>OY776111.1:319307415-319907218 GCA_963675035.1 Allygus modestus
TATTTGAAAATCTCATTCTCATCTCTACCAGGATTTAATACTTATTTAGTTCTATTTAGTGCCCGTAAATAAAATGTTGTACCCAGCGAGCACAGAATAGAAATAGAGGGGCTACGTATATCCAACAAGCATTACGGGCAGTGAAGCCAATTCCCCACCGCTCTAGTGGGCAAGTCCCGGGAACTGCTGCAAATAGCAGCAGAAAACCTTTTTCAAATATACGATGATTAGACACATTTTTAGTAGACTTAAAATTACCAAACTTGGCACAGAGAATATTTGATAGTGCTCCTCACTGATGGTAAGCTTAACAATTTTAAATGTATTCTGTTGTATTTTTTAATGACTAATAATATTTGAAGAAATTATTAAATTAAGTATGAAAACATTAAAAAATGAGTAAGCGAGGAATATTTTTATTGTTTGGTCAGGAAAGTTTTGTCAGCGGCAAAGTTTGAGAGCTTGAGTTAAATCATACAGTTTTTTTTTTCGACAAATTTACTATCAATGGTTATGGAAATAAATCAGGTTGAAGAGGTAGCAAAATTTGTGTTGCGGCGATGCTCGGGCGCTGCCATTACGAGCTGCCGCATGTCGCCTTTGCCCGTGTTTCTTGACGCTCGGGCGCTGCCATTACGAGCTGCCACGTGTCGCCTTTGCCCGTGTTTCTTGATGCTCGAGCGCTGCCATTACGAGCTGCCGCATGTCGCCTTTGCCCGTGTTTCTTGACGCTCGGGCGCTGCCATTACGAGCTGCCGCGTGTCGCCTTTGCCCGTGTTTCTTGACGTAAACACAACAAACACAATAACAATGTGCTGTCTCTGGCATTCATTAGTGTAAGTGCATAATAAGGAGTGTTGTATGAATGATTGACGTTGACGTAATGTTTACTCCTTACGAATGGGTTTATTTATCCCTCTTGTACTGGTCTGTAGGACAAGAAAATGTCTTCGGAAATATTGTCCATCCGAAAAGAACTTAGAATTTTCAAGCAACACTAGAGAATTACACATTTGAAGACAAAGGTAATTTGTTAGCAATAATTGTATTTGCTAGTAATAACATGCTCAGAAGATAATTAGAACAGTTTTTTGTGTATTTCATAATTAGTAGACGTAGCAATAATAATAATAACAATACCAATGATCTGCAGTTTATTTTGTCGGTTGGAAAACTAATTTCTTGAAATACTTTAATACTTACTTGCTTAAATACTTGGGGTTCCCAACTGGTATTGGCAATACTTGGGCAGGTCATTTGTTAACGAGTTTTAAAACTTGTTTCTTTTACAAGTACAAGTCTTAATTGCCAAAATTTTAATTTATCGTTAATTAAGACTTTAGGGATTAGACTGTAAGCTAATAGCATTAGATTATACAAGCTTTATCCAGACAATCAACATTGTATTGTATGCAATTGTATGCTCAAGACGCGCGGGACTAGGATGACTCACCGCCCTCCCCTCCACCAATGTGGGCACCACCGATATTCGCGTGGCTTCACCTGCCACGCCCGCTGCTCTCTCTATTTCTATTCTGTACTCGCTGGTTATATAGTTCCTAGGCGTTATATGGTTTTTAAAATAAACATCCAGTCGGGCCCAGATGTGCCAGCCCGGCCATATAAGAAAATAGATTTTGAAACTGTACCAGGATTTAATACTCATTTAGTTCCATTTAGTACCCGTATATACAATTTTGTACCCTAAGCGTTACTGAGTTACTAATATAAATATCCGGTCGGGCCCGGATATGCCAGTCCGGACGGGTCAGCATATGCCAGCCCGGCCATATAAGAAAGTAGATTTTGAAACTGTACCAGGATTTAATTCAATTCAATTCAAAATTTCTTTATTTTCATCTTTTATGTACATAAATACATTGAATAGTGTCAGTAGAGTATATTATGTAGGTTCTATAAGAAGTATTGTTTAAAATAAAATAACACACTACATAGCAAATACACCAATTCCAATTCCCCCACTAATACACTTCCCCCACTAATACTCATTTAGTACTATTTCGTACCCGAATATGAAATTTGGTACCCTACGGGTTGCTGAGTTGTTGACCTAAACGTCTGGCCAGACCGGGTTATGCCAACCCAGTCATTTAGAAAATCTAATTTTAAAACATACTAGGATAGAGGCCTAATACTCATTTAGAACTATGTACTACCCAAAATATCAAATTTGGTACCCTAAGCATTACTAACTTATTCACCTTAACCTCCAGCCGGGCCGGGACATCCCCACCAAAAAATCAAATATTTTGAAAATCGATATTTTTGAACTTTTCCAGGATTTTATACTGCATTATTACAAGTATGCCAGTTTTAATTGTGGTTTTATTTCAATTGACAGTAACCTACAGTTATTTGTAACCTACAGTTATTCGTAATCTACAGTAAACATCCTGAATACGAACTACATAAATCATGTAAAAATCAAAGTGTTATCAGCAGTAAGAATTATTTTGCTGCTATAAGTTTGCCTATTTTTAATGTATATGGTCTACAGTTTCACTTTCCACAGATTAACAAGATCATAAGACAGGTCACATGGTCGAGATAATTTAGAAAAAAAACACATAGGTTAATATGTTGTCCAGAATTGTGGCATCGTGTTATACTAGTATATGTCTTAATTGAATTGGTATTTGTTTAACCATTAAGTATTATTTATAATTTATCTTTAAAATATGATGTTTTTCCTGATGTATTTTAACTAACTAGGGTAACACCTATTTTCAAAAGTGGAGCCGCTAATTCAATAAAAAATTGTCGTCCATTGGCAATTATTTCAGCTCCTGCAAAGGTGTTTGAGATTTTATTATGCAGAAAAATTATCTTTATCTTAGGCCTATTTTGTCAGAGAGGCAGCATGGGTTTTGCCCGAAAAAGTCATTCATGTCTAAAATGTTAAATTTTACTGACTTTGTCTCTTCTAACTTGGACAACAACTCTCAAGTGGATGTCATATTCACGGATCTTTCCAAAGCCTTTGATAAAGTGGACCATAAAATTCTTTTGGAAAAGATGCATGTATCAGGGTTTTCATCAAAATTAGTGAATCTTTTTTATTCTCAATTTCCAAATAGATTTCAATATGTTTCGTTTCGTGGTCTAAGTTCCGCAAAGTACATGGTAACCTCGGGAGTCCCTCAAGGCTCAAACTTAGGCCCATGTCTTTTTAATTTATTTATTAATGACGTTTTGGATTGTGTTAAGAGCTCTACAATATTATTACATGCTGATTTAGAAAAATTAAGAACCATACTGACTGTAATTCTCTGCAGAATGATTTGAATGATGTTTTTGCCTTTTAAAAATTGATAAATGTATGGTAATGTCATTTACAAGGAAAAAAGTCCAGTCATCATTGATTACACAATTAACATCATTAGCTTAAGCATGTCAATGAATTTAAGGACTTGGGTATTTTGCTTGACCCGGCATGAGTTTCGAGCAACATATTGTTTCAGTTGTAAATAAGGCTTACAGAAATTTAGGATTCTTAATAAGACAATCTGGAAATTTAAATTCTATATCAACCTTTAAATTACTTTATTTTACATTAGTTAGATCAAACTTAGAATTTTCCAGCTCAATATGGAGTCCGCATTTTCTCAACCATATCGGTTTAATTAAAAGAGTACAGAACAAGTTTTTGCGTTTCTTGTATTTTAAATTAACTGGAATTTTAACCTACGATGACTCCTGTAATGAATTGTTAAGTATATTTGAAATTGATAGCCTCAAGAAGAGACGCGAATTGGCTCATTTGTGTTTTCTTTTTAAGCTGGTTAGAGGTGAAATAGACGATTCTTTTTGCTTGTCGAAGATTAATTTATACATTCCTAATTTTTACAACAGATCCCCGAACTAGATCTCATTTCTTTTCACCCTTAAATTCAATGATGAGGCTGTTTAATACACTATCTGAAGATGTTGACATATTTTTTAATAGTTATTCTAAATATAGAGAATTTTGCAAAAGAGATTTATATTGATTTTAACATTGTGGTTTTTCCCTTGAACATTATGGGCTGGTATTAATGTTAATTGTTATTCTTTTTTGTAATGTTCTTTAAATGTAAATTATCTTGCATATCTTTTCTGAAAATTTTATCTGGTAATTTAAGTCCCCAGAGAAAGCATCTCCACACTGGAGTTTTAATTAGAGGCAGACATATTTTCACAACCCTCCAAACTATTCTAGGCTTATATAATTTGCTATTTACATTGCATACATCTTTGTTTTATTCGAGTTGACAAAGAATATCCATTTTGCCAGCAATAAGAGTCCTTGGCAATGTACTTTGTACACTCTCACTTCTTGTGTGTGTTAGGGCGTACGTCTGTCGTGAGGTACTCTGCTTTTCACCTAAACCAACACTAACACTGAGATGATGAATTGTTTGTGCCTCCTGGGATGTGTTGCCAGAGTTTAAGACTGTGGTTGAAAGTTGATATTTTCTTAAGATTTTATTTGATGTAACACCATTTACTCTTTTTGGAGGAATCTTCTCAGCACCAAAAAACTGATACTTCTTGTAAGCGTTGGTTTGCGATCACCAAAATTGGTTAATTACACCAGCTTAGTGGTATCAGCAAAAAACTTCGAAGATCTGCATAATGGAATAGATGAGTCTCTGCTTGTTATAGATCAGCGGTTTAATGCAAATTTATTGGCATTGAATAAATCTAAGACTCATATTCTGAGCATGAAATTCAAAATACCCCCGTCGCAGCAAACCTGCGTACTCAGCGAATTTCCAGTACATGTATATGGGTATCATTACTAGCTAGAGCCACTTACCAAGTTTCACAAAAATACATTAATAAATAAGTGATACATAGCATTTTTATTTATTCCCCATAAGAATAACATTAGGGCTGAGTACGCAGGTTTGCTGCAACAAGGAAGATAATAAATGTGTTTTTTTGCAATTATCAATTTAACTCAACCAGGTACATACCAAGTTTTATTAATTTAGGTTCATAACTAAGGGAGATATAAAACTTTACTTATTATCCATATGAATAACATGGGGGCCGAGTATGCAGGTTTGCTGCTACCGGGAAAAATAAACAAAAAACTCTTTTGTGCTAATATCTATATACCACAACTAGTTGAAGCCACATACCAAGTTTCATCAATATACATACATAAATAATCAAAATAAACATTTTATTTATTCTCCATAAGGATAACATTGGACAACGTACTGTGTTTAGCACTTTGAATATCACTGCAACGGTTGGATGTAAAACAACAATTAAAACGCCAAAATGATTGGTTTGTAGAGCTAAACTGATTGGTAGAAAGAAATGTGGAGTTTTTAGTGAAATTATCAGAGGAAAACCCAAAAACCGTACTCCCAATCTTATGGGAATACGGTTTTTAATCTTAACATGGGAAATTTTATAGACACATTTTTGACTTTTCTCCAGAACCACTAAACCTAGCTTAACGATTCAAAATACTATTTTTTTGTTTTTTTAAGCTCTATAAAATGGCTATAACAAAAATCTTGTGTTTTTAAAATTTTAGGGTAAAAAGTTAAAAAAAAAACTGATTTTTGGAAAATTTTAAACCCCCATAAAACCCCCTTCCCATAGACCGATCGATCTGGTTTTCAAACTTTAAGTCATAAATGTTACTCTCCACATTTGTGCCAAATTTCATCAAAATCGGGGGCTTCGTTCAAAAGTTATCGCGGTAAACGGACATATATATATGTATATATTATATATATATATACATATATATACATATATATATACATATATATATACATATATATAAATTTGAACGAATAGTGTTTTTGGCATCTGGGGACCTCAAAACAAAAAGTTATCATGGTCTCGGGCTTAAGTCTTACCATGCCACCTACGGTAATAGTTTCTTCCCTATAGGGGAAATTCGCTAAAAGAAGAACAAACAAATAATTCATACTAAAATTAATGGCATAGCAATTCCTACAGTAGAAGTATCAGTTCTGGGTATTTTAATTCATAGTAAACTAAATTGGAGCAGTCATATTGAAAAAAAAAAAACAGTTAAAAAACTAAGTTCATGTTGTTACTGTTTAAGAGTTTTGTCTAAATCTCTAAGTAGAGAAATTTTATGAATAACATATTTTACACATTTTCAAAACCAAAACATACTTTCCCATTGTTTACCAGTTTGGTTTGGCACTTCATCTGAGAACAAAATAACAATTTTCAAAATTCAATAAACACGCAATCCAAATTATTTACAATACACCACGAACGGAATCATGTTAAAGCTATTTTTAAAGATTCAAAAATATTAACTGTATTCGACCTGTATATACTTGATTTAGCAACATTTTTCTTAAAAAATAAAAGCTAATTTACTGAATCTGAACAGTAAACAAATATAATATAAGAAAACATTCTTTAATAATACATCATATCCATCGAACAACTTTGTACGAAAGATCAATTATATATACCGGTACATCTATAAAATTGATTGATCACATACATAAGAAATACAAATTAGCAATGGAATCAAGATTTAAATAAATTAAAAAATATTTTGTTTGAAAACCACGTCTATTACTACATCTATGACGATTTCCACCAACTAACTTATAATCAAAAGGATCTAATAAGAATACCCTAGTCAGTGCCATGATGAATGTGAATGAACTTCTTTACAATTTTGTCTCCATTTTTATACGTCACATGTTTTTCTTATATATTGTATGTACATTTGTAAAATGTTTAAATAAAAATCTGTATTACTGTACTGAGCAATTTTTTTTCTAAATTCGCAAAAATATCAAAACATTCTTTTATTTACAAATTTTATATTTATAATTGATAATAATTTTTTACCATCAACTTTATGTATTTTAGATTCCTTACCGTACTTCATTAGATTTACAAATGTGTATATATCATCATTAGTATATAGATATTACATTACTTTTTTACAACACAAACTAACACTGTACAGTTTATACTTTTTTCGCTTTTCCGTTTATTATTACTGCTTTAACGCAGCTTCACTGCTGCGTCAGTTTATCGAGGCAGTTTGTTGCTTTGAATCATTCAGTTCACACAAGCTCTTGCGTTTTCTTGGCAGCAAATTGACGCCAACCTCAATAATGAACAGTTTCAACTTAACTGTCATACCAAATTAATATAAATGTGTCATCTCAGTTGGGTAAATGGCAGTGGAGTCTATTTAATTTATCTCAGTTTTTTCACAAGAGATAAGAAGCTTCCAAGAATTACAAACTTATCGCATTGGTGGCATAGCACAGGCGCACTTGTCCAGTCTATCATTCCCACACTGAAATTTTGCCAGAATAGTGTATGTAGTTATCTCTTAACTGATATTATTCTTCAGGAGCCTATGTTCCTTATTGTAAGGTTATTGAGAAAACTAGACTGTTAATAAACTTGATATTTGATTTATTCATGTTTAATTTTTCATTTGAAGGCATCTCATTTTTTTGTCAGTATCTTCTAGGCTGTACGTCTAAATTATACATATTTTATAATTAATTGCAAGAGAATAAGACATATTTACTGGATGGTAGTTGCCGATTAATGTAGTCATTGTTAATAATTTTAGATAAGCGTAGAGTTTCCCGGAGTGTCGAGTTTAGTAGTGTTGGTAAAATAAATTTAAGTAGCACCGTAAATTTAAGTACGCCGTATGGGCGTATCTTCTTGTCTTTAGCGTTATTATTAGATAGTTGAATATTCTAGATTTCTATAATACAGGGATCCCGTGGTCGTCGTTAATCAATACCAAAATTCCGGGATTAGAGTTATGGTCCGGGATTGAGACCCCTACTTTTATCATCAGTGCCTATTAGTGAATAAATTATCAAGGCGGTCCCACACTACTCGCGAACACACCTGAACATTCGGCTGAACATTCTATCGAACGTTCACTGAACGTTCGCCCTGATGAAGCTCCCACACTTCTTGCGAACACCCACCGAACATTCGAGGGAATGTTCGGGCGAACATTCCCACGAACATAAATAAATTCCATTCAGCTGTTTGCGCATTGTGTCCGTCGTGTCCAACGAGCATTGTCGTGAAAAAAATGGACGACTCTACAGATGATGTCACTGTTGTTGCATCTACAGTCGTATTTTTTCTGCATTAACAGATTGTTATTGCAGAAACCTGCCTGTTTGATTTTGTTAATCAGCTGATTATAAACAATTGTTGGAAATCAGCTGTAACATAACTGCTAGTTTGGACGTTGACGCGGCGATCGTCCATTGTTGACCACTCTGCCTTCAGTGTACACAAGGAAACGCTTTGTATTTTACTTGTTTATAATTAATTCATAATAATTATATTAATAGCAATGTTTTCATTTGTCAGAAATTAATTAACATCGAGTAAATATGTCTTCTCCTGATGTAATAAATTATAAAAGGTGTAGAATTTAGTCGTGTAGAAGAAACCAACGAAAATATGAGAAGCCTATTTTTTACGAGGTAAAAAATCAAATATAAATATATCAAGTACTAGCTGATACCAGTATTTCGCAGAGCTGATTAAATTCCTACTGTAAACATATGTTTAAGTACTCCCCTGATTCATTAAACCTATTGCCCATAAGAGTAACATTGTAACTTTAAGGGTGACTGGGGCGAAGCCCTAAGGGATTGCCAAGATGGGACGTTGAAACGGAACAGACAAGTCGACAGACAGGCACCACCTTTCTTTTATACATGTATAAGATAGTATAATTCATTATAAAAAAGGTTAACAAACATTGGACATTATTTTATTATTCGGCATAAAAATTTATATATTAAGTTTATTAACAGTCAAGCTTTTACAAGTTCTTACAATAAGGAATATACTGAACAATAATATTAGTAAAGAGATAACTCAAAAAACTACTCTTTTCGGGGAAAATTTCAACGTGGGAATGACAGACTGGTTGTGCACCTGAACTACGCCGCCGATGCGCTTGATGTAATTCTTGGAAGCTTCTTATCTCTTGTTAAATAATTGTGGTAAATTAAATCGATTCCACTGCCGTTTACTCAACTTAGATGACACACTAATATTAATTTACAAAAACAGATACGTTTAGGTGCTGTGACCACAAACAAATGTTTTTTCTCCTTGGGTAGTTGTCCCCCCTTCACCACTGTGACCGGCACTGATTATGGAGTTTGGAAGAAAATCAACTACTATATAAATAAAGGATATGTAGGGACAATAATTAAGGGTTCCGTATTAAAGGATTTATTTGTACCTTCTATAAATAATTAATTAAAATGTCCATTATTGAGGTTGGCGTCAATCTGCTGCCGTGAAAACGCAAGTGACTTTGTATGAACTGAATGATTTGAAACAACACATTGCCTCAACACACTGACCAAATAGTCCAGCTGAGTTGAAGAAGTGACTCAAGCCCTGAATCCTGCAGAATCCGTCGATAGTATACTAATAAATGTCAACCCCCTATGCCTTAAAACAAAACTTCAATTAACACAAATAACAGTAAAATAACTTATTTATAGCTATAATTATAATTGACATACGCATAGTATGTCAGTACAAATAGAGATTGACATTTAATTATTGATTATTCATTACCAATGACCACTTAAGTGGTATTCAATACTTACTTGAAAGCACAACAAATAAATACGGTACGCATACAAATAAATATGCATGTTTCATAGTATTGTCTCAGTAGAACAAGATCTATGACTATCAATGATGCAGTGATGCAGTAATGTATGTTCGCATACAGTGTGGGAGCCTCCCGAATATTCGTTGAAATGTTCGGTTGAACATTCGCCCGAATGTTCACTGAAAATTCGGTCCCGTATTCACAGTTCGCGCAGCTCCCACACTTCTCGCGAATACTCCGAACATTCCGAGTTCGGGCGTGTTCGCGAGTAGTGTGTGACCGCCTTTATTTTAATGTGTTTTTTTCCAGAGAACATGGATCAAAAGAGTGAACGAATAATTGAGAAGTACTGGCAGTTAACAGACAGAGGAAAAAAAACAACAGTGTCAGATCAACAAAAAGTAAGAGAACTCCAAAACTGGGGTGTAATAAATGAATCAGTTAAAAATTCTCCTACATTAAAGGCCCTAGTACAGGTAAGTGCTTATACTACACTTTTGAGTTTCCTTTTTGAATCAATCAACTATCTGGTATTATTTCTCTATGCCAATTGGTTGCTGAGTTTATTAAGCCTTTGAGACCTGAGCACGTGAATGGAGTGGTCCAATCTGTGTTGTTTTTTTATTATTTTATATTTATTTAATAATTGGTAATGATCAAAATATATTACCAATCGGTGAAATTAAGAAAAACAGGAATATTCCCAAATGGTATCTCTATAGCCCCTGCCACAGCTGTAAGCGCCTGGTTTGCGCATGCAGAGTAATGACTTTCCCGTCTTAGTTCAGTCAGCTTACCAATATTGCATCTTTCTGCCAAACATATGGTTTATTATTTTGGTATTTTTAAAGTTTTGCTGTTATAACAAATTATGTAAATTAGTGAGCATAACATATTTATTCTTTGATGATATTTTGTTATTCTGTATACTTTATTTTTTACTAACTACTGTGCTATTAAAATTGTTATTTAATCCAGTGGTTTATTTTGTTTATCAGTATGGACGATTCAGTTAAATACAAATACAATCCAAAGCTTAACGGCAAAGCCAAGTGATTCTTAACAAAATAAACACGCAAGGTCATAGCTCTTCAACGTTATGAATTCAAATTAAAAATCATATTATCCTTCCAAAACTATACAACAGAGCATTGACAAACGTCCCATGTTGCTTAACCTAAAACAAAAAAAGTAAAACAACATTGTAAATAATAAATAAACATTACTTTTTTAAACATAAACAATCAGGGCGTGATTAACCATTAGGCTGACTAGGCCGCCTTCAGCTAAGGGTAGGGACTCAAAATTTGTTTAATAAATTGGAAGTGCAGTGATCAATTGTCTAGAGAGAATTTCACAACCCGCCAAACATAAGCTGGCACTTGGGCTTGGCGAGCCGAGGTGACAGACTAATGGCGAGGGGAGGGTGGAGGTGCAAGTAAATATTCTTTCGCAATACATTGACCCTCGCTCGACCAGTGACTCACGGCGATGATGGCCACAAGACCACTGTTCACACCCCAGTAGCTGATGTTTTCAGAATGACGAATACAGTTTTTTTACCTAGCAGCCAAGTGCCAGCTTACGTTTGACGGGCAGTAGTTCTGCATCCCCTTTCCCGTCGCCACACCATTCTCAGTTTTAAACTTTGACAGAAGGTTGGTTTAGTTGTTCCTTAGCTCGGGATTAGGGATAGACTGGGCCCGAAACTTTGGGAAATTTTCGGAGAGAAAAAATAATACCGTACAATTGGTATTTAAAGCCGATGTTATGCGGTTGATTTTCATTTACGGCCGATGCTATGCGATCTGGCCTTCATTTACGATATAACTGAAACTGAGAGGTATAGGTTCTCAAATTCAGGTTTCCCCACAGACCAAAAGATTTGTTGTGAACCGAAACTGACATACTTAAATACTTTGAAGTGTTAACTTTTGAATCCTTTTCCTGGTAGGTTTTTGTGGGAGGCGAGGAGGGGGGACCAAATAAACTCAAGCCTTCAGATGCCACACCTCTTAATCAGGCCCTGTAACCAATTTGTGATCCTTTAGAACTCATTTTCTCTCAGAAAAAATTTTAATTTATTCATAAAACGACCTAAACCTGACTATTTTTTGGAGGGAGGTAAGTAGAGCGTTAAACGAGACTATTTCAGAATAGTAAGTGTCTGTCGTTCGAGTTGCATGTGAGTTTCATGAAAAAAGCTAATTTATTATTGATTGGAAAAAGTAAGAGAATGAGTGAAGAAGAAGAAATAAATAAAAGTGCTTTATTTTACAAAATTAAATTTGTTAAAATAAAAACTAAACAAATCTGATTTTAAGCATACCTTCATATACCATATAACAAATAACAAGCATTTTATTTTATTTATTTATTTTTAAGATTCCGGATAGATCAAACAGAAAAAAAGAGTAGGCACATCTTTTATCTAGAGTTATCAGTGAATAATCAATTTATAATTCACATAATAAAATTGTTTTGATATATCTGTTTATATTTTTATCTTTCAATCAATATGATAATAATATTCTGCTTTGTTAATTAACCTAACCAATACAGAACTATTAATTATATAGACAAATTAATTACACAGTATTTTAATTATATATACCGTATGTATCTTTGTTGTGTTATAAATTAAATTTGTTTATAATTTCCCATCTGTATTTCCATACAAATAAAATTCCTCTTGAGCCTGACCTGTACAGTTGGGGGGTACAGCGCTTGGGGTCTGGTTAGCGTATGCTCTGGAATGACTCTTCGTCTCAATTTGGCTTGGTACCGTTAGTGTTACAATATTCTTTTGTCAACAGAAGCAAAATTCATTTATTTAATTTTTAAACATTTGTTTTGGTTATTTTTGTTATTGTCTGCTTTTATTTACAAGTAGTTTTAGTAGTTTCTCGCCTTTCCCAGATGCCGAGCACCATGCCCTGAACTACCTAACCAATATTTTCTAATGTTAGTAAAACTGGACAGGCAGCAACAAAGTAAATAACTGTTTTATTTTCTCGGCAATTGCATGACGAGCGTAACAGGTTCCTATCGTTTAGCCAAGGCTTATAATTCAGGTCAACTAACTCCCATCGTACCTTGATATCCCACGAGATAACATCTATACTTACCTGTCAGGTAACTTCTGTGGCCCAGGTCAAGGTTGAGTACGAGACTTTATTGGTGAAACTGGGATGTTCTTGATGCTCGTCCCTCACAATAAGCGCGATATGCCGCTCTCTTCGCTTGCACTATATTCATCATTTGACCTTGCACCTCTTCAGCCATCTCCATATCAAAAATGAGTTCCAAGTTATGCTTTTGTGCCATATTTTCCAATTCCTACACCAACAAATGTTTTTGTCTATTACTTTTCTTGTTAGAATTTTCGGCAATCTGTATTCATTTAAAGTTGCTAATTTTGCAATGTAATTTAGATTCATAATTAGAATAAAAATATGCAACTCATCAACTCCGAGCTCAGGTCAAACACATAATTAGGAGTGTTAAATGATAATTTAAAAATTTTTTAAAAACAATTTTTGAAACGATTCAATATATTCCATTTACACAATACCCCCAAATTTGTCTACCATGACAAACAACTGCCCTTAAAACTGACTCAAAACATCTATATTTAATATCCATTGTAATATTTCTATTATTTATCAGATTGTTCCATATCGTATTTATTGCCAATTTCCCCACCACTGCTTGCCAATTTGCACCACTCCCAAATATTTGTATTTTTTGACTCAACTCTTCTTCCACAATAAAAAAACTTATCGTAACACTTAACCTTCCTCCTTTTCTAAAAATAATAATTTATATTTTTTCTAAATTTCTAAGAGAACTAGTGGCAGCAGCTTGTGGGATCTCTCTTCAACCCTAACATGTTTTAAGAGCGGGAAAAAGATATGGAGAAGGAAATGCCGCTCAAAATTACCAGTCTCAACTTTTTTTATGTGTAGTTAAATAAGTCATCAATCATTTTCATCTGCCTGAGCCTTGAGCCTATAAACCCCAAATTGCAAACAGAAACGACGTTACAGCATCCACTTCCAGTATAATGAGAATTCTGAAGGCAATAAGATACGAGTAGAAAAAGTCAAAGAAAAATATACTGACTTTGATGCGTTTCTATTAAGATGCGACTTTTCATTTGTTTTGTTTGTGTATCTGAAGAAAATTGTTAATTCTAATTATTTGATAAATAAAACTATACTGTGTGGAGATTGTTTTCTCTAAATTATAGATATGTTGAAATACCCCCGTCGCAGCAAACCTGCATACTAAGCGAATTTCCAATGCATATATATCTTTCTCACTACCACATAAAGCCATTTACCAAGTTTCATAAAAATGCATTTATAAATAAATGATATATACCATAGCAATTTATTTATTATCCATAAGAATAACATTAGGGCTGAGTATGCAGGTTTGCTGCAACAAGAAATATAATAAATATGTTTTTATGCAGTTATCAATATAACTCAACCAAGTGAAGCTACGTACCAAGTTTTAATAATTTATGTTTATAGTCAAGGGAGATATAAATCTTTACTTACTGTCCATAAGAATACCATTAAGGCTGAGTATGCAGGTTTGCTGCTATGGGGACAATCAACAAAAAATCAATTTTTTGTACAAATATCAATACCAGTACTAGTTGAAGCCACATACCAAGTTTCATCAATATACATTCACGAGTAATCGAGATATACAATTTTATTTATCCTCCATAAGGATAACATTGGACAATGTAAGTACTGTGTTTAGCACTTTGAATATCTCTGCAACAAATGGACGTAGACTCACAATTTAAATACCAAAATGATTGTTTTGTAGAGCTGAACAGATTGGTAAAAGCAAATTTGAAGTTCACAGTAAAATTAAGTGTGGGAAAGCTAAAAAACCCTTTCCCATAAGATTAACACGGGAGATTTTACTCACGTTTTAACACTTTTTTTGGATTTTCTCCGCAACCACTTAACCTGGGATATTAATTCAAATTACCATATTTGTTTTTTAAGCACTACAACATGGTCAAAACCAAAATTGAATGTTTTAAGAATGTAGAATTTGATTGTGTCTTGTAAACGACATTATAAAGAGTAGTAAAATGCAAGAAACCGAAAATCGATATTTTATACCCGGATTACTTATTACGACTGTACTAAAAAATCTTGCCGACAAGAGGTCCCTTTTTGTTTTCCACCTCACATATATATATATATATATATAATATATATACAGCCGCATGTGTAACACACCAGACATATGAATTCTAGACCATTTCCAGACGAACTAGAAACGTGATATTTAGCATGCAGGTAGCTTGTACCTTGAAACCTCCGGTAGAATTGCCAAAATATACAATTTTTAATTTTAAAAACACTAATTTTGATCTTGAAAATTGGATATTTTAACATTGGGCTTATGGAGTTTCAAATAAAAACAAAAGAAATCGTAACAGGTGTAAACAAATATCCAGTAAACTGTCAAAGCAACTTTCACATGGTAGAGTATAAACAAATTATAGAACTATTGAAAAATGAAAACATCTAGAGTGGATTTAACCATAATGAATCTAAATAGTATACTATATAAAAAATACTTGAAGGGTCATTGACCAATAATAACAACTGGAGCGACCCAAAGCGGGGGTCTGGGGACGGAGCCCCCAGCGAGCAAAGCTCACTGATATATATATATATCATCAGAACTACAGAGATATTTGATATATATATTATCGAATTTCCCATATAGGTAAGAAGCTATTACCGTAGGTGGCATGGTAAGAGTTAAGCCCGGAACCGTGATAACTTTTTGTTTTGAGGTCCCCAGATGCCAAAAACACTATTCAAATTGTTATGTATATATATATATATATATATATATATATATATATTTGTATATACACAGGTTGTTATAAAAAAGGTGATCTGGCTATATATTTTCGGACTCTACACTAAAAAATAAGCAAAAATGTAGAATGACATTTTTTAAATTCCGCTCCGTTTAGCGTCATTTGGGCTGTTTGTGTTTTGTTATTAAATTTCAAGTTTATATCTTTCACCACTTCAAAATGGCGGCCATTTTTGTTTTTCAAAGCTAAATATCCTAAACACCTGTAAGAATACAAAAATTGTTGGATTTTTGTTCCAAAAATAATGGTATCAAGGTTGTAACAATAGGATTATAAATAACTGAGAAATTGTGATTTTTGTAAGTTAAAACATGCTTTTTTGCCATTTCTGGACTAAAACATCATGTTTGAACTGATAAAAATCACAATTTCTCAGTTATTCATTATTCTATTGTTATACTCTTTATACCATCATTTTTGGGACTAAAAGACAACACTTTTTGGATTATTACAGTTTTTTGATAATTATTAAGATTTTAGCTTTGAAAAACAAAAATGGCCGCCATTTTGATCAGTGAAAGATAGAAACTTGAAATTCAAAACCAAAACATCATTAACTATAGGCATGAAGTATGCCAAGTTTCAAAACAGTACCTTTAACGGTTCAAAAGATATACTAAATTTAGTAAAAAACACAAACAGACAGACTGGTGCTAAACGGAGCGGAATTTAAAAAAGTCACTCTATGTTTTTTTCTTATTTTTGAGTGTGGAATCCGAAAATGTACAGCCAGTTCACCTTTTTTGTAACACCCTGAATATATATCTATATACAGTGGAACCTCGATAACTTGTACCTCAATAAGTCGAATTCCGTGATAACTCGAATTTTTGTTATTCTCCTTGAACTTGCCTCCCTAATTCTATATTATTTTACCTCTATAAGTCGAAGGGTTAGCAGGAAATTCTTGATAACTCGAATTTTTTCAGTATTCTTAGCCTGACACCGCACCTCTATAAGTCGAAGGTTTAGTTGTAGAACCTCCATAACTCGAATATGTACAATCGCCATTCCTCTTAAAGTCGAAGTATTGACTAGAGAACCTCTATGAGTCGAAGTTGTTCATTCAACAAACCTCCAGTGACTTTTCAGCCGGAAATTCCGACCCCCCCTCACTACATCTCTTTTCCGGGTGCTCCTGGTGTCGGTAAAACAACCGACAAATTTATGTTGATGAGTAACGCGCATATCAAACAAACGCACGGGTTACACCTATTATGTGAGGATTTCATCTCATAAATAAGGAACAGTCTCATATTGTTGTAAATTATGTATTTTTCTTAAATAAAATGGTTATGATTTTATTAGATTTGTGTCCGGTGTGTCGTTAGTCAGTGCCAGTTTTAGAGGTTCTGATTATGTTGTTTAAGAGATTATTGCAGACATTTTCCATCACTGATTAATAAAAACAGGTTTCACTACTAATCAGTGATGGAAAATGTCCGCAATAATCTCTTAAAGAACATAAACTCACATCACCAACAATGGATTTTAAACAAAGAAGTAGTTTTCAGGTTGTGTTTTTACTAAGTGTGGCAAAACGTGTTGGCAAAACTCTACCCTATGAGGAAAAGTTGAAGATTATTTGAGGCTATTGACACAAGAAATAAAATAAAATAGTGACATTGGGAAGCAGTTTAGAACACCAGTGAACACACTTTCGACAATTTTAAAACAAAAATAAGTATAGTTTTCTTCACCCAAATTCCAACAATGCTCTGCAATTTTAATTGTTATCATGTTTTGTTCCCTTTTAGTTTTGCAAATTATTTTAGCCTTCAGGACATTGATGTTCAGCTAAATTTAAATTGATGCGTAGTTGGTCAGAACTGACTTCCGTAAGGGGGAGGGATTTGTTTGGGGCAGGTGATAAGAAGTGAGCAAAAAAGTCTATAAATAGACAGGAAGTGGTCGAACAGGAAAAACATCACCAAAATACCGAACTATGAGTCATTATTTGTTTACTTTCCTACTCTACAATATTTTCACTGAATGAATTGTTTTGAAGTATTTCATCCTCTACTACAATAACCAAAGAAGCTTTACAAAATATTTACTTATTTTATTCATTAAAATTGTTCAAATCCTTTTTAATTTTAATAATAATTATTATCCGGTATGATTATTTATGGTAAATACCCCCGTACCATAAACTTGCTTACTCAGCGAATTTCCAATGCATCTATATATATAAACTTAATACCACATAAAGCCACGTACAATCAACTCCCGATTATCTGGGGTGATGACCGGTTGGAGGGTCACGGATAACCCAAAACCATGGTTAAAACAAAGGGATTCAATAAATTAAATATTATAAATATAATGAAGGTTTATTTAACATTTTATACTACAATATTGTGTTTTAATGTCATTTAAGATACATTTATGTAAATTAAATACTTGTAAAAATATTGAAATTGTGATAGAATCTACAATTACGATGATAATAATGCAGTATATAATACTAGCAATGGCTGATAGCAGTAAATGTTATCCAAAACGCCAAATTATATTTAATAGGTTAAAGATCTCTAAACACCGAACTCTCTAAAGTACACCGAACCGAATGCTAATTAATTTCGCACTGAGGGAAAACCCCGTGAGGGTGAACAGCGGTGGGAGGGTGATTGTTTTGAGATATTTCTATTTTTAGACGTCCTCGTCCGACCGGCTGTCTGTCCGTCCGTCCGTCCGTCGGTGAGGGTGAACAGCAGCGGGAAGAGTGATTGTTTTGAGATGTTTCTATTTTTAGACGTCCTCGTCCGACCGTCTGTCTGTCCGTCCGACCGTCGCTGAGGGTGAACAGCAGCGGGAAGAGTGATTGTTTTGAGATGTTTCTATTTTTAGACGTCCGCGTCCGACTGACCGTCCGTTCGTCGGTCTGTCACACTGCCTAGGCAGCTAGCCAGGTGCAGTGTCTAGAACAGTGTCAAGGTCATCGCTCCCCATCACGCGCCCACGGCTCATTAGCGAGATGACAGACTCTGAGATTATGTTGTGTTTACTAAATTGTTTGCATCGTATTTATTCTGATAAATAAAGTAAATGAGGTACGATTCTGGAGATAATTTAGCAAAATAAATTGTTATTATTGCTCTATTTATGTTTAGAAGGGGATAAATAAAAATAATAAAAATAAACCTTTCGTGACCCCGGTTAAACCGCAACCCGAATAACCCGCCCCCGGATAATCGGGAGTTGACTGTACCAAGTTTCATCAATGTACATTCATAAATAAACGATTTATGACATTTTAATTATTCTTCATAAAAATAACATGGCGGCTGAGTGCGCAGGTGTGCTGAAGCAAGGATAAAAAATGGGGTTTTATACAAATATCAATATAACTTAAGTAGGTGTAGGTGCCCCACTTACCAAATGTTATTAATTTATGTTCTTAATTAAGGGGGATAACACTTACATATTCTCCATAAGAACAACATGGGGATATGTACGCAGGTTTGCTGCTACGGTAGCTATCAGCAAAAAATGTTTTTTAGTGCAAATATCAATAGACCACAATGATATGAAGCAATATACCAAGTTTCATCAGGATAAGTTGATAAATAAGCGAGATATACAATTTTTCTTATTCTCCTTAAGAATAAGTACATTGGACAACGTACTGTGTTTAGCAATTTCAATATCTCTGTAACCAGTTGACGTAGAGAAATGATCAAAACACCAAATTGTGCGTCTTTTTAAACCGATTTTAGTGAGAAAAAACTATAATTTGCCTTTTTCAAAAATGATATGTAAAAAAACTAAAAAAAAAACATTTTTGGGGGACAAAACCCCCCCAAAATACCCCTAGGATAGGTTGATATGTCTGGTTTTCGAACTTAAAGTCATAAATGCTGCTTTACACGTTTACACCAAATTTCGTAAAAATCGGATTATTTTTACGAGAGTTATCGTGCTCACAGACACATATATATATATATACAATTTTGAACGAATGGTATTTTTGGCATCTGGGGACTTCAAAACGAAAAGTCATCATGGTCCCGGGCCTAGGTCTTACCATGCCGACAACGGTAATAGCTTCTTCCCTATAGGAAAAATTTGCTAAAAGCACGAAGTGATGTGAGGATTCTACCCTTCCATGATCCATTTATTGTGTTACCGTGACCTTCAATAAGTCAAAGTCTGTGGAGAATCACCTTGATAAGTCGAACCTCGATATTTTGAAATATTCGATAACTCGAATTTTTCCCGTTCCCCCTGAGGTTCGAGTTATCGAGGTTCCACTGTGTGTGTGCGTGTGCGCGTGCGTGCGGCTCGCGCGCGCGCGCCCGCCCGTTACCTCGATAACTTTTGAAAGAAACGCCCGATTTTGTTGAAATTTGGCACAAATGTGGAGAGTAACATTTATGACTTTAGATTCGAAAACCAGATTGATCGGACTATGGGAAGGGGGTTTTATGGGGGTTTATTTAACATTTTCCAAAAATCAGTTTTTTGCTCCAAAATTTTAAAACCACTCAGTTGTGGTTACAGCCATTTTATAGAGCTTAAAACAACAAATAATTTAGTATTTTGAATCATTACCCTAGGTTAAGTGGTTGCGGAAAAAATCCAAAAAACTTCCCTCATAAAATCTCCCTTGTTAATCTTATGGGAAAAAGGTTTTTAGCGTTTCCTCAGTTAATTTTACTGTAAACTGTAATTTTACTTCACATTTGCTTTCACCAATCAGTAAAGCTCTACAAAACAATCATTTTGGCATTTAAATTGTGATTCTATGTCTAACCGTTGCAGAGATATTCAAAGTGCTAAACACAGTACGTTGTCCAATGTTATCCTCATGGAGAATAATTAAAATTTGATTACTCGATTATTTATGAATATATATTGAGTAAACTTGGCATATGGCTTCACCTAGTTCTGGTATATTGATATTTGCACAAAAAAGTTTTTTTTGCCGACTGTCCCCGTAGCAGCAAACCTGCGTACTCAGCCCCCATGTTCTTATGGAGAATAAGTAAAATGTAATGACTTCCTTAATTATGAACATAAATTAATAAAACTTGGTATTTAGCTTCACCTGGTTAAGTTATATTGATAACTGCATAAAACACATTTCTTATCTTTCTTGTTGCAGCAAACCTGCTTTCTCAGCCTTCAGTGTTATTCTTATAGAGAATAAATAAAATGCTATATATCACTTATTTATTCATGTATTTTTATGAAACTTGGTGAGTGGCTTTGTGTGGTACTGAGAAACATATACACGCATTGAAAATTTGCTGAGTACGCAGGTTTGCTGCGAAGGGGGTATATACATATATAAATTTGAACTAATAGTGTTTATGGCATCTGGGGACCTCAAAACAAAAAGTTATCATTGTCTCGGGATTAAATCTTACCATGAGACCTGCGGTAGGTAATAGCTTCTTCCCTATAGGGGAAATTCGCTCAAACAGAACAATGTTGAGTTTTTCTTCAGTTACGAAATTTTGTTGCGAAAACGAGGATTTCTAAGTTTGGACGTCATATTTTTTCATACAGCGGGTTTACAAATGCAAATCAAGAAGACAGCTAATAATTGCCATAAATAACATCACAGTTCCTACAAAAGTTTGAGATGGCTGTATGCAACCATTGGAGGGGAATAAGGGTGGATGTATTCCCTATGTCTCTTACTATCTCTCTTACGCACTACCTCTCCTTCATACCAAGTACCATGAAGGGGTTGTACCAGGTAAACCAAGTACTGGTAACCAAAGAGTAGCCTAATGCGCAGAAAAAAACAAACAGTTTACCCAAGGAACCAGTTGTTTCTGAATCTAGATATAAATTAAATTCTACTAATTCTATGCAGGTGCTAGGCATTATTAACTTCACCTAATATATAATTGCCTAAATTGTTTTTGTTAGCAAATTTCTTCTATAGGAAAGAAGCTATTACCGTAGTCGGCATGGTAAGACCTAGGCCCGGGACCATGATAACTTTTCGTTTTGAGGTCCCCAGACCCCAAAAACACCATTCGTTTGAAACTGTATATATATTTATATATATATATTTATATATATATATATTTGTGTGTGTGTGTGTGTGTGTGTGTGTGTGTGTGTGTGTGTGTGTGTGTGTGTGTGTGTGTCCGTGAGCACGATAACTCTCGAAAAAATTATCCGATTTTGATGAATTTGGTATAAACGTGTAAAGCAACATTTATGACTAAGTTCGAAAACCAGCCAGATCTCTCGATCCAAAGGGGTATTTTGGGGGGGTTTTGTACCCCAAAAATGGGTTTTTTGAGTTTTTTATAATTTTTGATATAGTCAAATGTTGTTACCATTGGATTCAGCTTAAAAAAACACACAATTTGGTATTTTGATCATTCCTCTACCGAGATATTGAGAGTGCTAAACACAGTGCGTTGTCTAATGTTATTCTTATGGAGGAAAAGAAAAATGTTATATCTCGCTTATTTATGAACATATATTGACGAAACTTGGTATTCTTATTGATGAAAAGAAAAATGTTATATCTCGCTTATTTATGAACGTATATTGACAAAACTTGGTATAAGGCTACATCTGGTTGTAGTTTATTGATATTTGCTCATTTTTTGTGTTCCTTGTTGGAGCAATCCTGCGTACTCAGCCCCAATGTTATTTTTATGGAGAATAATTAAAATTGTATATACTATTGTAATACAATATTAATATTGCAATATTAATTGTATATTGTAATTGTATTGTAATATTAATTGTATATTGTATATTTGTGAATATATTTTTATGAAACTTGGTAAGTGGCTTTATGTAGAATTAAGACATTTATACCTCCATTGGAAATTCGCTGAGTGTGCAGGTTTGCTGTGACGGGGGTATTTTGTTTTTCCTATAACAATAGTGTAGTATAATGTTATAGTACCTTTCCCACAGGACCAAGATGTCAAAGATGGAAAAAAGCTGCCAGAAGGCAGAAACTACACTTCAACATTTGAAAAAATAATGGAAGAACTTAATCTTACCTATACAAAAACTGAGATGGTTCTGAATGAAAATTTCAAAAAACTGTCTCCAAAATCAAGTAAGATTGTGTCTGTAGTTAACTATTGCTGCCAAAATATTACTATTTATATGCTTTGCTTTTAAAAAAAATACATTTTTTTAATCTAAAACTTTTCTGTATTTATGTTTTAAAGCCTTGTCCTTCTCAGTTACTTATATAGGCTTTCCGGCGACCGGGAAAACCATGAATTATACGGGAATTATATGTCACCGGGAATTATATTGTAATAATACCCCATCGGGAATTATATGGGAATTGCTCAATTAAAATGGGACTATTCGGGAAATTTCTAAGCTACGATTTTTTCGATGTTCAAAATTTGATTCTGCGGTTTATTCGTTAAAAAAAACTAACAAATAAAAGCGTTTTATGACAATGCACAGTTTTTATTAATTTAATAAACCTGCAATAAAATCATATATAGTTTGCAACAAGCAACACAGATTTGCAACAAGCAACACAGATAATAAGCACATGCAACCACGTCGTAATCATTAGGATTCATGCGCTTCCGTCAGAACTGAGGAACACGTGTTGGTCGTTGGTCTCATCTCTGTAGTCTACTGTGCACGCCTAGATTGAATAACAGGTGTCCTACTGTGTGGGGTTGTGAGTGGCTTGTTTACTTCAAACACTGATAATGACATGGTCGGTAAGTGAGGAGTGTGACCATCCAAGGTCTGATTAATGTGGTTCTACTGTACTTATATTCTCTTGTTATCAAATCAATCTAGGTACAAAGAATGTATAAAGGAGTTAGAATGCCCTGAAGTAATAAACTAATACTGTAAACCTATTAAAACGAAAACATAAGGCCCTTCAGTGCTATTTTGTTCTAGGTAAGCTTTCTTTGTTTATTCCAACCTACAGGATATCTGCTGACTGGGAAAACCATAAAACCCGGGATTTGTCCGTAAATTTGCGGCGGCCACAAAATGTTCTGGAAATGTCCATAGATATTCTATTATGTCTGTAAATTATCGGCGGAGTTAATAAGGAGGATTATAAAAGGTTTTGACAAAAACTAAACTATGACTTGTTCTTATTTCCTTTTGCATTTCAACAATGTTTCTAATGTTCAATACATGAACAATATGCTCATGTATTAATTTACGTGTTATAACTTTTAAGTATTACGTTATAATTTTTTTACAAGCATATTTTAATTCGTTCCTCCAGTCAATCAGTGTCAATTGTCGATGAGTGGTCTTTTTAGTGTTTTCTGAGTTTGTGTTTGTTCAAGTTAGGGTAGTGATAACCTTTGTGTGAAAATACTGTACGTAAATGTAAATTATAAATAGTGGTAAAATGGTGCGACCTACAAAATAATTTTAGTTTCTGTGAGAATGTTTTAATGAACCTGAAAATAATCTAGTGTGAAGTGCAAAAATTGTAACGTGTAATTGAATTTCTTGAAAAATACAAGGAATCTTCAAGATCACATTAAACGTAAGCACCCTGTTATGATACAACTTCTCAAGGATGTGAATCTAAATCCAAGAAAAAGTCAGATTCTATTTCTAAAATTAATTTCAATAATGTGTCACCAATGCCTTGCATTGATTATTAGTAAAAATTAGAAAGAGATTTCTCCAGCACCCGAGACCATGAAAGAAACTGAAACTAAAAATTTAGTAGAAGCAACTTCAAAAACCTACAAAAAACATAAGTAAATGTTTACGATGATGACCTTTGGGAAGATTTTGATGGTAAAATATCTTCAAAAATCATCGGCTATGACACCAAAGTCCTACGATTGTAAAGCAATATCTGGAAATGCCACATATAGACCGAAAGACATGCCCATTATAGTTTTGGGAAACACTTCATGCGTCGTTCACCGAGTTATACCAATTGGTTTTTAAATATCTCAGCACCTCGGCTACATCTGTCCCAGCAGAATGTGTTTCTTCTGCAGCAGGCTTGGTTATCAAGGGGACAGACGAAACAGACTTGGTTCTCAGAAGCTATGATACAAGGTCTATTTCTTACCATGCAGACTACAGTAATAGCCCATTCTATGCAGGAAAAAAACAAAAAAATTTGCATTTATAAAATTCAAAGTTGAACAGATAAACAAACATAAAGAAAATTTTAACTATAGGCCTAAAATATTACTATTTATATGCTTTGCTTTAAAAAAAATAATACATTTTTAAATGTATTGGCTAAAAATTGTAAGTTGATTTGGTTTACAATTTTTATAACAACGGTATTGGTTTAATAGTTAATTATCTTAAAAATTTCACATTTAAAGTCAACCAACAGGTATGACTGTCAACGTTAAAAGTAAGCACTGCAATTTTTTCAGTCCACCATCTTGATAACGTAATCACAATGGCAAGGGAGCTCTGAGAGAGTGTCTCCTGTTGGATTTTGAGATATAGTTAAATGGAGAAACACCATGCAAAATTTTGAACCGGTAGCCAGAAGTGAAATATTTTCATCCCAACGCCTCAGACTATATAAGTAGTACCGGTAATTTTAACTCTAGAACTTCAACATTGTTTGTTTTTGACGTTTCATCTAAAACAGATTTGTTTAATAATTTAAACCAAAATTCTTACAATGATTTTGTTTTATACAGCATTATGTATTATTTATCATTTACGATGTTATTTGTAAATTTCAATATTTTTGTTGTAAAATAAATGTACATTATAAAAATGCATTAGAGTTTATTGACTTGCCAAACTATATTATTGTCATTTAATTATTACTAAATATATAATCAGGATGCATTTCAATTATGATCAGCGGCCATTTTGAATGCAAACTCACGAAAAACACATCACACCTAGAGTTTACACCATCATACCTCCAGTACATGAGTTTATCATGTATCTGGAGTGGCGAGTAAATTAGATAAAAATGTAGACGGTGAAGAGGAAATAAAAAATGAAAGCAAAGGAACAAGAGATGAGAGGAACAGATAAATGAGAGAGAGTGCAATGTCACAAAAACATGACTATACACTCATATTCATTTTAGTTTTATAATTTGTTAATAATCCTTTTATACAGTAATTTGTTCCTTAAATGTTAACTATGTAAAGTAGCCTATACCTGAATACTTACGTTTCCTCAAAGAATCATTTAATCTTTAATAGGACTATATCACCACCACCCATCACCCCTCAGATCTACCACTATCTAAAATAATTAAATTTATCAATTTTAATCACCTACTCAACGATAGTTTATTAGATTTAGTCATTTATATTAACATTTTATTCCAAAACCAAAGTGCAGTGTATAGCAGTGAAACACTTTAAGAACATGTGATCAGCATTGTTGAAGATCCATCACCAAGCCCAGAAACTTCTTCCTCCTTCTAAATCCAACCATGGCAGTAAAAGCACCCCATTAAGAGCATTGCTCATTATTATTCTTTCCCCTCCCAATAAATCAGTATATTAGGTACCAAAAACCTAATCTTTAATAGACCACTAGAGCTTAATAAATTATCCACCCTTTTTGCCACCTCAAGCTAAATTTTATTACTGAGTGAAGAATATAATAGTATCCAGTTGGTAAGAACATTCCATATACAGTTGGCCTTACAACTAAGAAATTCAGAGAACTAAATTTATTGGAAAATTTTATAAAAACAAATTCATCAAGATCAAATTTTGATATCATTATACAAATCAATTTCAATTGAAGCAAGCTATTTATCATAGTAAGTCAAGAGTAATTTCCAAAGAACAATTTTTGTGTCTGGCCTAGTTTACTAGACCAAGAATCAAGTGGACTTCAACTTAAATTAACTTCATTCAGAGATCCATATGTTGGTAAAGCTTTATTCAGCACAAAATCTTAAATAATTGGTATTCATTTTCATGTATTTTAATTTTATCAAATGTTCGATAACCTTTGAGCCAGCTCGATCAACCACCCCTGAAATTTAAGAGAAGTTCGTAGCCGCCATTTTAATTGTATTAATTTTTAACATTTTAAATTTCCCATCTACCTGTACTATTCATTGTTAGCCCCAAAATTCGTATCATCTGTTTTTGTGTAACTTTGAAATAAATATTGTTTGTGAGATAAACACCTTAACGTTTAATAATTATTCTTTAATAATAAAGGGTGTATTACAAGAGGAAAAAACTCCAATGATCCGTAGCGCTGAGGGCGTTGGGGGGAGGGGAGGCGTGCTGTAAGGGTTAGGGGGTGCAATGTGTCCAGTGGCTGAAACCTGAGAATAACACAGAAGAGGAGATGGAAAGTGGCCGCAGATAAGTTTAAGACTTAAGCCAGGAGTGGAGGTGGGAACCAGGGGCTTCGGCCCCAGCACGACTTCTCTCTTATCATGGCCAGGCTTAATGGCGAGTGGCTTAAAATACCACGTTACCAAGATTTTGGTTTTGACTGCCACGAGAGCTCGGTAAGCAGGACAATATGTCACTGCACAAGGTGATATAAACACAATGACTGCTATGTTTGTTTCTTGAGCAGCTGTATGAAATAGAAGCCGTCATAAAAGCAAGGTTATTAACGACATAATGTGATTTGTATTAAAGCCGTTCACATTTAAAATCATACTATCAACAGGGTTTGGATTTATTTATGTATAAACATTATTTTGAATTTACTTTGAAAGTCTTTGTTCTTATCAACGTCGACGTTTTTCATACCGATGACAAATTTAAACTTTAACCTTGTTTAAACATATTTACAATCTAGAATAGGAAGTAGTACAAAGTGTATTAGTTTATTTTACAACCTCTTTACAATTGGCGATTAAAATTTTATAAATAAAAAAATGCTTGCAATATTTTTTAATATCTTATTGATGTACAGTAAAATAAAAGTAAAAATTGTCTATTAATACAATTGCGATATGAGGTTCATGATAATAAATAATCTTAAAGCAGTTGAGACCTCGACCATTATAAATGCATAATAAATGTCCTGCATTAGCCTGTTCAGCGTAAATTGTTATAAAATAAGGTAGTTAATCATCACTTTACAAAAAGAATCACCATGGTTAGCAGCGGCCCCCCTGCAAATCAGAAGAACATCAAAGTCAAAAGAAAACAAAAAATATAGGTTTTATAACAGAAACAGATATATAAGTCAAATGAATTGGGTGTGTCCATAACATAATCTTAACAGAGCCTTCATCTAAAATATATAAAAACTGTGCAAAAACCAATCTTCAAACTTAAAGGCTGATTATTTTATATATTTACATATGTAGAACAATAAACAAATTTGAAGATCACTTTTCACAAATCATAGGCCTACAATTACTTTTCGCACAGGGGTCATTCAATTGTAATGAAACGTATATTTCTTATCTGGATGGATTGAGGATTCAAAAGGAGTAAATAATGCACAGATCAGTCAGTTAACAGATTCAGGCCTTCAAGTCATCCTACTTTTCCTACTTTATGTAGGAAAAGTCCTACTTTTACAAATTTTTGCTACTTCTTTTCAACCATTTATACCCCCCATTTGTAATACGTAACATAAAAATTGCAATGCTCTTTACCAAAATGAATTAATCCCTCTTTTTTCATGGGTTGTTATTTTTTTAATATAATGCGCTGAATATTTATAAGATCAGATATGTTAATTTTTATAATTTTGTAAATGAAATTTTGTTTGTTATGTTGCTCAGTGACATATCCATAGTGTTTTTGGCATATCCATAGTGTCTTTGCTCTTTGAGGTTAGTCTTGCCACTTAGCTCTATTTATAGTTAAGCAATATTTAAAATCCTATACACATTGTACAGGATATCGTTTTAGGGGGGTTATGAGTGAAAACATAAATATAAACTGTCAGAATACAATAATCTTTACGGTTAAAAATTGGTTAAATACGTGAAGTTCTGAGGTTTGGGGGGGTCCCCAAAACCCCCCTGTATGATTTCCCCCCTGTATCTGCGCCTGACTATACAGTACTAATATTAGAAGTTATTTAAGACTTAAATTGTGTACTTACTATCAATTAGTTGAGTTTCATTCAGGAATAATAAGATTAATTTCAAAACAAGATTTTCCTGTTCTGTATTTCTTTTTCTTTTTTTTACAATTCCTATTCATTTTCCACTATGAAGAAAACTGAGGCGAATATTTATGCTCCTTCGTACCGTAACCCAGGTTGTAGAAGCATTTTTTCAGGGTTCAGAAAATATTTTAAAGTTTTTTTTGACCTTAAATATATTTTCTGGGTTTCTTTTATCAGTTGCCTGCCTCTTAACCGACCACCTTGGGACCAGGACCCAGGCCCGATGATGATTTGGCCCATTAAACCATTTTCACAAAATTAATACTGTAAATTTGTATATGAGTGTAATAATAACTACTGTGTTATACTATATACCTGTAGTAGACGGTAAATGCAAGGCTAAAATCGGTTAACCAAGAAACAGTACAATCTATTGAGTGCGGTCGGCAACAGGGGATATCGCATGGGCTTCCTCCTAGTAGACATTAAGCAAACTACTTAGAATCGCATAGGCAGAAGAACAGACAGAGCTCGCTTGATTGTCGCTGGTGAAAGGTGGTTATGACGTCGACACCAATTTTATTACAATTTTATAACAGTTATTACAATATTACTTTTATTTCACACAACCTTTGATTTAACAGCCTTGCAGCCTTTGTTAAATTGTATATTACAACTTCCCAGTTGCAAGGAAAGCGAGACTGTTGTTTTATTAGCAAAATGAGATTTTAAAAACTCGTCACAGTCGAGCTGAGCGCTCCAATCGGCATGAGCCAGAGTTACATCCGCCATTGCGTGCGAAGGTGGCGATTTCTATCCAGTGCTGTCAGAACTACGTGGAGAATCCCGTCTCTTGTTATCAGACGGGCCCATAAGGTTTTCAGTCTAGTACAGGTGTATAGTCAATGGTTATACATAATGAGATTTAAAATTGAAAAAGATATTTTATTTTAGAAAAACTTCCTTAGGTGTAAAATTAACTGAATTTTCTTCTACTGCACGGTTTTTAACAACTGAATTGATATAGCCTATTGAAATAAGTTTACTAGGCTTACATTACAACATTATCTAGAAAAAAGCTTAAAAAATCCACAAAACTATGGAGTTGACTTCTTTTTTTTGATAAAATATCTTAAGTGAAGGCATAATTTTGTTTGGTCAAAACTGTTACTATTTGTTTCTCACTTTTAACAATGAGAACTCAAATGCACCCTAGTTTACTTCAACCAATTGCAGACCCTTTTTTATAACAAATGGACATAATCACACTAGCAGAAAATATTAAGTGAACACACTGGTCAATTGATTGATAACATAAATGAATACTCTCGTCAAGATACAAGTCCCTTGAGGTCATTTTTGGTGAACTGTCTTAGCTAGAACTTTAACTGGCTTCTTGGTTGGGGATTTTACAATAAATAAAAATAGTGTAGTAAGTTATTTTAAGTAAAAAAGCACTGTCGATTATTACGTTTTTTCTATTTAAGGCTTTTAATATACTGGTTGTGTTAATTGCCCTCTATTAAAAGCATAACAAGTTTTAATACCTATTTTACAGTAGGCTTGGATTGTTATACTTTTTAGTAAATGCCCTACTTTTCCACGGAAATATCCTACTTTTCAACAAAAATCTCCTACTTTTCCTACTTTTTAGTCCTCAAAAACCGCTTGGACCCCTGCAGATTTATAATAATACAAAATATAATCAGCTAAACAAATTGGAACATGAACAAGTTTTAAAACGTACAATTTTTTTATTTTTGGGATAGAATCAAACTTATGGCGAGAAACATTTTGAAATGAGTGAATAGGAACTTTTATTTAAAACATCTCACATTTTAAGGTTAAACGTGCGCTGCTGATATCGCCACCGCTGCCGGACAGTGTGTTATTGCCAGGATTAAGGGGGATAAAATTAATGTACACTATTACCGATTTGTAATAGTTTAGTTTCATTGACAAAAGTGTACCTAATGGTGACAAAAATAGAAAAACGAGTTTTTTTTCATTGAAATTAACGATTTTATTAAATTGTAAAACTTAAAATCACCTCAATATTGATTAATTTAATTCACTGGTTAAAGATAGAATTAATTGCATATGAAACAGAAAAGATAAGGGGGACTGCCCCTTCATAAATATCATAACTAAGATTGAAAAAAATTGTATTTTCAACAAGTATTGTATTGCCCCGTAGCAGCAAACCTGCGCACTTAGCGAATTTCCAATGCATGTAAATGTTTCTCTCTACCACATAAAGCCACTTGCCAAGTTTCATATAATTACAAAAAAAAGTGATATATAGAATTTATTTATTCTCTATAAGAATGACAATGAAAGCTGAGTACGCAGGTTTGCTGTTACAGGGAACACAAAATAAATGTTTTTATGCAATTATCAATACAACTTAACCAGTCAAAGTTGCATAACAAGTTTTATTCATTTATGTTCATAATTAAGGGAGACATTACATTTTACTTATAGTATGCAGGTTTGCTGCTGCGGGGAAAATCGGCAAAAATTATAGTTTTGTGCAAATATCAATAGACCGGTACTAGGTGAAGCCACATGTCAAGTTTCAACAACATTCATTCATAAATAATCGATATATAACATTTTAATTATTCGCCATAAGGATAACATTGGACAACGTACCGTACTATGTTTAGCACTTCGAATATCTCTGAAATGGTTGGAATCACAATTTAAACACCAAAATGATTGTTTTGTAGAGCTGAACTAATTGGTAACAGTAAATGTGAGGTTTACATTAAAATGAACTGAGGAAAAGCTAAAAACCTTTTTCCCATAAGATTAACATGGGAAATTTTATGAGCACGTTTTTTGGATTTTCTCCGCAACCACTTAACCTAGGTTAATGATTCAAAATACCATATTATTTGTTTTTAAGCTCTATAAAATGGTCTAAATTGAAATTATGTTGTTTTTTATTTTAGGGTGAAAAATGCAAAAAAACTGATTTTTGGAAAACTGTAAACCCCCATAAGCCCATTAAGTCCGAATTTTCTGGTTTTCGAACTTAAGTCATGAATGTCACTTTACACATTTTAGCCAAATTTCATCAAAATCAGATGTTTTTTACTCAAGTTATCGTGTTAACGGACACATATATAGATTTTTGGCATCTGGGGACCTCAAAACAAAAGTTATCATTGACTTGGGCTTAACTCTTACCATGCTACTCACGGTAATAGCTTCTTCCCTATAGGGGAAATTCGCTAAAAACAATAAAACATTTTATAAAAAAATGTGTTTGGTTTACAAATTGTGCATCAACTAATTAGCTACAACTTTTCCGCTGAAAGTTTGTTTCTAACCAAAAAAAATTGCTTAGTGACTTTTGTTTCACCCTTTTACAACACCAACTATTTTTCATTTGTACAAATCAAATACATTAACAAACTACAAGAAGTTTATACTGTTAAGACTATGTTGTTCATGCAGATAAATAATATATAAGTTTTATTCTAATTAAATGAATCTGGTGAGGTACAAAAGCGTTTAAACCTTAGGATGCACAATGCTGAAATCTACTTTGAGTGACATAGTAGGGGTGGGATGAAAAACGTTTTCTTGAATACAGCCTGACCATTCCAGGTGCAGCAGAAATAAATTTATGCGAGTTATTTTTTTTGTTTTTAGTAAGTTTTTAAGTGTTAGTAAGTTTTGAAAATTACGATTTATTCTTATGACTATATCTTTAGCACATAGTTATTGATAATGTAGTATGTTAAATTTATTTTCATTTGTTATATGCTTTTTTGTATGGGGGGATGCCAGTGACTGCCAGGTGGAAGGGTGAGGGTAACTTTCAGTGACTACCACAAAAAAAGACTGACTCCTGGATCCGCCCCTGTTTATTAGTGACTGACTCCTGGATATCCGCCCCTGTTTATTGGTGACTGACTCCTGGATATCCGCCCCTGTTTATTAGTGACTGACTCCTGGATCCGCCCCTGTTTATTAGTGACTGACTCCTGGATCCGCCCCTGTTTATTAGTGACTGACTCCTGGATCCGCCCCTGTTTATTAGTGACTGACTCCTGGATCTGCCCCTGTTTATTAGTGACTGACTCCTGGATCCGCCCCTGTTTATTAGTGACTGACTCCTGGATCCGCCCCTGTTTATTGGTTTTAATTTTTTGCTTAGGCCCTTCCCACCTTCAGGTTGTTAATGGTGTAGTCCAGACTTTGGTTACCAAAAATCATCTAGATATTAAAAACACAATACCATTAATCTAAAACTGGGTGTGCCCATTTTTGTAAACATTTTTATAGAAAGCTGAATCAGTTGTTTTTGTTACATCAATCAGTGAGTGAACTTGTTGGTTAATAGACATGTTTAATTAAACAATATGGCTTAGTGAAATAATAATGTACATTTAGTACACAGTGGACCTTTTTAAGGCCAATATGGTGAAATCCTAAGAGATTTTTTAAATATTTTCTAAGTTTTGAAAGATGTAGCAATTGTAATGAACAGATGATATGCTGTACAATAGGTGGTTTTACATTAAAACATACTCAAATTTTGTTAGTAAATTTCCCATTTAAATGCATATATTTCAAAATAAGCACTCTTATTTATTTAATTTTAATTTTTGCCATTATAGTCATTTTAAAAATCGATAGCAAGTTGTAATGAATAAGATAGAAACAATATAGAATCTAGTGCATCAACTATCCTACATGGAAAGCCTAAACCCGTTTAAAAATCCACTGAAAATAAAAGGAATATAAAATTCACTGTATTAATTACTTTACTAGTTGTCCTGTTGCTCGAATCCGAGCAATAAATGTTGTGTTACCGTTCCAAAGCCAACATGGCCTGCTGATAAACTGTGTTTACTCCATCCAGCTGATTGCTTAAAACTTATAGTTATTTCCCAATGTTAAGCTTATAGGAAAAACTCAACTTTAAGGGGCCCCAGGGCCTCACTCACACATTATTTTCTATAAAAAAAGTTTCCTGCACAACTTCACGTTAGGCTCTTTCCAATGACAACAAAAACATGAAAATCGGTTCAGTAGTTTAGGAGTGATTGTCACAAAAAACCTGCTCGCCTATTAAATAAGTATAGATTTTCAGTGTTTTTACTATAGTAACAACTTTTTTGTCTTTGTGTTTCAGAATGTGTGATTGTAAAAGTCGAAACTACACCTGTTTGGTCTTTTGATGGTTGTGGACAAGGCATAGCACAAGCAACTGAAGCTGCATCAAGGAAAGGTGTCCGATTTTTGATAAGTGTTAGCACTGACAATGTCATTTTTTAAACCCTATTTTTGTCAAACAAGTTTCTAAATGTTATTTTTTAATTTCTTATTTCAAATCTTGGAAAAGGATATATATATAGTTTGCAATTATTTTTTTGTATTGTACCCCTACCATTTTTTAAATATTGCAAATTTGTCTTCACTTTGTGCAGATTATGTTTTTGCCTAATTTAATGCATATATTTGTACTATGATATGAAAATTGTATTAAGTAACAAATACTATTTAAATAAATAATATATTCTGTTCATTAATCAAGACACATTCAGTTAAAAACAAAAACCTCACTACACATTCTTACTTACCTTACTCAATTTTTCAGTACAAATCTTTATCAGGAGTAAAATTTTGTAACAAAACAATTTTCAAATAAAAGATAATTAAAATAAAAATAGAATCAGATGTCTTATTTAAATGATACACAAAATGCATCTGCTTAAGTTATAAAATATTGATATTCTAGCTTAACACCCATTGAGAAATCAACGACAATTATTATCACTATCTAACACTAGCAATAAATTAACAGCGATTAAATCATTTAGTTCTGAAAAAAATAATCACGGTTGCCTCAATAATTTTAAGTCCTTAGGGAGGATTTATATTACTTTCATAAGAAAACTACTTCGTTTGTTAAATTTTATTTAAAATTGTTTTAAACAGCAGTTCCAATCTGTAAACCTTTTGAGGGGTTAAATTGATTGAATTGAATAAATTTGAAATTATACTCGCTTAGCTAGTTAGAGGTAACTCATAGGACCGTGGATTGGAATGAACACAGATCAAGGAAATGAAAACACTTTAATATACATGATAAATATAATCCAACTATAATAAATGATAGAACAGAATACTATAAAAGGTGCACTTAAGCCTCCTGGACAATTTATGTATCTAGGGAGTCCTTAATCCCTGATAAACACATATAGTTTGTTCCACTTTCTCACTCCATGTGCATTTAATACATTTAAAATATTCACTTTGCACTTTAATTCTCCTAACCTCTACTCTTACAGTATAATAATGGTCTCTCAAGACAAAGGCCTGAACCACAATGACTTATGCATTTATAACATAATCAAGACATGACATAAAGGTTCCTTAGAATATTCACAAAACACATACATAAAATAACCCCATAAAATAAAGCTTTCTATCTCTCCCTTGTTTAGTTATTATCAATATTCACGAATAGTTCCTGTGATATTCTGAACAAAGGAGCAAAACACACTAAATAAAATCTTCTAATAAACCCTTTATATATCTGACATATAAAATATCTAATGCTTTATACATTCGACTTTCACTTGATATACTGAATAAGGAATCAGCATACACTAAATGGAGTTATCTAAAACCCTTCTATATATCCGACATAAAATTAAAATCCTGTAATAAACCCTTTATATTTTGACATATTAATGATCTAATATTTTGTACATCCAACATTCATTTGGTATACTGAATAAAGAATCAATATACATTAAACAGAATTATCTAACAACCCCTTTATGTATATCCAACACATTATTAACCTAATACTTTATACATTCAACCCCACATAGCATGGCGGGTTCTTAACTTGCATTCTGATATCATCCCTTTTGTTTATATTAGTTAGATATTTTATCTCTTCGGGATATCTTATAATTCTCCTGCATTTACAATTTTTATGATTATTATAGTTTATTTTTAACTCCTGCTAGCTATTATTTCTTGGCTTCTTTTATTTAAGTTCGTCTTTTAATAATTTATTTAATATATCCTATCTGTGCACCTTTTTTTAATAAAGTGGGAACATACCCAGATATTTTTGGAGATCTCTGTGACACCTCACGTCCCTTGCGCCCGGTCGTCCTGTCCTCCTCCTGTCCTCGTCCCTCCGGGCCGCGTCGTAGGTCCGGTACCTCGGAGTTCCACTCCCCCTGGGGTTGACGGCGGGTGGGTGGACGTCGGTCGGTGTCCTCACTGATGTTCTCAGAAGATGGACCCAGAAGATGGACTCGGGTGCGATGGAATCTCGTCGAGTGAAGTGATAGAGTGTCGTAAGGTATTGGTAGAAGTTATCGAACTCCCGGGTGCCCTCAGGTGCATTTCACTTTCCTGAAGACTTTCTGTTCCTACTCGGTCCGGAACAGCCCAGAAGAAGCTTCCCAGTGTCTACCTTACTCTCCCAAAACTCTCCGAAGACTGTTCTTTTCTTTTTCTCCCTCTATCGCCATCTTCCCCTCCAATCCGTCATCGTTACGCCTCCTAACCAATCGGTGATCGATGCATCCGATACCTCCATATTATTGGTCATCCTTTTCCTGATCGGCCTACTAGTTCGACGAAATGGGCGTGTCGCTGACCGTAAGTAATTTTATTCTCTTAGCATGCTTGGATCATGGGATTGTTTGATTTTCTTAACGTTGTTCTCAAGGGTTTTGATTTTCAGCTTGATCATTATCGAGGATCGTAATTCTATACGTCCTGTTGTTCGCCGAGGAGTCGTGACTTCCCGTGGGAGCGTAATGATTTGATTCGATCTGTCTCTGCTTTCATAATTATTATTTTAAAGTAAAGGAGTAATTGTGTTTTAAATTTTTTTCTATAATTTCTTTAATTATTTATATATATTTAAATTCCCCTTGTTTATATTCCGCCGCCGCCATTTTAACTTGGTCCCCAAGTTAATCAAATTGTAATATGTGTTGTGAGGTTGTTTATTGTTGACGTTGGTTGTAGTCCCTCGTGGGTAGCAACATTCTGAGTTTTATGGCTTGTATGTTTAGGCAATATATTAGGATGAGGCATAGTATAGTCAGTAAAATATTCCATGTTAGGAGCATGTAAAATAGTAGTCTTGTATTGTTAAATAGGTCGAAGTCATTATTTTTCAATGATATGTGCTGTATTTTCTCCATTTTTGTTAAAACAAATGTTGGGTTCGTGATGTTCCAATCCGTGTCTAATATTTCCGTTAGGTTGTCAAACTCGTGATGAATTCCTGATTCGAGTGTGAACAATTTTAGGGTTTTTAATTTTGTCCAAGCTGCTGGTATCAGGTTTACGTAATGTGGTGGGTCATTGTCTGTTCTGTCACAAGGTCGTATCTTTGTTAATAGTAATAAATTGTCCATTAGTAATTCACATTCGCACGGTATTGTTACCTGTAGAGTTCCTGTGCTCATTTTTGGTAATTTCCTGGTATTAGTTGAGTTGTCGCATATTAAATCTAGGTCTTGCTGGACGTTGGTGATTAAGTATTGATTTGGGAATAATTCGGTGATTATGGGGTATTGGGGTTGATTTTCACATATAAAATGACAGTTTTCTTGTAGTTTATCGATTGATGCGGAATTGAGAATTAAATGTAGGCATAGCTGCATTTTGTTTGCGATAATTGTGGTTCTTGGGATTTTGCATAATGGGTACGATTTTTCGTTACAATGGCTATCTGTCATGGTTATTACTTTCGTATATGTTTTTGTTTTGAAAATGATGTTTTCTTCCATGTGAAGGGAACATATTTTGTGTTCCCAAATCAGGGGAGTGTTTATTGTTTTGTAAACTTCGCCCCGTGCGTCCGATTTTATTAAGGGTACATTCAGCCTTGCCACTAGTGTGTTCTGAATTATTTTGCAATGGTTTATCTTCAATCTGTAATATAAGTATACGTCTGTTAATGGTATTGCTAGAGTGAGGCCTTTAGTTTTCGCTTTATTTGCTAAATCATGCAACGTTGTAGTTAGGTTCTGTGGAGGTACCATTTTTTCAGATAGTAGGTTTATGTGACATTTTTCTAGTATTTCCCTTTTAGTATCTTGGTAGTAATTGTATAAAATATAGTTCCATGTTTCTTGTATAGTAGCATATATCTCATGTAAAATCTCTGCATTATTTATTGATTTCATTCCCAGTAGATTTTGTTTTACGGCATTGAATCCCTGATGTACCTTAGTTGCTAAATGTTCCACGTTTTTACTAAAGTTATTTAAGTTACTCGTGGTTTTTACCAAATCTTGGTACTGGGTCCCTACGGAATCGATAATTTGGTTGGTATGTTCTTCAATTCCCTTTTGGTTTTCATAGATGTTGTTTATTTGTCCCTTCGTGGCGACATTGCAGCACCATTCGAAGAAATTCTGGAGGAATAATAATCCTCTTCTGTTTCTTGAGTTTAGGATAGTTTGATTGGTCAATGTAGCGTCGCTGTATTGGGATTTAATTTGTTCATTTATGAGGTCACGCAATGTCATCAGGTTCCTTTGAAATAAACAATAGTCATCTTTGTGTTGCCGGCAGTTCGTCCAGTTCGATTCTGTCGTCCAGTCGTATGATTGGGGCTCAAGGAAAAATTGAGTTGAGAATATCAAAGGGATTATTGTTTCGTATGGGATGTAATCTGTCCGTTGTTGAAAGTGATGGCCTGAGAATATTTGGTACCTAGTCTTATTTTCTGCCCATGTACCTGAGAGTGTGTATAGTATAATTGTCGTGGTGATTAGGAGTGCTGTCGACGTTGACGCCTTCATCTTGTGAGGTTCGTCCAATATCTGTGTCGCAAAATTATGTTAATATTATTATTTTATTTGTGTGTAGGGATTTTTCATTGTTATTCTAAGTTTTATCTGTGTCTTATTTTGTTTATTCAGTCCCTGTCCAGTTTGTAGTGTTATATTCCCGGTTGTATTAAGTTTTTATTTTTCCTAAGTTTTAATCGATAATCGATTATTAGTTTAGCTTGTCAATTGCTGTGCTGTTACAGACATAACACGGGTGATCAGGCCGTTATATATCCCTAATTGCCAGTAATTGGTTTGGCTACGTTATTTTGTCATCTGAAAGTGATGAGTGTTCCTCGTGGTTAGACAGTGTGTAGTGAGCAGTGCTACATGCCTGGATCGCCTGGCGTCGTCCGTCTTATCTCCAAGAATGCTGTGTCTTGTTGTCTTGGAAAGTCGGCCATTTTGGATCCGTGGGCGTCTGTGTCCCTGTCGGATTAATACGGTTGTGTCGTGCCCATTATGTTGCGAGATATGGTTCCGTTCGTGTCTACTGCTGTTTTATGGTAACTCGTACTATTGATTGGCGTTGTGCATTGTCAGTGATATATCGATTTGTGATTTTAAAAGTGTTATGTTGTCCCTTTTTCTTGGATAATCTTATTCGAGGTATTTTTATTTCAATTATTTGTAGATTGAGTGTAAATCAAGTGTCGAATGTGTCCTATCACTAGATCGCCCTCTTGAAATGTCTTGGTGTGTTCCCATGGGTATGTTTAAGCATTCCAAGTTGTGGGTAATGTTAAATGTTCCAACTCCTTTACTTGGCGGCTGGGTTCTAGCGGAAATTTTCCCTTTGCAGATATATGTATATATTTTTTCGTTTTTGCTCGCTAAACTCCCTTTGGATTTTGTTTATTAAATTAGCAGAGACTAAATACTATTTTTAGTTCTATGATTTTGTATATTTTAATTTACTTGCGAATTCCAATTTCCTTTTTAATGGTAATTGTTGATAGTCCACCTTATTCGTCGGGATTAGAATTTACTATTGGCTGTCACAAAAATACATTTTAACTAGTATTTTATATTCCTGTGAGACTCAATAGTTGTTTATAAATTATATTAATTTTTATATACTTGGGAGGTAATTCGTGTTAATTCATTTTAATTATTTATTGGTTGTAGATGCTCCGATATAATTCTTGGCGGCGTTAGTATGATGATAACTCTTAAACAATGTTGTATGTTGTTTGATTTTTGACCAAGATTTCGTGTTTGGAGATGCGTTGATTTAACTCTTGAGGTGATATATTTTCTTTAAGGATGGTTTTTTTATTTTTCGGGGGTGGCATTAGTTACTCATTTCCCTCGATGTATTGCCATCCATTAAATTATATGTAACGGTAGTCTATTTTGATTCGGGATCGGCATTTTGTAATTCTTGAATATTATATGGTGTTGTTTTTGATCGATCCTTCTTAAATAGATTAATCCTTATCTTGTGTATAAGGTATATTTTCAGACATAGGCCTATTTGTTTGACTGTGTGTGTGTTTATGAGTTGACTAGTAGTTAATATAGTTAAGTCTAGGGCTAAAAAGGTGGCTAGACCTCCTTCCCATCGGGTCTTAATATAAGTTGCTTCAAATTTTTTTTGTTGCTAGGGGTTAATTCCCCCCCGGTGGGTTTTTCTAAGTTATATTAATTATAAGTGAAGGAATTCTATTCCGGCGTAATTTTTACGCTTTAGGCTTAAGCTGGTGTCTGAGTGGCTTTATTTTTAAGTCGTTTGAGTGTTGTCTGAAGGTATTCCTGTACACGTTAAGGTATTAGTCTTTGGGTTTTTTTAAATATTTATCTGCGGCTGAATGGTTTCATTCTAGCTATATGTACTGGTTCGTTAATCAGTCTCCCTCTCTTTTCGAGTAAAACCATATAAGTAGTGTCATTTATTTTGTCCGTAATGAAGTATGGCCCTCTGTAAACATTATTGAACTTGTTATAAGGTCCTTTGAAATCCTTCGGATTTTGTATTAAAACTTCGTCACCGATTTGTGGATTTAGATCTCGTTTTGTTGAATCGAAATGTTTTTTCTGGGAATCTTGTGCTTTTTTAAGTATCGTTGGGATTTCCCGTCGTACCCTTTGAATATTTTTGATTTCTCTGATTATGTCAGGGTCCTGGTCTTTTTGTATATGTAAATAATCCGATGGCATGTTTGCCTGTCTGCCATACATTAAAAAGAATGGCGTATACCCCGTGGATCGGTTAGCGCTTGTATTATAAGTGAAGGTGACATATTTTACGTAATCTGACCATTTGTTTGGTTCGCCTTCAATATAGTGACTTATCGTTTTTTTGAAAATAAGATTCATTCTTTCCGTTAGGCCTTGTATCCTGTACATATAAGGTGGACTCGGGTGTTGATGAATTCCTAAACTTAATAAGAGTTCTTTAAGTACGTTGCCCATGAAGTGGGTGCCTTGGTCGTGCGTGATGACCTTGGGACATCCATATTGACAGAATAAATCCAGTAAAACATTCGCTGTGGTTTTTGTATCAGCTGATCTCGTGCATTTTGCGAAAATCATTCTTGTTGTCGGGCAAGTAATCATTAAAATGTATTTATATCCTCTGCTCTGTGTGATCGGCCCCATGTAATCAATAATTAGTCTTTCAAATGGCGTCGTGGGTGGTACTTGTGGAGTTAATTTATCGTACTGCTTGTAAGTGGGAGTTCGTTTTAATTGGCATTGTTCACATGTATTAGTATAATGTTGGATATCTTTTGTCATATCTGGCCAATAATAACGTTCTTTAATTTTTTGTGTGGTCTTGAATGCCGAGAAATGTCCTCCGGAATATACATTATCGTGAAATGATTGTACGATATCCTGTACCTTATCCCGCGGTATTGCGAGTAAGTAGTTATTCGTCCTGCCATTGAATTGCTTGAAATATAATAATCCGTTTCGTTCTTCGTATTTTCGACTTTGGTTTCGTATTTTTTTTGGGACTGTGTCCGGTGAAATCTTTGCTAATTTGATAAGTTTTAGGTATGGATCCTTAGCTTGTAATTCTTCATAATTTTCTGTCTTAATTTCCTGTATGTTTAAGGTGATTTCGAAGGGGTCCTCCTCGAGTGTGTCTTGGGGTGGATTCCTCGAAAGACTGTCCGCTAACGTGTTCGTCGTTCCTTTCTTATATTTGACATCTATATCGTAATCAACTAGTGATAGCGCCAGTCGGTTTAATCTGGAAGATGTATGCTTAAAATTCTTGTAATGAACTAGTGCTTGACAGTCCGTGTGGATAGTTATCTTGCGTCCTAGTGTAAACTCTCGCCAGTAATTTACTGCGTATACTAAGCTCATCATCTCTCGTTCGGCGTTTGAGTACCGTTGTTGTGTTTCCGTATATTTTTTTGACAGATAAGCAATCGGATGTTGTTTGTTTGTTTCGGGATCCGTTTGAGTGAGGCAAGCCCCGAGCGCGTTTAAGCTTGAGTCTACATAAATGCTTGATTCCCAGTCGTCGTTCCAATGTTTTAGTAGGGGTGGATTTGTCAAAATTTTCTTAATTTCTATAAATGCCTTTTCGCAGTCGTCTGACCATTTAAATGGTATATTTTTATTTGAATCCTTTATTAAGTTGGTGAGGGGTAGTGTTATTTCCGCATAGTTTTTTATGTGTTTCCTGAAGAATGATGAAGAGCCCAAAAACTGTCTTACTTTCCTAATGCAATTTGGCCTATTAAATTCTTGTATTGCTGCTACGGTAGACTTTTGAGGCAATATACCTTGGGTCGATACTGTGTATCCCAAGATATCTACTTGTTCGTATAAAAATTTACATTTTTTTGTGTTGAGCTTCAAATTTGCCTCATGTAAGATATTTAAAATAGTTTCTAAATTTTGTAGATCTTGTTCAAAGTTCTTGCCATATACTATGACGTCATCTATATAACATACTACTTTGTTGTATAGGTGTTTATTCAGTAATGCTAATATCGCTTTACTGAATAGTGCAGACGATGTTTTTAGCCCCATTACTAATCTTTTATATCTCATGAGCTTGTCTGTCGTTTTGATTGTTAATAAATGCCTATCTTCCTCTCGTACCAATAATTGGTGATATGCCCCTTTTAAATCCAATTTTGTGAAAGAGTTTGCGTTGTTTAAGCTGTTTAGTACCAGATTTACGGACGGAGTAGGGTATATGGACGGTTTTAAAATTTGATTTATTTTCCTCATATCTGCCACCAAGCGTGGTGTTTTATCCTTATTGTGTGTTATAAACACTGGGCTTGAATATTCGCAGTATTCGGGACATTCTTCCAGTATGTCCGCTTCCTGTAGTTCTTGTAATATTTTATTTAAAGCTTCCCTCTCCTGTTTGCTTTGTTTATAAGGCGGTGTATTTACTGGTTGTGAGTTTGGGATGGTTTCTAGTGAGACTGGGGGCAGTTTAGCTGGGGTTAGATCCTTAATTTTTGTCGTAAACATAGCCTTATATTTCTGTAGTAATTTGATTACCCTGTTGTGTTGTTCTGTCGTGAGGTGGGGTGAGATGTCGAAACATATGTTGTCCTTATCTTTAAGGATTTGTTTTCCCGGGTTATTGTTGTATTTTATCTGATGGGGTTCGTTTTCCTGTCGACCTACATTTGTGTTGTGTGGCTCCGTGCAGTAACCTAATATTGTGTTGGCATTTATGTGTTTAGGTGTGTTTGATGCATTGTAAATATTTAAATAATTGCTTGTTTTATCTGCTCCTTCTATGGGATATATGTGGCACCTCTTCTTTTCCTGTAATGATTTTTCTTGCTCGAAAACTGCTTCCTTGCTTATCCTCTGTTGTATCTGTATCCTCCTATGTTGATGTGGTGCGATGACTAAATCCTGTTCACATCTGATGTCAACAATGTTTGTTTTGTTGGTGGTTTGATGACATTTTACGCTTTCAATTTCAAATAGCCATTTTTTATCCATTTTTATTTTATGCTTGTAATCCCCTAAGTTAAATACAATTTCCTTGGTGTTATAATTTAATTCAATTTTGTTTCTGTTCAAAAATCGATTGCCTAAAATTATGGAACTATTGGTATCGGGTGTAACATATAGCGTTTCCTTGACTATGATATTACTGATCTCCAACATTATTTCCGTGGTCCCTAGGATGTTGATGGGGGTGTTATTGGCTGATACGACTGTAGGTACCCTGTTGTGTTTGATATTTTCCTCCCTTACTAACTTTGAATTTATTAAATTTATGTTGGAGCCCGTGTCTATTATGCACTGTATGGTCTCGTGTGGGCGGTTAGCTAGCTTCGCATTTAAGGTTAGTACAGGGGTTTTTTTTGATTCCTTGTCTTGTATTTTAAACAATGTTTCGTGTATTTTCTTCCCCTCTAATTTTCCCCTTTTCCTCGGTTTATGGATCCTTCCTTCCGCTATTTGTGAGATATCGCACGCATGTACTGTGTGTTGTTCCTCTAATATTTTCCGTATTTCTTCCTTCTCCTGTTCTCCTAGAATCTGTTCATTTTCCTTGTTCCCTCCGTTATCGGTCTGCTTTGTTGTCCTTTTATTTGTGGCCTGTTCGGTGGTGATTGTAATTGCTCTGTTTTGATGCTCGTAGTTCCCTCTTCTTCCCCCGTGGTATTGTGTGGAAATATTTTCTTTTCTTCCCTCTTCTGTTTGCGTGGGTTTCCTCTTTGGTTGCTTCTTGTTTATAGCTTCTTCTAGTGTCGGAAATTCCTTTTTGTAATCCGTGATATGGAATCGGTTGTTGCCATTGTTTTGAGATTTAATGTTAAATGGTGTGGGAGACCCCTTTGTTCTGTTAGTATAAAGTGGCTCCCTCATTACGCGTTTTTTGGTTTTGTCTGGAATTTCCCTAATTTAAAACACTCTTCCCTAGAATGATTTGTCATTCGGCAATGATCACAATACGTGTTTCTCATTCGGGTGTTCTGTGTCCTCGCATTTTTATATTTGCAGTCCTGTGTACGATGGTTGGTCCTTTTACATATATTACATTGGTAATCGCCATTCCTATAGCTGTAATTAGTTAGTTGCTGTCTTCCCCCGTAGTATGTGTTCCCCGTTCCCCTACGCATGTGGGTGAGGTGTCCGTGTGCGGAGAGTGGATGTCCTGTGTAGTGCGCCTGGTGTGCAGTAGGCCAAGGTCGCCTGCCGCCAGCCATGTTGTGTGTCGGTGCTCCGTCGCTCCTCCAGGTCGACGCCCTGTTGTTTATGTCTGGGGCCCTGACGTCACGTGCTTGATAAGTGTGGTGTGGTGTGGTCACGGTCCTCGAGTGGTGTGATTGTGGTCGTTGATAATTGGGGTAGCTGGGTGGCGGTGGTTGTTGTGGGTACCTCTGGACGTTCATGTTACTTATTACTTGGGTTAAGGTTTTTATTTCCTCTTCTAAATGATTTATTTCCTGTCTGTCCCTAGTGTTTCCTCTGCTTTGTCCTTCCATTTGTATCCTGTTATATTTCTCCCTGTTTACTGCCCTAATTTCCAATTGTAACTCTATGTTTTTAAGGCTGTTTTCTAATTCTTCTAAGGTTTCGCAAGGTTCAGTTAAGATTTTGTCACAAAATTCCGGTTTTAATCCTTGGATTATGTATTGTATTACCCTTTTTTCCGACATATCCGGTTCGTGTCTCCTACATAATGTTAGAATTTCCAGATAGTAAGTAAGGACAGGTTGTTCCCTACCTTGTACCTTTTTATCTAAGATACTCTGAAGCGTGGTTGCCTGGGCTGCTGGGGTGAATGTTGTTATAAATTTTCCCTTTAGGGTTTCCCAGTTGTCGGGTCTACCATTTTTTGTGTAATGTCTATACCATGTAAGCGCTGTTCCTGTTAGGTGGGCTGGGAATATGTTTAGTTTGGTTTCGTTCTGCCAGTGGTTAGATTGCGCCGCGATTTCATACTTATCGATAAATTCATTAGGATTTTCGGACGGTAGGCCGTGGTAAGTACCCGCTGATATGAGGGGTAGTTTTTCCTTGACTATAGCCATGTTTTGTGCGGGGTTTGGTAAATTGTTTCTTGAAGGGCCTTCGTTACTTTCTACTGCTGTTTGTGAGCTTAGTGAAAGTGTGTCGGGGAAATTTATGTCCTCGTATTCCGCGTCGGAACTCTCGTCGCTTGCCGGGTTGTCGTACAAGTTTTCCCTGTCTTGTAGAAATTGTTGGATTCTTGTTAGTGATGGATATTTAATTAATTCGATTTCTGTGAGATATTTCCTGCCTAATAGTTTCCTTATAATGTACTTCCTTTCCTCTGTTATCGGTGTTTTAAGAAACGCTTTGAGATCGGCTACCACGGGACGTAAAATGGCTACGGTGTCTTCTTCCCTACACTTTATGTTAAACTTTGTTAGGATATATATGAGGTGTTCCTTACTCACCCTATATATGTCTGTCGGTAAAGTTATTCCTGTTTCCGGCATTTCATTTCTTAAGATCGTGATTCCCTAAGCGTGTGGCGTTTATTTTTATAATTATCGTTTATTTATTTGGGGGAATTTTCCTAACTAGTAATTGGGGTATTATGTTTTCTGGTTTTAGGTTAATATTAAAATTTTTTTTTTTTTTGTTTTTACAGGTTTATTAGTTTATTAATCCCTATATTATTATCCTATTAAAATTCGTTTCCCTTTCCTGGTTTTACCAAAATATACCCTGTCACACTTAAATATATGTAAAACACCTTCTTATATTCTACACATGTGCTCTCACTGTGTTCATTCCATCCTTGATAATTAAATCAAACTGGCTGTCTCCACCATGTAAACCTTTTGAGGGGTTAAATTGATTGAATTGAATGAATTTGAAATTATACTCGCTTAGCTAGTTAGAGGTAACTCATAGGACCGTGGATTGGAATGAACACAGATCAAGGAAATGAAAACACTTTAATATACATGATAAATATAATCCAACTATAATAAATGATAGAACAGAATACTATAAAAGGTGCACTTAAGCCTCCTGGACAATTTATGTATCTAGGGAGTCCTTAATCCCTGATAAACACATATAGTTTGTTCCACTTTCTCACTCCATGTGCATTTAATACATTTAAAATATTCACTTTGCACTTTAATTCTCCTAACCTCTACTCTTACAGTATAATAATGGTCTCTCAAGACAAAGGCCTGAACCACAATGACTTATGCATTTATAACATAATCAAGACATGACATAAAGGTTCCTTAGAATATTCACAAAACACATACATAAAATAACCCCATAAAATAAAGCTTTCTATCTCTCCCTTGTTTAGTTATTATCAATATTCACGAATAGTTCCTGTGATATTCTGAACAAAGGAGCAAAACACACTAAATAAAATCTTCTAATAAACCCTTTATATATCTGACATATAAAATATCTAATGCTTTATACATTCGACTTTCACTTGATATACTGAATAAGGAATCAGCATACACTAAATGGAGTTATCTAAAACCCTTCTATATATCCGACATAAAATTAAAATCCTGTAATAAACCCTTTATATTTTGACATATTAATGATCTAATATTTTGTACATCCAACATTCATTTGGTATACTGAATAAAGAATCAATATACATTAAACAGAATTATCTAACAACCCCTTTATGTATATCCAACACATTATTAACCTAATACTTTATACATTCAACCCCACATAGCATGGCGGGTTCTTAACTTGCATTCTGATATCATCCCTTTTGTTTATATTAGTTAGATATTTTATCTCTTCGGGATATCTTATAATTCTCCTGCATTTACAATTTTTATGATTATTATAGTTTATTTTTAACTCCTGCTAGCTATTATTTCTTGGCTTCTTTTATTTAAGTTCGTCTTTTAATAATTTATTTAATATATCCTATCTGTGCACCTTTTTTTAATAAAGTGGGAACATACCCAGATATTTTTGGAGATCTCTGTGACACCTCACGTCCCTTGCGCCCGGTCGTCCTGTCCTCCTCCTGTCCTCGTCCCTCCGGGCCGCGTCGTAGGTCCGGTACCTCGGAGTTCCACTCCCCCTGGGGTTGACGGCGGGTGGGTGGACGTCGGTCGGTGTCCTCACTGATGTTCTCAGAAGATGGACCCAGAAGATGGACTCGGGTGCGATGGAATCTCGTCGAGTGAAGTGATAGAGTGTCGTAAGGTATTGGTAGAAGTTATCGAACTCCCGGGTGCCCTCAGGTGCATTTCACTTTCCTGAAGACTTTCTGTTCCTACTCGGTCCGGAACAGCCCAGAAGAAGCTTCCCAGTGTCTACCTTACTCTCCCAAAACTCTCCGAAGACTGTTCTTTTCTTTTTCTCCCTCTATCGCCATCTTCCCCTCCAATCCGTCATCGTTACGCCTCCTAACCAATCGGTGATCGATGCATCCGATACCTCCATATTATTGGTCATCCTTTTCCTGATCGGCCTACTAGTTCGACGAAATGGGCGTGTCGCTGACCGTAAGTAATTTTATTCTCTTAGCATGCTTGGATCATGGGATTGTTTGATTTTCTTAACGTTGTTCTCAAGGGTTTTGATTTTCAGCTTGATCATTATCGAGGATCGTAATTCTATACGTCCTGTTGTTCGCCGAGGAGTCGTGACTTCCCGTGGGAGCGTAATGATTTGATTCGATCTGTCTCTGCTTTCATAATTATTATTTTAAAGTAAAGGAGTAATTGTGTTTTAAATTTTTTTCTATAATTTCTTTAATTATTTATATATATTTAAATTCCCCTTGTTTATAAATCGTAAACTGTCCTACTGTTTACTTATATCAACCAACTAATTGAAGCTGGTTGCTTTTAAAAACACCGCAATATTACAGAATCATCATAAAACATATAGTAAAATTTGAAATTATATACTAGCCAGTAAAAAACTGGTTGATATAAATTACTGCTATCAACTTTTTCTTACACAAATCAGCTGGTTCCTTTAAACGGAAAATATCAATAAAGGTATGTGTTTATTGCTACCAACGAACACATGTGGCATTAAAAAACATGTTTCTTGTGTTTCTCAATGACAACATTTTGAAATTTAATCAATATTTTACTGTACGAGGCCTAAGAAAATTAACTTAGAAATATATTCCTGCACCCCTATGACCTACAAACTAATTATGTTTTAAATCTTGTAACTGGGGCACTTCTGGATACTGCAAAATTTTCATCCGGCCATTGGACAAAAAACTGGTGATTATTTAATAAGATGTCTTTTGCTCGCTGGGAGATTTATCCCCAGGCATTTTTTTATGGGCTTCACCCTTAGATAATGATATCAGGGCATTATTTTCCAAATTATACATCCCTGGTCATAGGCAAGCATGAGTGCCATGAGTGCCGTGGAAGCCTGAGTAGCTTCTGTGAGAAGGTTTGTAGGAGGCGCCAAAACAGGCAACTACACAAATAAGTGTTTAGTGCACAAATGATAACTTATTTCAGTTTCATTAGCTGGAATTAGTATATAGGTTTTCATTTTTATCATTAAAATGAGATCATAATTGTACTGTTTTGCCATTCAACAATATTTACAAACGTAAATTATTAACATGGCTCTCATGTAAAATGAATGTGGTCTGAATGTCTTAACTTGCTTGTTATCACTAGCAAGGAGACGCCCCACATTCACCCGTCCGTATGATGCAATAATAGATATGAAAATGAGTGTGCTGTACAGAATATTATCTCTCGTTTCCAAAATAATAAATCAGCTTAGAAGTCTCGTCTCCACTTTATAAAAAGTTGTTATTGCTTTATTTATTGACGCTCATGACTCGTTTTCCACACTGGAATCCTGCTGTCACGAAACTGGATGTTGGACAGCTCCAACAGAAAACTCCAGATAAGTTGTATTTTAGTTATCATGGTGATCGAGAACTAAATAAATTCCAACAAACGACAATAGGAAAAAAGTTTCATCGAGCTCGAGAAAACCATTTCCATGAGCATAACATTCATACAGATGTTTTGTAGAAAACAATGTATTCTCTGTTGCAGTTAAACCTAATTCCAATATGCAATAATGCAGACAAAACTTCAGTTTTATTTAAATAGATGAGTTTTGTTGAAATATTGGTGTTAGATTTTAATTCACTCGGTGGATTAAACAGTGATATTACAGTAGACTCTTAGAAATCCGGACTAATGTGGCGGACAACAAAATTCATATTTCCCGGAGGTGGGCATAAATCATCAATTCCACCTTTATACTGAACAATTATGATAATATGTGTTTATGTTTATGTGCTAATACAAGAGTGAGCTTCCAGTAGAAAGTGATAAGTCATCGACAGGAGAAGACCTGAATGGAGTAGCGTACCAGAATTCACAATCAATAACGTAATCAATAACAAACACAAGGAAGGACTCGGAACATCCGAGGTCGAGTTAGAGTGCCTGACGATGCAAACTATATGACATTTGTATAATGTGAGATAATCAAGTGAAAAGTGAAGGCGCTAAACCTTGATATTAGTTTTTTCGTTTTTATTTTAAACAAAAAAATCAAAAATCAAGATCATCGGTCCGGATAACGGTGTCCAGATAAGTGTGATCCGGATTTCTGAGAGTCTACTTTATAATTATAAAATAGGTTCATGTTTCATTTGCGGTGGCAGTCACCGCCTGAGGGTATTTCTCAGGAGGAGATGCCGCATATGATTATCTAGGTGCTAGGCTCTCCCAATCACAATTTTTATAGTGGTGGTAGTGAACCTGTTAAACAGTGAGATATATAGTTATTTTTCATGGTTTGATGATTCATTTTACAAACATTTTATCTGGCTTTTTGCATTTGCCTCAGTTTACTTCTTTTTAAATTCACTCAACTCCCGATTATCCGGGAGCAGATTTATGTTTATGTTTATGTGTTGTTGAAGGGACGGATTCAGAGATCCAAAGATTCAAAGATCCTCACACGTCAACCGAAGCTTATTGTGTGTCCCTAGTACGTTAGTTTGGCAAACCAATGCCCGTACCTTTTACGAAATCCAGGAGTTTTTTACCAATACTAGTGTCCCTTTCATCACCTGGTTGCTTACAACCAAACAGAGCCCTTCTCTTTGCCCCGAGTCTCTCGCAGTCCAGTATGATGTGCTTGGCAGTCTCTTCAGACTGATTGCAAAGCCTACACACCTGACTTTCATTTCTGAGTCCGAGAGTGTGGAGATGTTTCCTGAAATGGCCGTGTCCAGTTATCAAAGCAATCAACTGCTTAACCCGACCTCTGCCCAACCTCACCAACCAGTTAGTGAAGTAAGAGCTAGTATCTGCTAGCAGCCTTTTGCCAAGTGCTTACCAGTGTAACCTTGCCATTGCTGGCGATGTAAGTCCCTGGACCATTTGTTTATTGTGTGAAAAGCAGTTGTTCTTATGCCACAGCCTGGCTCTGGACCAAAGAATGACATACCGGAACCTCTTTTAGCAAGCTTATCTGCACACTCATTGCCACCTATGCCTACATGGCCAGGTACCCAACCAAGATGCACCGAGTTGCGTGTTGCGAGTTTGCTGAGTGTGTTGTAACATTCCCACACCAGTTTTTACTTGATTTCGTTGGAGTCAAGAGCCTTGAGGGCAGCCTGACAGTCTGACAAGATTACTATATGCTTGTCGCAATAGCGTCTGGCAATGCCTAGATTGGCACAAACCATGATGCCACAAATTTCTGCTTGAAAAATAGTACAGTGTTGTCCCAGACTTGCACAGGGTTCTGTTCTAGGTGATTCACTGTACACCCTGTAGCCAGATTTTCCTTCAATGAGAGAGCCGTCCGTGTACCAGACAAGGCTGCCCTTCCTGTAGTAGGGCCCTTCCTCAGATTTCCACTGTTCTCTGGAGCCGAATCCAACAGAAAAAGGTTCAGTGAAAACCATCTCCGTACTCATGACATCTGATGTCATATCAAGCACAGGGTTTTGAGCAACAGCTTTGGTGATGGTGCAATGGCCTGTTCCAGACAGGCCTTCCCTCCATTGGCCTGCGACTTTTAATCGATAGGCTGATTTCCGTGCTTCTGCCTTGATGAAGATATCCAAAGGCAGTAATCCAAGAGCAACTTCGAGAGCTGCTGACGGGCTGCTCCTGAAAGCTCCAGTGACTAGAAGTGTGCCCAACCTTTGTAAACTTGTGAGTTTGGCTATGGCTGTAGTCTGGTTCACCTTTGTCCACCAGACTAGTGATCCTTATGTGACTTGAGGCCTTATTACTGCCTTGTACAGCCACAGCGCTATGTGAGGCTTGATCCCCCACGTGGAGCCTACAAATCTCCTTGACGTCATGAGCGCCCATTTCGCCTTATGCAGTGAATTATTCAAATGATCATTCCAAGTCAGCTTAGAATCAATTGTCAGCCCTAGGTATTTGACTGTACCTGATACTTCAAGCCGTGTTGGTCCAAGTCTCAGCCTGGAAAGAGACTCCAGGTTCTTTTTCCTTGTGAACGGAACAACTACTGTCTTTGAGGGGTTTATGCTTAGACCCTCTCCAAGACACCAGACATTGACATATTGAAGATTGACATTCATGACATCAGCAACAATATTCGTGAACCTTCCCTGTACCATTAGGACTATGTTGTCTGCATAGCCCTGGACAATAGACGCCTCTACTAGTGAGCTCACGAAGGAGACCGTCCACCACCAGGTTCCACAGAAGAGGCGAAAGCACACCTCCCTGCGGACAACCCTTCGTGGGTACGATCACTATCGATTCACCTTGAAGATCGGCTCTAATCCGCCTGCAGCAGAGCACGGTCTCAATCCAACTACATACAGCAGACTCAAGACCACGCCCACGCACCGCCCGGACCATGGCCGTGTAAGTAACATTGTCAAAGGCACCTTCAATGTCCATGAAGGTGCATAGAGCGATTTCCTTAGCAGCAAGGCTGTCCTCCACCCTGCTCACAAGTTGATGCAGGGCGGTTTCGCAGGACTTACCAGACTGATAGGCATGCTGGTTTCGATGAAGAGGAGTACCTGAAAGCACTCCCTTTCTTAGATGTCTTTCTACCAGTCTCTCCAGCGTCTTCAAGAGAAACGATGAGAGACTGATAGGTCGAAATGATTTTGCAGTTGAGTAGTCTGCTCTTCCTCTCTTGGGAATGAAGACCACCCTACTGAGGCGCCAGGCTTGAGGAATGTACCCATAAGCCAGACTTGCTCTGAAGAGTTCGCACAGGAGGACCAAGAGAGCTTCCGGTCCTTGCTGTAACATTGCCGGTATGATACCGTCCCCCCCAGGAGATTTGAAAGGGCCAAACTTGCTGATGGCCCATTTAACTTTGGAAAGTGTGACAATCCGTCTGGCTAAAGTCCAGCTTCCGTGATCAGCTCTTGGCCATGAGCCCCTTTCGCTGTTGCCGGACATGCCTAAACAGTTGTAACCTTCGAACGGCTCCAGTCTAGCTCAGGGTTTTGAGGTGGTTCTTCTTTTATGTTGGAAGGGGCTATATGCATTGACACTTGATATGGCAGTTTTTAAATTGAGATATTTTACTTTTGTCAATTAGATGATGGATTGAGACAAATAATTATTCTTGAATTTAACAAAGAACGAAATTTATTACCTTACAAATTCATTTAAATTTAAAACATTCAACAATTGTTATAGTAATTAATCACAAAAGTCAACTATCAGATTCATTACGAAATTACAAAGCTTTACATATTTACATGTCTTTATCCTTATTTGTTATTGTTTTATTTTTAACACTTTGTTCATGAATATGTTTAAATAAAACACTGTTTATAAATGGGAATGATATCTGCAGGTAAAATCGTCCAGTAATAGTTTTATACAATTTTCGTCACTCACCACGAAGAAGGAGATTTACCGTCTAGAAGTTTAGCCGCTATTTTAGAGGGTGTCCTCTCAGTCTAGCGGGCGGTCAACAGGAACATGGTCCAAGGATGGTGGTACAAAGAAAGTCCTCTTCGCACATGCTAATGCGCCAATCCGTTGTGATTCTCGTCAGGACTTCCCGTTTGTGTGTTCCACTTCTAGTCTTGATGGCATTTCCAATGTAGTAATCTTTAAATCTTCCAAACATTAGCCGTAGTACATCAAAACCAAAAAAAATTCGCCAATAAAATAGTTCCTATCAGCTGCTGCATTTGAATCATTTCTGAAAGTCTTCAATTTTATAACACATGTGTAATTGCTTTAAAACTGTTGTTAGTTGTTGGGAAAATGTTTAATTTTGTCAAGGCCAATAAATTACATGCACTTTTATATATAATTTATTATAACTATGCCAATTAATGAGTTTTGATAAATTCCTTCAATCTTTAAACGGTAATTGTTGAACCAGCATGAGATGCATCAATAAGTTTCGTCCAACTTGCAGAAGCTAGCAATTCTGCTGGTATAATGTTCTTTAAATTGGGGTGATCAGTCCCAAAATAAAATACGACACTGGCTAAGCATCCAAGTAGTCACAATACCCTCCCAACTGAAGGAAATTTCCTCGAAATTTTCTCAAACTATGAACGATATGGTTTTAGGTCTGAAATATGCCAATTTCCAATGGGTTTTCCGGAAGAGTCTTCTAATTGATAGACTACAGGGGAAATCTTATCTTTAATTCGATAGGGTCCCACAAATCTGGGAGCAAGTTTTGATGAAAAATAGTTGGCTGCGTTTGATTGCACAAAATTTCGTTTAAGAACACAATCTCCTACTTTAAGTGATAATTCTCTTCTCCGTAGATTATAATGTTTTTCATTCTTCAGATGAGACTTCTCTAAATTACTCTTCACGGTATTGTATAATTTAACTAAATTTTTTAGATTTCTTATATGTGGAGACCTATTGACAGCTTCAGGCACCTCTTCCCAATCTTTTAGTAAGTTAAATCCCTTACCGGTAGCATTTAGCTCCCTACCAAAAGTTAGATATGCTGGTGTGAACCCTGTAGTTTCACTTACGGCTGACCGCAATGCAAATCCAATTTGGGGTAAATCTTGATCCCATAATCGATGGTTTTCTGTAATGTATGCCCTTAACATACTAATGATTGTCCTGTTTGTCCTCTCGGTGGGATTAGCTTGTGGATGTCTACTGGCATTCAACAAAATCTTTACCTGATATTCCTCCGCAATCTTCTTAACACTTGAACCAATAAACTCAGATCCATTGTCGCATATTATATATTGAGGTACACCATACATCATAAATACATCATTTACAAGATGTCGCGCTACAGTTACTGCTGTCGCTGCTCTCATGGGGAAAAGCAAAGTAAACTTTGTAAATGTGTCAGTAACGACTAAAAGGTACTTAAATCCTTTAGTAGACCTGGGGAATGGTCCCATTAAGTCGGCACTTAACATCGTCCAAGGTGTATCACAACTTCTCCGGGCTCCCAGAAACCCAGCTGGTTTATCTTGATCGTATTTAGTGCGTTGGCATACCGTACAGTTTCTAATGTATCTGGCAATATCTGGTCTCATTTTAGGCCAGTAGTATCGTTGTTGAATCCTTTTAAATGTCTTGAAAACTCCTAGATGACCAGCTGTTTTTGCATCGTGATATTCTGATAGGATATCAGATCTTCTTTCTTTAGGTACTACTTCCTTCCAACAGGTTTCTCCATTTGATGTCTCGTTTTTGTCCAATACCAGTTTCCAAAGTGTTCCTTTCTCAACTCTCCAAAGAGGATAATTAACAGGCATTTCTTCCACAGTTTTAATCATTTTCTTGTACCATTTATCTTGGACTTCTTGACCAGTGACGTTCTTCAGTTGATACACCGTATCTATAACTTGCGTTTCTCCTTCTCCTTCTCCGTGAGGCAATCGTGACAACATGTCAGGGACTACGTGCTCCTTTCCTTTTCTATGAATTAGTTTAAAATCGTAAGGCTGTAATCTTAAAGACCATCTTGCTAGTCGTCCCTGAGGATCTTTTAGGTTGAACAACCACAGTAGACTATAATGATCGGTAATAACTGTAAAACTTGTACCTTCTACATAGGGTCGAAACCTTTCTATAGCCCAAATGACGGCTAAACACTCTCTTTCAGTAGCTGAATTCTTCTGTTCTCCTCTAGTAAGTGTGCGACTGGCGTAGGCAATAACTACTTCTCCATTTTCCAATTCTTGAGTGAGGACACTGCCCAAACCTACTGCAGATGCGTCGCAGGCGATAGTAAACGGTTTATCAAAGTTAGGACAAGTTAAGATGGGTGATTTTATTAGACAACTTCTAATATCATCAAATGATTTCTGTGCTTCTTCGTTCCATACAAACTTCTTTCCTTTCTTCAGCATGGTGGTCAAAGGATACAATCTAGTAGAAAATTCTGGGATGAATCTACGATACCAACTTGCTGTTCCTACAAACTGCCTAACCTCTTTCACATTTTTGGGAGTATGTATCTTTAAGATGGACTCTACTTTCTCAGGATCTACTCTAAGGCCGTTACTGTCAACTAGATACCCTAGGTATTTGAGTTCAGGTCTACAAAATTTACATTTAGCTTTATTAAGGGTCAGTTTAGCATCTTTTAACCTTTTCAATACCCTGTCTAAAACTTCTAAGTGTTTTTCAAAGTCAGAGCTAACTATTACAATGTCGTCAAGATAAACAAATACGTTTACTTCTAATTCCGGTCCAAGTACAGTATCGATAAATCTTTGCCATGTCGCAGGAGCATTGTGTAAACCAAAAGGCATAGCGTTAAAGTGATACAATCCTCGTCCTGGTACAGTAAATGCAGTTTTTTCTTTCGATGAAAGGTCGAGAGGGATTTGCCAAAATGCAGATTTAATATCTAATGAAGAAAGGTATCGAGCATCTCTAAGTCTATCTAGGATATGTGTGACTTTAGGTAAAGGATACGCATCTGGTTTTGTGACTGCATTTAAAGCTTTAAAATTTATGCAAAATCGTTTACTTCCATCGGGTTTGTCTAATAGAACTATGGGTGATGACCATGGGCTTTTTGATGGTTCGACAATTCCTAATTCTAACATTTTGTCCAATTCCTCTTCAACTAATTGTTGCCTAGCAGGGGACATGGTGTAATATCGTTGTTTGATGGGTTTAGCATCACCTGTATCAATAGTGTGCATGACAAGGTCAGTCCTACCTATCGTCTGGTCTTCACACTCAGGAAAATGTTTTTCAACTAAGCAAATCAATTTCTTTTCCTTTTCTCCCGAAAGGTTACTCTTAGACAACAAGCCTTCCTTGGACTCTAAGGAATAAACTTTATGTTTTTCAAAGGAAAAATCCCAAGTTCGGTCATGTAAGTCAGTTACAATGTGTATTGCGTCCCAAAAATCTACTCCTAGTATGATAGATTGCTTAAGTGATGGTACAACGAGTACAGGTAAGTTCTTAGTTCTCCCTTCTAAGGTAATCGGTAAATTTAAAAGTCCTTTTACAACATGTGTTTGGCTGTCAGCTGTTTCTACAAAATGATTGGGTGTATCAATTAATTTAGCAGGAAACCTATCTAAAATCCAAAGAGCGTCTTCACCTAAAATAGTTTGTGATGCACCGGAATCTAATAATGCACAAAATGATTTGCCAAATATTCTAATATCTAAGTAAGGTCTCGGGTCCTGTTCTTTAGATTTTAACAAATAATTGACTGGTATTATGGTTTGTTTGTTATTATTAGGAGGGTCGATACAAATTTCCTGATCGCCCTCCGGCATTACACGTTTTTTGGATCATTTGCGTTACTTGAATATTTTGAACATCTCTCACATGAGTTTCGGAATACATTAGGTGTCCCACAACCATAGCAAAATTTACGCCTTTCCTTTTGGCAAGTATTGTGTCGATGACCTACTTCTTCACAATTCCAACAAGTTGCTCTTATTTCCTTCTTTGGGGTAGTTTCTATGGTGGCGACTGGGGTTGTTCTGCGTCGTATGGATTCAAACGCTAGATCGGGCTCTAATGCAGCTAAATGTTTTGAAGTTCCACGTGGGATAGTTGATCGAAACCGACCGGCCTCAGCTTTTCTCCCTAATTTACGTAACTGTTCGATGGGCTTGAAGTCAACTAGTGCCAAACGATCTTGAAGTTGCGGATGAAGATTATGGAAAATTTGCTTTAACCTAACCTCTTCAGGAACATGTGTTGCTAATCTCCCATACAAACCTTCCATTGACGCAATAAATAAGTCAATCGACTCGGTCTCACCCTGTACTCGGTTGAAAATTTCCTGTTGTAATCGAATATCATGATCAGGGGATTGAAAAACTATTTTCATCTCACTGCATAAGGACTCCCACGTTAAGATTCTACCAATTGTAGAACGGTACCATACAAGTGCTTGGCCTGAGAATAAATCTACTGCTGAGTCAAAGAGCTCTACTGTTGTAACACCTCTAGCTCTCCGCAACTCTTCTGCTCTCTGAAGGAAAGCTCCTATACTTTGACTTTGTCCGTCAAATTTTAGTCCCCACTTATAGACTGGTATGGCCTTTGTACGCGAAAGTGATTCATGTGTCACAGGGTGTGTACTAAAGTTGTTAGTGGTTTCATTTTGATTTACTGGAAGAGAAGATAGGGGAAATGTATCTAATTTACCAACTACATTGTTATGACTATTACTGAAATTGTTATTTGCAACAAGACTCCCTATCGCTGATGAAGCTGATTTTCCTAGATTTAATTTATCAAACTGTATTTCAACATCCTGATTCCCTTCTGCCTTCTGGACCAACTCCTGTCTTCGTTCTTCTGGACTAGATTCCCTATTCTCATTCAATACAAAATCATTTATTTCTTCATGACTCCTTCATATTAGACTAAAATTGGATCATTAGTTTCAAATATTACGATTACTAAAGGCTTTAAAATTCAGTCCCACGTTCAGGCGCCAAAATGTAACCTTCCAACGGCTCCAGTCTAGCTCAGGGTTTTGGGGTGGTTCTTCTTTTATGTTGGAAGGGGCTATATGCATGACACTTGATATGGCAGTTTTTAAATTGAGATATTTTACTTTTGTCAATTAGATGATGGATTGAGACAAATAATTATTCTTGAATTTAACAAAGAACGAAATTTATTACCTTACAAATTCATTTAAATTTAAAACATTCAACAATTGTTATAGTAATTAATCACAAAAGTCAACTATCAGATTCATTACGAAATTACAAAGCTTTACATATTTACATGTCTTTATCCTTATTTGTTATTGTTTTATTTTTAACACTTTGTTCATGAATATGTTTAAATAAAACACTGTTTATAAATGGGAATGATATCTGCAGGTAAAATCGTCCAGTAATAGTTTTATACAATTTTCGTCACTCACCACGAAGAAGGAGATTTACCGTCTAGAAGTTTAGCCGCTGTTTTAGAGGGTGTCCTCTCAGTCTAGCGGGCGGTCAACAGGAACATGGTCCAAGGATGGTGGTACAAAGAAAGTCCTCTTCGCACATGCTAATGCGCCAATCCGTTGTGATTCTCGTCAGGACTTCCCGTTTGTGTGTTCCACTTCTAGTCTTGATGGCATTTCCAATGTAGTAATCTGTAAATCTTCCAAACATTAGCCGTAGTACATCAAAACCAAAAAAAAATTCGCCAATAAAATAGTTCCTATCAGCTGCTGCATTTGAATCATTTCTGAAAGTCTTCAATTTTATAACACATGTGTAATTGCTTTAAAACTGTTGTTAGTTGTTGGGAAAATGTTTAATTTTGTCAAGGCCAATAAATTACATGCACTTTTATATATAATTTATTATAACTATGCCAATTAATGAGTTTTGATAAATTCCTTCAATCTTTAAACGGTAATTGTTGAACCAGCATGAGATGCATCAATAAGTTTCGTCCAACTTGCAGAAGCTAGCAATTCTGCTGGGATAATGTTCTTTAAATTGGGGTGATCAGTCCCAAAATAAAATACGACACTGGCTAAGCATCCAAGTAGTCACACAGTCACTCTCAAAAATGCAATCCGGAAAGTGAGTCTCAAGGAGAAGTTTGAGACTTCCTTCAATTCCAGTGGTATATTGTCCCCCTGGTGACCTCAGGGATCCCAGGAGGCCAGTAGGGCTTGAAGCTAAAACACGCTGCAGTCTTGCTGCTGCGCTGAAACTGTTTACCTCCTGTGTAAACCGTCTCCAAGAGTTCTCTTTGGCTTTTTTGATTGCAAGGCTATATTCTGTGAGTGCCTTATGGTATGGCTCCCAGATACGGCTCCGTTTGCAATGGTTATGAAGCTTCCTGACAACCGTCCTTTTGCGTTCAAGGTCAGCAGTCCACCACTTAGTATTAGTGTGACTCTTTCCCCGCCGCAATGGACAATTGTCCTGGAAGCAGCTTAAGATTGCGTTCTGAAGATCAGAAGTAATCTGGTCCATGTCCGCAAAGCAGCTGACCCTCCTACCTAATGATCCCAGTTGAGACAGGAGGTCAGACTTATAGAGTGACCAATCTGTTTTCCTGGGATCTCGATAGCAGGGCGAGTCACCCTCACTTTGCAGGTTAAAACAGAAGTACCTGTGGTCAGACAAGGAGGCCTCGTGTCTTCATGTTTCATTTGCGGTGGCAGTCACCGCCTGAGGGTATTCCTCAGGAGGAGATGTCGCATATGTTTATCTAGGTGCTAGGCTCTCCCAATTACAATTTTTATAGTGGTGGTAGTGAACGTGTTAAACAGTGAGATATATAGTTATTTTTCATGGTTTGATGATTCATTTTTCAAACATTTTATCTGGCTTTTTGCATTCGCCTCAGTTTACTTCTTTTTAAATTCACTCAACTCCCGATTATCCGGGAGCAGGTTAGTCGGGTTGCGGTTCAACCAGGGTTACAAAAGGTTTATTTTTATTATTTTTATTTATCCCCTACTAAACATAAATAGAGCAATAATAATTTATTTTGCTAAATTATCAACAGAATCATATTTAATTTACTTTATTTATCAGAATAAATACTATACAAACAATTAGTAAACACAACATAATCTGAGAGTCTGTCATTTCGCTAATGAGCCGTGGGTGCGTGATAGGGAGCGATGACCTTGACACTGCTCTAGCCACTGCACCTGGCTGGGCAGAGCGACGGACGGACGGTCGGAAGCGGATGTCTAAAAACGTTCTTGAATAACAAAGATAATTTTAAAATAAATATGAATTAATCTTTGGGAATTTATAGTCTGCAATTTGTAAAAACACATGTAATAAATGTGGCTTACATAATGTAGTAATTACATAACTAGTGGCTTACAGGGGCTATAGCAATGAATACACAAACCAAAAAGAAGCGCAGGTCCTATGTAAAAAATTCTAATAGGTTTTTCAGCTTGGCATGCTAATTCCGCGGTTTAACGCGAGGCAGCGGTGGCGGGTGCGGAGAGAGAGCGACATACACTATTTTCGTTCCCTCTCTCTCTCCCACACTCCCTTTTCCCTTTGAGCTAGGGAACGAGACATTTCGTGGGGACCGATTCACTTACGGAATTAGAAGATAAAACTATGGCACATTAAAATTAACTGTACATATCTGAAATGATATAAATTCTAAAATAATCAATTTCAGTAATTTGATCCATCCAAATAAAATTGCATGGCTTATTATTTATCAAGTTTTGTAAAAGAAATTTGCATCGAGAATCCCGAGTGACGTGCAGTCTCCAGGCCAACCGTATTTGATATTTGAAAATTTAGAAAAGAATTAAAATAAATAAATTGGTTTACAATATGTAGCCCAATATATGGATTTATATTAGCACCTATGGGTAGGTGTCAAAGAGTAGTAAATTATTAACTTAAATGTAATAAAATAAATGTCTTAATAAATATTTGGCAAAATCCCGTTTTAGGATAACGGAGGGTGCATTTTTCAATCCCGGCACCCATACAACTCAGACTCTGCATAAGCCTATGTCCCAGGTATTATCTACATTGTAAAAAAACCCTTTAACATGTTATCTGCCACAGCTATTTTCGGTGTGTTTTCCTCTTATTACTAGCCACATGCTCACATAGTATTTTAGTTATATAATGTTATTTATACTTATTTAGGTTAGTTATAATGTTACCTGTCAAAATTAGTATAAAAAATTGCGGAAAATGTGTCACTCAGATGGGGGTGGAAGTAACAATTTTAGCAACATTTTTCTGAAAAATGGCTGTCCCTCAATCTGAGTGAAACCGAAATTTTACTTTCAGTTAAATTTCATTTTGTTTGGTTGGCAGTAACAGCATTTTAGTAAGTGCAGATGACTTTACCTGATCATAACGACGCAGCCCTGTGTTAACTTGTGGCGTAATTTTAGGTATTTTTAGCCTAGTTTTTATGGAGTTTATATATTCTTATGCTTTTTTCCCCTCTCGGGGCTCCGCCCCACTGGCTTATTCTATCACTTCCCTATGCCCAATTTGGACTTGTGATGGTTCTTTCAGTTTGATTTACAAAGCTACATCTCTTGAATGATTTCCCAATGTTGGATGGGAACCCCCACTAACCTTAGGACTCCCCTGGGAAAATCGCCATGTTATTATTTCGGTTTCTTTTGTGTGTGATTTTAGCCAATTATCATTGATCTGTAACATTTGGATAGGGTTCTTGTAACGCCGATCTTAGGACTCCTCCCCACTAGCACATTGTCCTTTTTATTTTTATACCTGTTTTTAGTATTAAAATTCAAACAATTATCTGTAAGATTTAGAAATAACTAGTAGGTGCCCATCAAAATTCGAGGGATACAATACATTAATAACAACTGGCTAAAATCGTAACAAATAAAAACAAAATACATATGAACTTTGCCAGGGGTCGGAGCCGTAAAGATGCTGGGCAGGACGTATCCACGTTGGGGCTTCATTCATGAAATGCGGTTTTTAAAACTAATCCAAATAACCACATGTTATATGTCACATGTCAAAATCAGAGGTCGGGATGTGATAGAAGAAGCCAGTGAGGTGGAGCCCTGATGTGTGGAAAAAATTGTCCAAAGTTTTCTATTATCTTAACAACCAGGTATTGTCCGGAAACAGATTTGAGGAGCCTTTTACGCAATCGCCTGGAGTACTCTGTTCTCCATAAAAATAACATGGCAAATTGTAGCAAATGTTGGTGGGGGGGGTCCACATCCAACGTTGGGGCATCATTCAAGACATGAATTTTTATAAAAGAAATTCCTTAGAACCATCACAAATCAAAGTTGGATGTTGGGAAGTGACAGAAGATGCCAGTGGGGCGGAGCCCTGAGGTCGGTAAAAAATTTATTTAAATTTATTTTAAGTCCCCAAATAACCTATGGCATGGTCCGGGAGCATATTTGATGAGCCTTTTTCGCAATAACCTGGAGTACTCTTTTTTTTTAAGAATAACCATGTCAATATTTTAGCGACTAGGGCGGAGTCCTAAGGTCGGGGTCATAAAAAACCTACGATACCCTAATTTTATGGATTAATGGCAATTGGCTTAAATTTCACAAAAAAACTGAAAGAATAACATGACAATCTTGCCAGGTGGGTGGAGGCCTAAGGTTTGTTGGGGGACGTGTCCAACGATGGGACATCATTCAAAACATGCAGGTTTATAAAACAAATCCAAAGAACCATAACACGTCCAAATTGGACGTCAGGAAGTAATAGAAGAAGCCAGTGGGGCGGATCCCTAAGGTCTTGAAAAAATAATTTTAAGACCTTTAGTCCCCTAACAACATATTATGGTCCGGGAGCAAATTGAAGAGCACTTTTTGCAATAACCTAGAGTACTCATATTTCCATAAGAATAACCATGGCAATGTTTTAGCGACTGAGGCAAGGTCGGGATCATAAAAAACCTACCTAAATATCATGGATCTTTTACAATTGGCTAAACTCAAAAAAAAACATAAAAATAACACGATAATTTTTCCAGGGGGGGCGGAGTCCTAAGGTTTGTAGGGAGGACGTATCCACCGTTGGGATATCATTCAATACAAACGGCATTATAAAACAAACCCAAAGAACCATCACACGTCCAAATTGAATGTCGGGAAGTGATAAAAGAAGCCAGTGGGGTGGAGCCCTGAGGCCGCAAAAAAATATCCAAAGACCTTTAGTCCCCTAACAACGTGGTATCGTCCGGGAGCAGATTTGAAGAGACGTTTTTGAGCAATTTAGGAAAAACCTTTTCTCCATAAGAATAAAATGGCAGCTTTTGGTGCCACTGGGGCGCAGCCCTAAGGTGTAGGAGAAAAGCAAAAAAATTCATAGCTAAAATGTGTTGGTTCCCTTCAACGCCGTTTTCGAAATCACTTGGGACACACACACAACTACTTTATTAGTATAGATAGATAATACATGAAAATAAATCAAAAGCTTGATGAGCTGATCAGCTGTCTAATGAAAACACAGAGTCAGGATTATAATCAGCTGTTGGTTGTAAACAAAACATACCAAATCCCACCAAAACGGTTTGTAGACATTTACATTTTGTATCATTTAACAAACTTAAAAATTATAATTTGACAATTTTGGAGAGTATCGGAATGTTTTAACTTCAAATTGGTATAAATCCCATGACCACACATTACCTGGTTTTCTCAAACTAAGGCCGAGTTCCTGGTAAAAATTTCTGCCATATGAAAAACATGGGGAAATTTAAGTACTTTATACTTTATATCATTAAACAAACTTAAAGGGAGAAAATTATAAATCTAACAAAATTTGGGGAGTATCGGAATGTTTAAGCTACAAATTGGTCCAAATTACATGACCTCACGTTGCCTGGTTTTCTCAAACTAAGGCGGAGTTCCTTAATAAATTCTCCCATATAAATAACATGGATCAATTTTAGGACTTTGTGTCATTTAACAAATTTAAAAGGAGAAAATGATAAATCTGACAATTTTGGGGAGTATCGGAATGGTTAAGCTACAAATTGGTACAAACTCCATGATTACACGTTGTCTGGTTTTCTCAAACTAAGGTCGAGTTCCTGGTCAAAATTTCTCCTATATGATTAACATGGGGAAATTTGAGGACTTAATACTTTGTATCATTTAACAGAGAAAATGATAAATCTGACAATTTTGGGGAGTATCGGAATGTCTAACCTTCAAATTAAAACAAATCCCACGACTTGACGTTGCCTGGTTTTCTCAAACTAAGGCCGAGTTCCTCAAAATCCTAGGTAAAAATTCTCCCATATGATTAACACGGAGAAATTTTATGATTTTATACTTCTTATCATTTAACGAACTTAAAGGGAGGAATTGATAAATCTGACAATTTTGGGGAACATCGGAATGCTTAAGCTTCAAATTGGTACAAATTCCATGACCACATGTTGCCTGGTATTCTCAAACTAAGGCCGAGTTCCTTTAAAAATATTCTCCCATTTAAATAACAGGAGCAATTTTTTACCTGTCAATATTTTAAAAATTAAAGTGTTATTTTTGGGTTTTACAATTTTCTGTTAATCTGCAGTGTAAAACCTTTAAAATGACACATCAATCGTCCAAATCGGTTGAAAAATAAAGACTAGTAGGCCGAAAAAACTAAATTCCTTAGCTAATTAATATATAAGATTTCAGTCATATATTACAACAAAATTATTATAGGCTGTGTGAATGAAAAATGTGGGTGTAAATGAAAATGCTAAATAAGGTAAACTGTATTAATTGTACTTTAATTTTACTGTCTTTTGATGGTATTACAAATGATATCAAATAAAGTTGGTGATAAAAATTAGCGTCACCCCGATCGAGGTGTCAACATTTCAGTACTTAGTGACGTAAATTTGAACTTATTATAAACAATACAATGTCTTCAAACACCAATGTCTAATTAGCATGGAATGTGTATTGCTGAAGTACTATGTATGATTCATTGCTGCTGAACATCAAAAGACAGTAAATAGCGGCAACAAATAAAAACCTTACAAATGATGACTGTCACCCCAATCGGGTTGACGTGACGACTAACGTGTTAAATAGATTTTTTATAATGTATTTTATTGTAACATTTTAATTTCTTAAGGGAAGAACCATTGTAAATTTTAAGAGTAAGCAGGTTTGCTGTGGCAGGTATATTTTAAATTGTCTATCACTAATTTTTATGTTACTCAAGTTACCATTTTTAGATTTGTTGCATGAGGAATATGTCCTAAATTAAAATGTGTTGCTGAAATATCAAGTATTTATGTTTGCTGAGCTATTCTATTAGTATCATGTTATTGTTATGTTTCATTATTTTAGTTTAAAGTATTTTAAAATAGGATTTATTGTAATTAGGAGCTTCTATTTTATTAATGCTGTGACAACGCACTAGAATCCCGCTAATCCAAAAATCCGCTTAATCCTAACAAATTTTTCAACCTTGGTTAATACAAATTGTATGCTTAACTTAAAAGATATAAGGTATAAGATTAATTCATAAAAATGTGAACAGAGCTGTAATATGGTGTAAAACTATATTTTCAAATGTTTTACTCTCCAAAAAAAAGTGAATGTCTCTGTGAAAGACTTAAAACAAACAAAAATTGAAAAGTTTACTTCTGAACGTCATTAACATCAGTTAATTTACTTGTTTTAAAGATGTAACTCACGAATGTGCTAGAGGTGAGAAATTCACACATCACTCAAACACTTTCATGCGGTGGTAATGGTGGTACGGGGCACGACTGACTCGTTAATGGTGAGGACAACTAGACAAACTGGGGAACTCGGTCGCATTTTTTGCACTCTGTTACTATCACAGTGCAATGCAAGCATGTGGTTTTAGGAAGCAATTCCATTCACAGTGTAGTTTAAGTACATTATAGAACTGTGCAAAGCACTTATACACATGTTTAAATTATTTAAATGAGTTTTAACAGTTAAACTTTTGGTTTCGGAATAATCTGAACAGGGCCTGGTTGAGTTATTTGGGATTAGTGGGGTTCTTGTGTATTAAGATTATTCACTAAGCATTGTTCCTACTTGATATCCTTTAGTCAGTAAGGAACTCGCTGTGATAATGTGTAAAACTTTTGATAAAATGACATATTTATAAATATAGCATTTATTTATAAAGAAGTATCATTATTTATCTCCCATCACCCACCGCACTGATTGAATAGTTAAATAAAACATGCCTTTAAGAAGCTGTGTTAAATAAAGTATATCTGATAGGGGAAAAAATGTTTCATAAAAAACAACAGTAAAAGTGTCGCTTATATACCATTACAATAGAACCCCGGTAAACTGATGACTCTTGGACCGCAAAAGATTCAGGCTTCGGTGCGAAAATCAATCTGGAGCGTTCCTCAGGTTTTAACCCCTGCAGCACAATGTCCACAAGCTGCTTTTCTTTGATGCCCAGCCGCAGGACACGCCACATCGCACGAATGTCACAGATGTACTGACTGAGAGCTTCATCGGGATGTTGAGGGCGGAAAACCCTTTCAACCTTCAATCTCTCCATGACCGGGATGGGAACAAAGAGTTCAAGCATCTCACCATGAAAAAGTGTCAAAATTCACATCACGTCTCAAACAGTCCAACAATCGTTCTCCCAAAGGTTTGAGACAATATGGAGCATGCAACTCCCTCAGAGTGGGATCAGACAATCCAGGAAATTCCCTCAGGCACAAAACTCTCTCCAGGAAGCCGAACAGGGCTTCAACATCAAGGCCATCCACAGGCTGAAATCCACTCAAAGTGGAGGCAAAGGGATGTGGCAGTCGAGCGAAAGAATGAGACAGAGCATGACTTCGGGTCTCCTTCATGCTCTGAGCGAGGTTAGTTAGAGTACATAACGCAGGTGATGCGTCATGAATCGGATTTTCCACAACAAAAGGGAGCAACTGTAGGGTTCCTTCACCAACTCGCTCAGGAGACCCCATAACAGGTTGGTGAGTTTCAGTCTGACTAGCAGCAGGTTCTGCGCTCAGTTCTGGAGTGGATTCATCAGCAACCTTCTCAAAAACTTCCACCGTCTCTTTCGCAGACTTGCCAGCTCTAACTCATCAATAATTTTCTGAGGTTCTGACCCCAGCCCAAGCATTGTCGTCCTCCTGGATGTCAGTTGCACCACCCACCAAGCAATTTTAACCTTCCCTGCCAATGCAGAAGCTGGGTAAGAGCAGAGGCCTTCACCAAACCAGCAGGTAGGGCCGTCCAACATCCAATTTCTCTGCTCAACTCTTATATCCGCTGTTGACAGGCAGCAAGCTCGTCATCTAACACAAGGCTAGGTTGCCAGGTTTGAGGGGCACTCACCAACTATCTATACTGACTTAGATCTCGCACCTTCTTCTAAGGTACCTCCCCTCGAGACAGAATCTCGAAATTCAATTCTGGACCCCTCAAATGTTCGGGGACAATTTATCCCATTTTGTTCAGTCAGTTTTCCTCAACAAACAATTTGCACAAATTACAACAACACAACCTTAACCTCCTAAAGGATCTGGACTCAGTTTGGATACGGTCAGACGAGGTCCCTATACAGAAGAACCTACCCATACTTACCAGCTGCATAAATCGCAAGAATTTGAACATAGATTCACACACACACACACATACATACATACATTTACTAAACAACAACACCTAACACTTGTCTGGTGGGATCAGCACAAAAAACAACAAATTTTTCAATTTGGGCCCTGCCATGCTTTAAACCTGCGGAGGGTTTAAACCTGCGGAGGCGGCAGGAAGCAAGACACAAACCAGATTCCACCCGGTGCCTCTCGGCTAAGGGCGGGCTCTGAATAAAAAAAAACTGTGCATCCCCCACACCAGAAAAAGAGATCTCCCAGAAGCTACCAGTCCAGAAACTCCTAGAAACCAGATCCAACCACGGTCCTCCCACTAAACCAGAACGCGGCCACGATCACGGCCTCCAGGCAATGGATCGCTAAACCACGCTCTGCTACCATCTGAACAGGTGCCCCCGCACCCGCCCCCAGACGAACTATCAGCTGGAAAGCGTGCTCCCATGGAAACGGGGCGAGGTAGTGATGGGGTGGTCGACTTTGTCGTTTAACCGACTAGTAGCCAATCTAGTTGACTAGTCGGTTGTTTTTGCTAGTCGATAGTGACGGGTTAATCGACTAGTAGACTAGTCGTTTAACCGACTAGTACTACATCTAGTGTACTCTAGTTGCTTATTTACACTAGTCATTAGCTATGATCGACTAGTAGACTAGTTGTTTAACCGACTAGTATTGAATCTACTGTACGAGTCGCGTGTTTGTACTAGTTGACATTAAGTTTACGACTTGAACGAGCAATGATTTAGTGAGATAGAAAATAGTGTGACTAGTCTATAGAAAGTTGTATTTTGTAGTACTTATTTGTTGTATCTTGGATCTAGTATTTCAACTAATTAGGGGACCTTTGTAAGCAACAACAAATAATTGAAATTAGGAAAACTTATTTTATATTACAATTTAGTATAAACAATATTTATTTATAGTATAAAATTAGTCAAGATTAGTAAAATGTAGTAATGAATCTAACAATTTGACTATAAAAAAAGTGTACAATCAAATCAAAAATTCCTTTATTCCATAAATTGTACATTGTACATAGAACAGAATCATTAATATAGGACTTAATGTACACACAATCAATGTTCATACACCTGAGTATTATTATATTAATTAGTATCAAAAATATCTTATTGTAACAAAAACTTAGATAGTAAATTTAATTTATGAAAAACCTCTAAATTACAATAGTGACAAATATAAAATAAATTATTTTATTTTCCCAATTTCCTAAAATTCTTCTAAAGAATACAAGAAAAGCTTAAAAAATATTCCTTCAACTGTTTTTTGAACTTAATTAAATTATTCTCCAGTAAAATGTTGTTAGGCAAATTAAATAAAAATGTATTACCCATGAAGTGAGTTTTCTTTTTATAGAAATGCAAATTGTGTTGCTCCACCTTTCTATGAAGTCTTGTACTATATTGATGATGACTGAGTATTACTGTGTATTACTGTTGGGTTTTCGTTTTGCTTAACAAACATTATTGTTTCAAAATACCTATACACTGTAAGAACGCCAAATTCTCAGAGCTTTTTTTTGTAGTAACAAAACTCTGTCCAAATTCTTTTTTATTGTTGCTCCATAAATGCTTATACCGTATGCTAGATGTGAATGTACCAATGAGAAATAAATTGATTTTAAAGTATCATTATTAAATATTTTAGCCATTTGACGCAAAGCGTACATTCCTGATGATATTTTTTGTACTACGTGGTCAATGTGACTGTCCCATCCTAAATTTTCATCAATTACTAGTCTAAGGAATTTAGTTTATTCTACTTGATCCAATTTGTAACTGTTTAATATGATGTCTGGTTTAAATTTTGATCTTGTTTGTTTTGTAGAAAATGAAACAAAATTTGACTTTTTTTTGGATTTAAGAAGAGATTTTTGTCATCAAGGAATACTTTTATCGCTGAGAGATTAACAAAAGATGACACTTCAATATCTTCTCTTGTTTTCTGAAATTGTAATATTTGCATCATCCGCACACAGACAAGCAGAGCCACTCTCCAAAAATATTGTGGGAAATCCTCCAAGATAACACAAGATAATCCCCAAGATATTCCCCCTCCTGGGAGGGGGTCCCAGGATCGAACCCTGAGGGACCCCATACCTTAATGTCTGGAACGGTGAATGAAATTTCCTTACATATCGAAATTTACTAATTGAATGATTAGTTGTACTTTTTATTTCCACATATTGTTGTCTGTCTTTTAAATAAGAGCTGAACCAAGCAAGCTTTTTACCTTTAATGTTTAAATATTTGAGACTGCCAATTAGTTTTTCACGTAATACAATGTCGAAAGCTCTTGTGAGGTACAAAAAAATACCAACTACTTTCTCGCCTTTATCCACTGAATTTATTATTGAGTCCATAAAATGTAGACTTGCTGTTATTGTTCATTTACCTATTCTAAAACCATGTTGTTTATCTAATAATTTATTTTTTTCCAAATAGTCTAATAATTGGATGTACTTTAGCAATTTTCAATTTAGATGGAAACAGGCCCGATATAAGTGATGAATTTATAATGCGAGTGAGAGGTTTTAAAATTAAAGGGAGTGACTGTTCCACTAAAGTCATTGGAATTTCATCAATACCTGTAGAAAACTTATTTTCAAGAGCCATTCCTATTTTATTTAATTCTTTTTCACTAATCTGCTTGAATCTGAATCTCATTAAGGTATTAGATGGGTTTTCACCATTTGAACTATTTGTACCTGAAGACTGTATATTTGGTATTACCAGATTGTCCACTGCATTGACAAATACCCCCGTCGCAGCAACCCTGCGTACTCAGCAAAATCCAGTGCAAAATATATGTCTTAATACCACATAAAGCCGTAAAGGTACCAAGTTTCATAAAAATATATTCACAAATAAGTGATATATCATATTTGAATTATTCTCTATAAGAATAACACTGGGGATGAGTACGCAGGTTTGCTGCAAAAATGAATAACAAACATGGGGTTTCATGTAAATATCAATATTACTCAACTAGGTGACGCCACATACCAAGTTTCATCAATATAAATTCATAAATAAGCGATATGTACCGTTTTGATTATTCTCCATAAGAATAAGATGGGGGATGAGTACGCAGGTTTTCTGCAACAAGGAACACAAAAAATGGGTTTCTATGCAAATATCAATAGAACTCAACTAGGTGAACCAAGTTTTAGCGAATTTCCCCTTTCGGGAAGAAGCTATTACCGTAGGTGGCATGGTAAGACTTAAGCCCGAGACCATGATAACTTTTTGTTTTGAGGTCCCCAGATGCCAAAAACACTATTTGTTCAAATTGATATATACAGGGTGAGTCAGACCACCCGTCCAGCATGTATAACGAGAGAACGGTTTGATCTAAATTCGTCAAACAAAAATCTTCCCACTAAAACTCATATGGGCTTTCTATTGAACATATTTTCATCAAAATCTATGTACAGAATGTTCCAAAACTGAAGGTCACGGTTTCGAATCTCAAAATTTTCTAATGGAAACATAGGGATATTATACATCACTTTAAAGGTCTTGTTAAAAGAAACATTTTGACGAAAACAGAATTCACTTATCTTTATTCGTTTCAAAATGGCGGCCATTTTAATGTAAAACATTGACATTTACGGAATACCCTGTATTTTCTAAACCACTACGCGAACCTTTTTCCCGACTTAAATTTCTTACCCGTAATAAACTCAGCTTTACTCTGATATGCTACATGATAGGCTTTTTTGAGAAAATCTATATTTCAAAAGCATATTTATTTTGAAATTACCCATATGCCCAAAATTCAAAAAAGTCAAATGGTAGCGTATATCAAAAAGCATACCATTGAAAAGGTCTTGTAAAACCTAGCAACTTTCTAATTTACACCAACCTTGTATCTCTTTTAGTTTTTCTACAATCAGCAAAAAACATTATTTTCCCATATGAAATGCATGTTAATTTGCATAACACTTGCATGTATTCTCTGTCCACATTCGTTTTATTTGTTATGTACAATTAACATGCATTTCATATGGAAAAATAAGGTGTTTTGCTGATTGCAGAAAAAAAAAGATACAAGGTTGGTGTAAATTAGAAAGTTGCTAGGTTTTACAAGACCTTTTCAATGGTATGCTTTTTGATATACGCTACCATTTGACTTTTTTGAATTTTGGGCATATGGGTATTTTCAAAATAAATATAAATAAATAAATTTTTTTTTTGAAATATAGATTTTCTCAAAAAAGCCTATCATGTAGCATATCAGAGTAAAGCTGAGTTTATCATGAGTAAGAAATTTAAGTCGGGAAAAAGGTTCGCGTAGTGGTTTGGAAAATACAGGGTATTCCGTAAATGTCAATATTTTACATTAAAATGGCCGCCATTTTGAAACAAATACAGATAAGTGAATTCTGTTTTCACCAAAATGTTTCTTTTAACAAGACCTTTAAAATGATGTATAATATTCCCTATATTTACTTTAGAAAATTTTGAGATTCGAGCCAGTGACCTTCAGTTTTGGAACATTCTGTACATAGATTATGATGAAAATATTTTTAATAGATAGCCCATATGCGTTTTAGTGGGGAAGATTTTTGTTTGACGAATTTAGATCAAACCGTCCTCTCGTTATACATGCTGGACGGGTGGTCTAACTCACCCTGTATATATATACTCGCTTCGCTCGCTGGGGGCTCCGCCCCCAGACCCCTGTGGGGGGCTTCGCCCCCAGGTCGCTGTTTGGCCACAGTTTAATGGAAATTAGCCCAAATTCTATTTAAGACCTAAATTCTACAACTATTCCAAGGCTTTGATTATTTTAAGGGTTTAACCTATAAAATCCGGTCATATGCCTATTGCTGAATACAACTTGTCATGGAGGTGTAGTATGTTAAATTTTAAGCCTCAATGTATTACCTTAGTGCTCGAAAAAAATGAATACCCTTAACTGATGTATAATGTAGGCTTTATAAGGCGTCTTTTGAACCTTATAAGGAATACGACCACCGTTAACAACCTGAAATACTATGACTTTGGGTTTCTACAATCCTTCTGCAGGAAATATGACATGATTTATAAGGGATTTTACCCTCGACAGCACGCAATATACAAAGTATACCCGAAATACACGAATAAATCTACAAAAGCTCAAAGACTTTGATTTTTTTGGGTGTATAAGATATTTAATCTGGGCGTGTGAGTGTTGCTTGGTACTAATTGTAATGTAGGAACACTGTGTGATAAATATTAGGCCTCTAAGTTCTATATTAGAGCGAAAAACCATTAAAAGCCACAACAAATATTAGAAAAAAGCTTAAATTTAAAAAATCTAGCTCTACCTTAGGGTGAAGGGGGTGAGATACGGCAAAATGTCATTGAACTAAAGTTGTAGTTCGTCTAAAATCCGTAGCACATGGTGGTCTTCGTTTTTCGATAGGACAACCCGTTCGGCCGCTAGAGCTCAAATAAAAAATACTACATTTTGAATTTGTACTCCCAAATTTTCGTTTTGTGATAGTTCAATCTAAAAATAGTAGGATTTGGGAAGAAAAGGTGCAACGCACACGCAAGCCATATATCACGATCCTAGTTAAATTATAAATGGTGATACGTGCATTCTAATTAATAACAATTGTTCCGGAACCGTCATTTCCTTACTACTTATACTTAGAAAACGGTCAAATCTATAAAATTTAAGAGTTTTTTTATTTTCTGACAGGTTTAAGTAATAAAAACTGGTTATATTTCTGCTGTTATTTACTAAGTGTGATGTATACATACTGCGTGCCCAATAATAGGCCTCCATCAAGTATATTAACGTGATAGGAAATAAAAAACCACCACAAATTCTCAAAATTTAAAAAAATCTAGAGCTATCTAAGGGTGAAGGAGACGAGATACGACAAAATGTCATAGGACCAAAGTTGTAGATCTTGCAAAATCCGTGGCACGTGGTGGTGTCCGTTTTTTTATAGGACCATCCGTTCGCGCGCTAGAGCTCAAAAACTATAATTTTAAAATAAGCCTTTTTGGGGGGGTTTTAAATATTTTTTAAGGGGGGTTGAAATGACAAAATGTCGGTTTTGGCGATTTTCCTGGGGGTTACAAGCTATAAGCTACCTGCATGCAAAATTTCAGGTTTCTAACTCATATAGAAGTGATCTAGAATTCGTATACCTCAGTCAGTCAGTCAGTGAGTTACACATGCGGCTGTATATATTATATATATATATATATGTGTCCATTACCGCGATAACTTTTGAAAGAAGCGCCCGATTTTTATGAAATTTGGCACAAATGTGGAGAGGAACATTAATGACTTTAAGCTCGAAAACCAGATCGATCGGTCTACGAGAAGGGGGTTTTATGGGGGTTTAAATTTTTCCAAAAATCAGTTTTTTGAACTTCTTACCCTAAAATTTTGAAAGCAGTAGATTTTGGTTATAGCCATTTTGTAGAGCTTAAAACAACAAACAATTTAGTATTTTGAATCATTGAGCTAGGTTTAGTGGTTGTGGAGAAAAGTCAAAATATGTGTCCATAAAATTTCCCATGTTAATCTTATGGGAATACGGTTTTTAGATTTTCCTCAGATAATTTCACTAAAAACTCCACATTTCTTTCTACCAATCAGTTTAGCTCTACAAAACAATCATTTTGGCATTTTAATTGTTGTTTTACGTCCAACCGTTGCAGTGATATTCAAAGTGCTAAACACAGTACGTTGTCCAATGTTATCCTCATGGAGAATAAATATCCCCCGTCGCAGCAAACCTGCGTACTCAGCGAATTTCCAAAGCATATATATGGGGGTATCACTACTACCTAGAGCCACTTACCAAGTTTCACAAAAATACATTCATTAATAAGTGATATATAGCATTTTATTTATTCTCCATAAGAATAACATTATAATTGAGTACGCAGGTTTGCTGCAACAAGGAAGATATAAATGCGTTTTTTTGCAATTATCAATATAACTCAACCAGGTGAAGCTACATACCAGGTTTTATTAATTTAGGTTCATAACTAAGGGCGATATAAAACTTTACTTATTCTCCATATGAATAATATGGGAGCCAAGTATGCAGGTTTGCTGCTACCGGGAAAAATCAACAAAAAATCTTTTTCTGATAATATCGATATACCACAACTAGTTGAAGCCACACACCAAGTTTCATTAATGTACATACATAAATAATCGAAATATAACATTTTATTTATTCTCCATAAGGATAACATTGGACAACATACTATGTTTAGCAATTTGAATATCACTGCAACGGTTGGACGTAAAACAACAATTAAAATGCCAAAATGATTGTTTTGTAGAGCTAAACTAATTGATAGAAAGAAATGTGTAAGATTAACATGGGAAATTTAATGGACACTTTTTTTACTTTTCTCCACAACCACTAAACCTAGCTTAATGATTCAAAATACTAAATTGTTTGTTTTTTTAAGCTCTATAAAATGGCTGTAACCAAAATCTAGGGTTTTTAAAATTTTAGGGTAAAAAGTAAAAAAAAAACTGAATTTGGAAAATTTTAAACCCCCGTAAAACCCCTTTCCCATAGACCGATTGATCTGGTTTTCAAACTTAAAGTCATAAATGTTACTCTCCACATTTGTGCCAAATTTCATCAAAATCGGGCGCTTCTTTCAAAAGTTATCACGGTAACGGACACACACACACACACACACACACACACACACACACACACACACACACACACACACACACATATATATATATAGATATATTTATATATATATAAATTTGAACGAATAGTGTTTTTGGCATCTGGGGACCTCAGAACAAAAAGTTATCATGGTCTCGGGCTTAAGTCTTACCATGCCACCTACGGTAATAGCTTCTTCCCTATAGGGGAAATTCGCTAAAAATGTTATATTTTGTTATTTATGTATGTATATTGATGAAACTTGGTATGTGGCTTCAACTAGTTGTGGTATATTGATAATAGTACTAAAAAATTTCTTTGTTGATTTTTCCCGGTAGCAGCAAACCTGCATACTCGGCCCCCATGTTATTCATATGGAGAATAAGTAAAGTTTTATATCTCCCTTAATTATGAACCTAAATTAATACAACTTGGTATGTAGCTTCACCTGGTTGAGTTATGTTGATAATAATTGCAAAAACACCCTAACTTATCTTCCTTGTTGCAGCAAACCTACGAACTCATTTATAATATTATTCTTATGGAGAATAAATAAAATGCTATGTATAACTTATTAATGAATGTATTTTTGTGAAACTTGGTAAGTGGCTCTAGGTAGCAGTGATACCCATATATTTGCATTGGAAATTTGCTGAGTACGCAGGTTTGCTGCAACGGGGGTATTATTAATTTATGTTCATAATTATGGGATACATAACATTTTACTTATTCTCCATAAGAATAACATGGGGCCTGAGGACGCAGGTTTGCTGCTACAGGAATTAACGGTAAAAATTGTGTTTTTTGTGCAAATAACAATACACCACAACCATATGAAGCCATATACTTAGTTTCGTTGGTATACGTTCATAAATAAGCGAGCTATAATATTTTTCTTATTCTCCATAAGAATAGCATTGGACAACGTACTGTGTTTAGCACTTTCAATATCTCTGTAACCAGTTGACGTAGAGAAATGATCAAAACACCAAATTGTGTGTTTTTTTAAGCTGAATCCAATGGTGAAAACTAAAATTTGACTTTTTAAAATATTACATGTAAAATCTTCAAAAAACCCATTTTTGGGGTACAAAGCCCCCCCAAAATACCACTTTGGATAGGTCAATCCGTCTGGTTTTTGAACTTAGTCATAAATAATGCTTTACACGTTTGTACCTAATTTTATCAAGATCGGACCATTTTTACGAGAGTTATCGCACCCACGGACACATACATATATATACTGTATATATATACAGTTTCAAACGAATGGTGTTTTTGGGGTCTGGGGACCTCAAAACGAAAAGTTATCATGGTCCCGGGCCTAGGTCTTACCATGCCGACTACGGTAATAGCTTCTTCCCTATAGGGGAAATTCGCTAAAACACTTAAGGAGACTACTCACTTTAATGGGATTTTAAAATTTCCATTCCATTATTGAACAAATTAATGTTTTTGATGCAATTTTGTTTATTATTTATCTCAGAATTTAAAATTATCCGAGTCGACTTTGATTTATTCCTGGAGCTTGCTATCTTTTTGTCAAGAAATCCCTTTTTTCATTATTTATTTTATCTCTGAGTTCTTTTTTTAATATTTTGATTCTTAGCTTAGTTTTTTCATCCTTTTTTAATACTCTAAATTGTTGTTCTAATTCTAAGATTTTATGTTTCTTCAGTTTTGTATCTACAGAAACCCATTGATCAATGTTTGTATCTTTATCTACTACCATTTTTTTTAGGAAAACAGACATCTATATAAATAAAATTAGAGTTTTGTCTGTACATTGCTTGGAATTATGAAATTTGTGCATATTTTCATGTTTTACACCCTAGGGAAGCCAAAACAAGTTTTACCGGTATCTCAATTTCTGTCTGTCTGTCTATCGGTAACACTCAAGGACAGGTTTTTGATTGCTTTTTACGGGAAAACGGGTGCACTGACTATGATGAAACTTTGATTCTTTGATCTATTCATACCTGAGAAGGTTAAGAACTGGCATACGCCTTTTTGAAAAATAATGGCGGCCGCTCAAAAACGTGATTTCGTGCGGTCTTGGCTATGTCTTATTTGCTTTTCACCGGAAAACGGGTGCACCGATTTTGAATTCACTTTTTTCTAACTTAGAAGGTTTTAGGCCAATTGGATTTTTGAAATCACCTTAGGACACTGAGCCACGGGGATTTAAAGATCCAATGCTATTCTTATGGACAAGGCATTTATTTATATTAAACCAGATGATGACTAAAGAATAGTTACTTTATAAACAGATGTTATAGTTCTTATTTACAACGTTGATTGAAGATTGGTAATAAATAACATAAGTATACAGAGTGGACATATGATCTAAATCTATATTTGTCAGACTCATGCACTCACTGACATAGTGATCACTTTATCTGAAAAACGACAATGTCAATGAAGATGAAATTTCGCAGGTGGTTCTCCTTATTCTGCAGACGTACAATAAGAATAAGTTTAAAACATTCATATATGGCTCTTCTCTAATTTACTTTTATGATAATCTAATGAGTATTAGTATTTACTGGACCTTTGTAAGTTGAAATTCGGTAGGAACATAACTAATGCATTAGAATAAAAAGCAAGCCTATTCCTGATACAAATTTGTTCAAGGGCTTTGCCCCGGAATTTCAAAATGCAATCTTTTAACAATTTTGCACATATTACTAGACTGATGGATCTGAAATTTGGTATGAATATAGCACCTACGCCAAATACAAATATACTCAAGGACTCTGGCCCACTGGCCTTTAATAAAAGCGTGTTAATCATCAAATCACATACAACTACTCAACCAGTAGAGCTGAAATTTTATACCTTAAAGGAAATACAAAAACAACAGGTGTTGTTCTCTGCAGGTTTTACACAGACCTTTTGTCGTGCATGAGACATGGGTGGACGAATCTACGTCTTTCTAAAAATATATTTTATGTAGCCGATCGTTAATCGTCTGAACTTAACGGTAAATATGAAAATGTATTTTGGAGAAGATTAAGGGGTTGAGCAGTTTTCTTATGATCTTTTAAAAGTTGAGATTGGGACATTGAAAAACATATGTAGTCTCATAAACAACTATCCTTTACTCGGCACAATCGATGTATCACAGGGTTTGCTGATTGACAGGTTTTTTTACTGAGGTTCATAAACAGTTTAATTTGGAAAGTGCCTGACTCTGTGAATGTGCTATCATCACGTCCACCTATGAACAAGCAACGGAGATCAACACAAAGGTAGGTCTCTTCCAAAGCGAGGAATGAACACTTAAATTTTGTAACACCGTCCTTTTAAACATGACCGCTGTTATGAGAACAGTTTCATATATATTGATTTTCATTTATTTAAATAACATTAAGTAGTCATTTGTTTTTAAAACATATGATTTTTCTAATTTTAAATTGTTCGTTTACAGTTATAATGAAATCAGGACCTAGCAAAAATGGTGATTTTAAAAGTGGTTTGTCAATGTTGTTAAAGTTTAATGTTTCTTTATATTACTATTAATTTATTGGAATGTAAAGATTAAATGTATCAAAGTGTTTAAAGTGTTAAATTAAACAGGGTTAGTAGTTTTTTTATATTTGAATTCTTTTATTTCTAGAAGCTAATCCAAAGTGTTACGTGTACCGATTTGGAGTCGTAAAAACCACGCCGTTTGCCGTTCACTACCCAACAGAGTTCCTCAAATTAGCAACAGTAACCGCACTATCCGCCAGTGTATTTCGTTAACTTTTATTTAATTGTACATTAAACATGTAAAATTTAATTTTAATGTTGTAAAATTATATGGGTTGTTATTTTCTTTAATTAATCTACTATTTATACATACAACCCGTACGAAGGACGGGTACACAGCTAGTCAAAAATATATCCAAATGTAGAACTGAAAACATATTTAATATCTACAGAGGTTTGATATAACTCAGCCCAACTTGTGTTAGCTAAAGAGTTTAAGAACAATTTTACGTTATGTTGTGTAAATTTCCTACAAAGTCTTTTGTTTACATACTTATATTCACTACTCAAACCTAAAATTTCCAGTAGTTGAGCATCATGGTCTGAAATTTGTATTACCGTATAATTCCAGATATTTTAAGTTGCCTACAAGTTATATTACTTATAAAGTTATCAATTGCAGTTGCTGAGTCTGAAGTAACTCTTGTTGGAAAGTCAACTTTATATTTCATATTATATGACTTTAGAATACTCACAAATTTCCTGTAGGTCTTATATTGAACTAGAACATTTATATTAAAGTCACCTGTAATCACAACATTTCTAAATGGTTTGCTTAATATATATTACATAAAATATCAAATTTGTCAAAAAAAAGCTCTATATTAAATTGTTTAGGAGATCTATAAATACATGCCACAATAAAAGAAAATTCATTGATAATCACTTCTGATAGACAGCATTCAAAAACCTTCTCTGTTAAAAGTTCTTCCTCAGCCGGAAAAAAAATCTTTTTACTTTTTATATTCTTATGGACCAAAATAACAACACCAACACCCACAGTCAGCGATCTCGAAAAATAAGAACATATTTTATAATTTGGAATATTTAAAACTGTGAGTTCTGCTATTGTCATTTTATATTCTGACAAAGCTAAAATATCAGGTCGAATTTCATCCAGATTGATTTTCAAAATATTTAACCGGGATTCCAAGTGCTGTACATTCTGGTGCAAAACTGACAGGCTACATTTTTTTAATGCTATCTAAAAATAATTTTTCATCATTATTATTCAAATTATCAACTAAAAGTCACATTCTTGGTCATAGTAAACAAGTTCTTTGACTGCAAAGGAGTTAACTGGTTCAAGCCAAGTACACCACTTTCACTTGCTTTAGGATTGAAATCATCTCTTACTGGTATCGGAAATGACATGGGTGAGTTGTTGACAGATCTGCAGAATCTACTAGAAGAACTCTCCATATCGATCAAAAAACACATCTGGTTTATGAATTCTTGATATGTTTGTCCATTTTAGCGAATTTCCCCTATAGGGAAGAAGCTATTACCGTAGGTCTCATGGTAAGACTTAAGCCTGAGATCATGATAACTTTTTGTTTTGAGGTCCACAGATGCAAAAACACCATTCGTTCAAATTGTTATATATGTATGTATATATATATATATATATCTTAATAAAATTTTGTACAAATATGTAAAGTACCATTTATTTGAACGAGTTCTAAACCAGACAAATTGCACCTTCCAAAGGGGGGTTTTGTACCCCAACAATTTTTTTTGAGTTTTCACATGTAATTGTTATTTAAATCAAATTTTAATTGATATCATTGAATTCAGCTTAAAAAACAAACAATTTGGTATTTAGATCATTGCTCTACATCAATTGGTTACTGAGATATTCAAAGTGCTAAACACAGTACTTTGTCCAATGTTATTCTTATGGAGAAAAAGACAAATTTTATATCTCGGTTATTTACGAACATAAACTGACGAAACTTGGTATATCGCTTTATCTGATTGTGGTTTGTTATTTGAACAAAAAAACAATTTTTCGCCTATGGTTCCCGTAGCAGCAAACCTAGGTACTCGGCCCCATGTTGTTGTTATGGAGAATAATTGGATAATTGAACGAAGTGAAAGTATCCTTATACACAACTTCACTACTTAGACTGGTAAGAGAATCAACTCAACTGGCGTGTCTGTGACCACAATAACTCGAGAATGCCTTCACAGTTAAACTTAAAATTTTCCAGAAAAACTTAACAGGTCAAAATCTCGGTCAAGTTCGTTATTCAGATAATTTCGTTCAGTATTAATCAAATTATCTTAAAACAAAATTTATTTTTTTCTCCATAAGAATAACATTGGATGGAAGCCATTTTAGTGGTACTTGAATTGTTAAAATTTAGCCGACGTCTATGTTTCAACAACAGAGTAACAATAGCTAGTTTACTAGAGTATACTTTGTTATACTGGATAACAACAGTTTTTTTACCAACAAAAAACACACAAGAGAGATAAATCGAAGTATATTTTTAAGTTGTGAGCATATTTATTATTTTATAAATTATTAAGTGTACGTTTAAAAAAAAAATCCATACAGTTAATATTCCCTTAGTACGCCTACTCTGTGTAAATATCGTCAGTCGGTCAGAGGCGACGATTGTAACAGTGGCAGACGACGCGTGTGGCAAATCGAAAACTCAAAATAACTTTTTGATAACTGTAGATACTAAGATATTAACTTAACTTATAAAATAGTTTGTTTTATTACATTTTCTTAGACAATTGGTAATATTGTGATTGTCATGTGTAAAAAGTATACGAAGCCTCAATTTGTCTAGAAAGCGTTGATGAAGTTAGTCACAGTAAGCGAACAACCTTAAAATTCATTTTGTAGGACAATTATTTGCTAGGTTATATTTTCACTAAATTAATAAAATTTGTCTACATTACTTAAAATACATTACCAGTAATGTAGTAGGTAACCACAATAAAAGCTATAGATTATTCTAACCAAACAGCCTTTTTCGGAAGGTTATCTGAAATGATTTGACAAATCCTAGGTTTGGATTACAGTGAGCTGTTTTCATCATAAACTTGGACCGTTGGCTATAAAATGTAGGCCTATACACTTAGGCTACTTGCCATTTTAGATGTTTCATGTACGGTCTTGGACCAACCCATGTTTATAGAATTTAACTTCATGATAGCCTAGGCTATTGAAACAATATATTGAAATATCATTTTGTAAAATACAACTGTTGTTAAATACTTTAAACATTACCAGGAATGTTGTAGCGAACCAAAACAAAAGCTTTAAACTATTCTAACAAAACTAAGCCTTTTATACAGGTTATCTGAAATGATTTGACATATCCTAGGTTTGGATTACAGTGAGCTGTTTTCATCATAAACTTGGACCTGTAGCTATAAAATGTAGGCATATACACTTAGGCTACTTGCCATTTTAGAAGTTTCATGTACGGTCTTGGACCAACCCATGTTTATAGAATTTAATTTCATGATAGCCTAGGCTATTGAAACAATATATTGAAATATCATTTTGTAAAATACAACTGTTGTAAAATACTTCAAACACATTACCAGGAATGTTGTAGCGAACCAAAACAAAAGCTTTAAACTATTCTAACCAAACTAAGCCTTTTGTACATGTTATCTAAAATTATTTGACATCTCCTAGGTTTGAATTATAGTGAGCTGTTTTCATCATAAACTTGGACCTGTGTATATGTAGGCATATACACGTAGGCTACTTGTCATTTTAGAAGTTTCATGTACGGACTTGGGCCAACCCATGTTTATAGCATTTAATTTCATGATAGCCTAGGCTATTGAAACAATATATTGAAATCTCATTTTTTCATCTAAATAACTGGACCTGACGACTTATGTTAATCCTTAAGGATATTTTGACTTGGCCTATAGAAATTGTTAACATTAGTTCATATAGGAAACTCGCTGTTCTCTTAAAGTTAAATTAACCACACTGCTAAAGTCACTGCTTAGCCCAAAATACTCTGTTCTAAGATAACCAAACCATGCCTGAAATCTTCAATTTATTTTGAAAATAAATAAATTTATGTATTTATACAACATTTTCTTTGATAAAAACAAGTGATAAATGTATGTATGTTTTTCTACGGATAAAATGTTAGGTCGGCGGCGGGATCCGAACCAGCGACCTTACGCTCCAAGAGCCAGTGCGATACCCTCTCAGCTACCGCGATAATTGATTCTTAAGGGAGAAGTGACTAAAACTATAGCTAGATAGACATAAAACCCGGATTCTGGCGGCAGTTAAATGATAACGGAATGTATTCTGATGATGTTACTCAAATCAGATATTGAATTTTTTATGAGACTCGATTTAAGTTTGATCATGTGTTTCAATTATCCTTATAGGCGAGGAATGAGCGTACACCTAGTAAAAATGTTATATATCGCTTATTTATGAATGAATATGGATGACTTCACTTAGATGAGTTCTGTTGATATTTTCATAAAAAAAACATTATTTTTTAATCCTTATGGGTACAGGTTACTTAAAATTTAATTATAGAATGCACAAATTTGTTCTAATGTGTATTTATTCAGCTAACTATATTTTCCCACAGAACGGAGGAAACACGTCTGCTTCTAATATATATACAGCCGCATATGTAACTGACTCACTCACCCACTGAGGTATACGAATTCTAGACCACTTCTAGACGAGCTAGAAACCTGAAATTTTGCATGCAGGTAGCTTATAGCTTGTAACCCCCAGGGAAATCACCAAAACTGACAATTCTTTATTTAAACCCCCCTAAAAAAAATATTTAAATCCCCCCAAAAAAGTCTTATTTAAAAATTACAGTTTTGAGCTCTAGCGGCCGAACGGATTGACCTATTGAAAAATGGACACCACCACGATCCACGGAGTTTGCAAGATCTACAACTTTGTTCTTATGACTTTTTGTCGTTATCTCACTCCCTTCACCCTTAGGTAGCGCTAGATTTTTCAAATTTCAGGCAATTTCGACGGTTATTTTCGTGGTTTTTAATTTATTATCACTTTAATCTAGTATTTAAAGGCTTGATATTCGTCACTCAATATGTTTACACATTACCCTTCACGAAACAGTCGATAAACTAACATGTTTTAATAATTAAACACCTCAAAAAAAATTAAAAACCCTAATTGTTTCATAGATGACAAACTGCATTATCGACTACACAGGTAATTCTAGATAAGCTAGGAATGTGGAATTAGGCCTACATGTAGCTTATCAATTGAAACCCCCAGAAAAATTGCAAAAGGTATAATTTTTAATCAGAGTCACAAAAAAAAATCATAAATGGAAGAAATTTTGAATATGTCCAAAATAGTGCCTTTTTATTTTAGCTCTACCGGACGAACGGATGGTCCTATCAATAAATGGAATACCTCCACTTGCCAAGGATTTTAGACGATCTAAAACTTTGACTCTATGACTTTTTGTCGTATCTTGTCTCCTTCACCCTTAGGTAGCACTAGATTTTTCAAATATCGGCATATTTTCAAGAATTTGTGGTAATTTTTAATTTTTTATCACGTTAATGCAATTGATGGAGGCCTAATATTGGGCACACAGTATGTCTACATCACACTTAATAAATAGCAGCAGTATTATGACCAGTTATTATTACTTAAACCTACTGGAAAGACAACTTTAAATATGTTTAGATTTGTCCGTTTTCTTAATATAAGCGCAGTGACTGACTTACCAGGTGCAGATGATTGTATATATATATATATATATATACAATCATATATATTTTTTTACAGTTTCAAACGAATGGTGTTTTTGGAGTCTGGGGACCTCAAAACGAAAATTTATCATGGTCCTGGGCCTAGGTGGGCCTAGGTCTTACCATGCCGACTACGGTAATAGCTTCTTCCCTATAGGGGAAATTCGCTAAAAGTCTGTTTTGTTTACATTAAAACATGTGACTAAGTATCTACGAACTGACATGTGTAATGACAAATCAGATATGGCAGAGTATTAGAGCAAGGTTAGGGGCTATGGCCCATTCAAGCCACTAATATATATATATATATATATATATATATATATATAAATATTTATAAATTTGAACGAATAGGGTTTTGGCATCTGGGGACTCAAAACAAAAAGTTATCAAGGTCTCGGGCTTAAGTCTTACCATGAGACCTATAGTAATAGCTTCTTCCCTATAGGGGAAATTTGTTAAAAGAGTCATAACATGGTTTTAACCTTAATCTTGTAAGAAAAAAACTTAAATTTGTACAGCAACAAAAACAATTTAGGGCTCAAGTTTTAAATTTGTATACAGGCAAAACCAAGCCTTACATATTTTATGTACATTTATTAAAAAAATAACCACTTTGAACTTTTACATATCACCTCACTGTAAAACATCATAAATTACCCATAAAAACTTAAATACACTTTCAGACTAAATAAAAGTATAACACAAGATTTAAAAATCCAAGCATATCTTTCTTATATATTAAACAACTTTTACCAAAACTAAAAGTTGGCAAAGTTGGAAAATTTGACCGATTTACTTGATATATGTCTCACTTTTTTTGTAACTACCTCTAGATGTGTCACCAGACATTGAAAACAGATTTTGTTCACTTGGCTTTTCGTTGCGCTTATTTTATTGTTTTTGCCAATTTTATAGAAAGAGAACACAAACAGTAATTCTGGCCGATTTACCCAACCGATTTTACTCCCACCTGATGCATTTTGATCAGAAATATGTGTAGATTCAATTTGAGGCAATTATGGGTAACTTCTTTGGGGGTGACCTAGAGATGGACTTATAACAATGACCTAAGTACACATGGGCCAAAAGTTTACGACAGCAAGCCTGACCATACTAATGGACTGATTTAGCTTATATATGTATTATTATATTTGTAACTACCTCTATATGTGTCATCAGACATTGAAAAAAAATTAATATCTGATTTTCTCTTTTCGATTAAATTCTAAAACATTAGAAATACTAACATTAAGATTTTTATTTTGTATAGTGTATTTAAATTATAGAAATTAACGTGTTTTCATAAAATTATTTTTAAACTGCCTGATAATTATTATTAGCTGATTATTATTTGTTTTGAAGGTTACTATGGCATACTTTTAAATATCAGCTGATAATTTAGCCATACTAAAAAATATTTTCATCCCAATTTCCTTTCACTAATCTTTCATAATATTCAGATTTATTAAATACCCTCGTTGCAGCAAACCTGCATACTCAGCGAATTTCCAATGGAGATATAAATGTCTTAATACTACATAAAGTCACTTACCAAGTTTCATAAAAATATATTCACAAATAATCAATATATACAATTTTAATTATTCCCCATAAGAATAACATTGGGGCTGAGTACGCAGGTTTGCTGCATCAAGGAACACAAAAAATGAATTTTTATGCTAATAACAATAAAACTCAACTAGGTGAAGTCGTGTACCAGTTTTTAGCGAATTTCCCCTAATAGGGAAGAAGCTATTACCGTAGGTGGCATGGTAAGACTTAAGCCCCGAGACCATGATATCTTTTCGTTTTTAGGTCCCAAGATGCCAAAAACACTATTCGTTCAAATTTATATATATATATATATATATATATATATATATATATGTGTGTGTGTGTGTGTGTCCGTTACCGCGATAACATTTGAAAGAAACACTAGATTTTGATGAAATTTGGCACAAATGTGGAGATTAGCATTTATGACTTTAAGTTTGAAAACCAGATCGATCGCACAATGGGAAGGGGTTTACAATGGGGGTTTTATGGGGGTTTACAATTTTCCAAAATTCAGTTTTTTGCAAATTTGACCCCGAAATGTTAAAAACGCTCAATTTTGATTAGCCATTTTATAGAGCTTAAAAAAACAAATAATTTAGTATTTTTAATCATTAACCTAGGTTAAGTAGTTGCGGAGAAAATAAAAAAAAAAACGTTTCCCATGTTAATCTTATGGGAAAAAGGTTTTTAGATTTTTCTCAGATAGTTTTACTAAAAACTTCACATTTATGTTTATTAATGTGTTTAGCTCAACAAAACAAACATTTTGGTGTTTTAATCGTTGTTCTAACGTCCAACCGTTGCAGAGATATTCAAAGTGCTAAACACAGTACGTTGTCCAATGTTATCCTTATCCTTATGGAGAATAAATAAAATTCTATATCGATTATTTATAAATGTATATTGATGAAACTTGGTATGTGGCTTCAACTAGTTGTGGTATATTGATATTAGCACAAAAAACAAGTTTTTTGTTGATAGTCCCCGTAGCAGCAAACCTGCATACTCGGCCCCCATGTTATTCATATGGAGAATAAATAAAATTGCTGTACATCACTTATTTATGGATATATTTTTGTGAAACTTGGTAAATAGCTCTATATAGTAGTGAGTCACATATATATGCATTGGAAATTCGCTGAGTACGCAGGTTTGCTGCGACGGGGGTATATATATATATATATATATATATATATATATATGTGTGTCCGTTACCGCGATAACTTTTGAAAGAAACACCCGATTTTGATGAAATTTGGCACAAATGTGGAGAGTAGCATTTATGACTTTAAGTTGGAAAACCAGATCGATCGCACTATGGGAAGAGGGTTTTATGGGGGTTTACAATTTTCCAAAAATAGTTTTTTTGCAAATTTGACCCCAAAAAGTTAAAAAGACTCAATTTAGGTTATAGCCATTTTATAGAGCTTAAAAAAACAAATAATTTAGTATTTTGAATCATTAACCTAGGTTAAGTGGTTGCGGAGAAAATCCAAAAAATGTGTCCCATGTTAATCTTATGGGAAAAAGGTTTTTAGATTTTTCTCAGATAGTTTTACTAAAAACATCATATTTATGTTTATTAATGTGTTTAGCTCAGCAAAACAAACATTTTGGTGTTTTAATCGTTGTCTACGTCCAACCGTTGCAGAGATATTCAAAGTGCTAAGCACAGTACGTTGTCCAATGTTATCCTTATCCTTATGGAGAATAAATAACATTCTATATCGATTATTTATAAATGTATATTGAGGAAACTTGGTATGTGGCTTCAACTAGTTGTGTTATATTGATATTAGCACAAAAAACAAGTTTTTTGTTGATAGTCCCCGTAGCAGCAAACCTGCATACTTGGCCCCCATGTTATTCATATGGAGAATAAGTAAAGTTGTATATCTCCCTTAATTATGAACCTACATTAAGAGAACTTGGTATGTAGCTTCACCTGGTTCAGTTGTATTGATAATTGCAAAAAAAAACACATTACTTATCTTCCTCGTTGCAGCAAACCTGTGTCATCAACCCTAATGTTATTCTTTTGGAGAATAAATAAAATTGCTATACATCACTTATTTATGGATATATTTTTGTGAAACTTGGTAAATAGCTCTATATAGTAGTGAGTCACATATATATGCATTGGAAATTCGCTGAGTACGCAGGTTTGCTGCGACGGGGGTATATATATATATATATATATATATATAAATATGTGTGTCCGTTACCGCGATAACTTTTGAAAGAAACACCCGATTTTGATGAAATTTGGCAAAAATGTGGAGAGTAGCATTTATGACTTTAAGTTGGTAAACCAGATTGATCGCACTATGGGAAGAGGGTTTTATGGGGGTTTACAATTTTCCAAAAATCATTTTTTTGCAAATTTGACCCCAAAAAGTTAAAAAGACTCAATTTAGGTTATAGCCATTTTTTAGAGCTTAAAAAACAAATAATTTAGTATTTTGAATCTTTAACCTAGGTTAAGTGGTTGCAGAGAAAATAAAAAATACGTGTCCCATGTTAATCTTATGGGAAAAAGGTTTTTAGAGTTTTCTCAGGTAGTCTTACTAAAAACTTCACATTTCTGTTTATTAATGTGTTTAGCTGAACAAAATAAACATTTTGGTGTTTTAATCGTTGTTCTACGTCCAACCGTTGCAGAGATGATATTCAAAGTGCTAAACACAGTACGTTGTCCAATGTTATCCTTATGGAGAATAAATACAATTCTATATCTCAATTATTTTTGAATGTATATTGATGAAACTTGGTATGTGGCTTCAACTAGTTGTGGTATATCGATATTAGCACAATAAACAAGTTTTTCGTTGATAGTCCCCGTAGCAGTAAACCTGCATACTTGGCCCCCATGTTATTCATATGGAGAATAAGTAAATTTGTATATCTCCCTTAATTATGAACCTAAATTAATAAAACTTGGTATATAGCTTCACCTGGTTCAGTTATATTGATAATTGCAAAAAAAACATTACTTATCTTCCTCGTTGCAGCAAACCTGTGACCTCAACCCTAATGTTATTCTTATGGAGAATAAATAAAATGCTATATATCACTTATTTATGGATGTATTTTTGTGAAACTTAGTAAGTAGCTCTATTTAGTAGTGAGTCACTTAAATATGCATTGGAAATTCGCTGAGTACGCAGGTTTGCTGCGACGGGGGTATTATTTATTTATGTTCATAATTAAGGGAGACATAGCATTTAATTATTATCCATAAGAATAACATGGGGCTGAGTACGCAGGTTTGCTGCTACAAGTGCATTTGACAAAAACATGTTTTTTTTGAGCAAATACCAATGCACCACAACTAGATGAAGCCGTGTACCAAGTTTCATCAGTGTACGTTCATAAATAAGCAAGATATAAAATTTTTCTTTTCCTCCATAAGAATAACATTGGACAACGTACTGTGTTTAGCACTTTCAATATCTCGGTAACCAATTGACGTAGAAGAATGATCAAAATACCAAATTTTGTGTTTTTTTAAGCTAAATAAAATGGTAAAAACTAAAATTTGACTTTTTCCAAAATTATATGTAAAAATGTCAAAAAACTCATTTTTGGGGTACATAACCCCCCAAAAATATTCCTTCGGGTAAAGCGATCTGGCTGGTTTTCGAACTTTAAGTCATAAGTTGCTTTACACTTTTATACCAAATTTCATCAAAATCGGATAATCTTTACGAGAGTTATCGTGCTCACGGACACACACATATATATATATATATACAGTTTCGAACGAATGGTGTTTTTGGGGTCTGGGGACCTCAAAACGAAAAGTTATCATGGTCCCGGGCCTAGGTCTTACCATGCCGACTACGGTAATAGCTTCTTCCCTATAGGGGAAATTCGCTAAAACTAATAAATTCAATATGAAGTCCTCCTTATTATGAGCAAAGCAAGCAAGCGGCGCTTTGCGATGCATGGGGGAACTCTAGTTTCATATTATTATACTTATAGCCAAAGATATCTGCTATTAGTAAATTTCAGCTGTAATTAAGTTATTAGCAAATATAGGTAACTAGCTGATGTACCCGTTCTTCGCACAGGTGTTTTCTTTACCCGTTCTTTAGTCCAATGCAATTTCCATTTTAGTTAGCTTGCAACAGCTGTTCTTGCTTCTGCTCTTTAGGCTGTCAAAAGGAAGTATCCTCAGCTGTTCGCATTACAGTTTCTGAATGTTTACTATTCCTTCTGAAATGTAAACATTGAAACTTAGGACGTTCACGGGGCGTAGCCCGAGGGGATTTTAAGAAAGTGAATAGGCCTATGTGTTGCCTGGGTTCAAGATCTACCTTTGTGTAAAGTTTCAGCCCAGTCGATTCAGTAGTTTTTGCGTTCACCCGGAACATCAGACAGACAGACAGACAGACAGTCAGACAGAAACCACCTCTTCTTTATAATATAGGTAATATTGGTTTAATTTGATTGTCCATGTATTATATATGTAAGTTTTTAAATAAAACACAATGTTTTTGGAACAGTACAATTTCAATAGTTCTCTGGTGGGTGTGGGTTCCAAGAAAAAAGCGAGAGGCAGGAATAAGTCTTTGGCCAAAATAGAGATTTTTGAAAGAAAGGTGCAGACTTGAACAAAAAAGTTCCATAAATAAATGTTTAATGTATTTACATAGTTATTTCTATTTTTAATAATTTACATAGGTGCTTTCTCTCTCTTGGAACATTTTGCCCTTTTGTCTTCTCTCTGAAAAGTAACAATCGTATTACTTACTAGACAATTTTATAACCTACAATTACTGTGCATAGAGTGGCTGTTGCTAATAGCTTTAGGATTAAATAGATCTCTTAACTTTCCATGAGTCAAATTTTTCCAGATTTTGCATTTAGAGTTAGGATACAAAATTATGTATATTACGTGTCCATTTAATGAAGCATGGAAGCATGTTACATAAGATGTAATAACCTTAATAATATTAAATTATTTACAAAAGTTACACATGCCTGAAAAACATTTTTATCAGCACACCTGCAGAAATTTAAAATACCCCGAGTCCTCAACTTTTTTATCCAGTAGATAATAAAGAAAGTTCATAAAAATGCAATTGTTTTAATTAATATCATAGATAGATGTGAAAAGATTGTAAAACTTTTAATTCCCAGTTAACCTGCTGGATCCCGAGACTCATGAGAATCGAAGTTTGGACTGAGGTATAAAAATTACCAATAGTCTGTACCTACACGACTTGTGCTATGTACTATACTAGCATAGACTAACTGTTGTTAGTCTATGCTACTAGCTGACGTACCCGTTTTTCGCACAGGGGCTTTCTTTACCCATTCTTTACGAATTCCAATTGAATTGGCTTAGTAAACCAATATAATGTATATTTTTTAAATGATTTTAATTTAGCAAAAATTGTGTGTCCTTGTCGAGTCTTGAACCTACGACCTTTAACTTTCTGTACACACGCCTTAACCCCCGTGGCCATGTGACTCACGAAAGTGTATAATATAGGACTAGGATATAAAAATTACCAATAGTCTATACCTACACCACAAGGACAATAATACTTCCCTTTAATTCTTCTATAAATTAATCTACTTGCGAAAATCACTGTAATAAGAGTAATAAAAGTTGGAACAATGTAATTTGGTTATTTTAGCGAATTTCCCCTATAGGGAAGAAGCTATTACCGTAGTCGGCATGGTAAGACCTAGGCCCGGGACCATGATAACTTTTCGTTTTGAGGTCCCCAGACCCCAAAAACACCATTCGTTCGAAACTGTATATATATATATATATATCTATATATATATATATATATATATATATATATGTGTCCGTGAGCACGATAACTCTCGTAAAAATTATCCGATTTTGATGAAATTTGGTATGAACGTGTAAAGCAACATTTATGACTTTAAGTTCGAAAACCAGCCAGATCGCTCTATCCGAAGGGGTATTTTGGGGGGGTTTTGTACCCCAAAAATGGGTTTTTCGAATTTTTTACATATAATTTTGGAAATAGTCAAATTTTATTTTTTTCCATTGGATTCAGCTTAAAAAAACACACAATTTGGTATTTTGATCATTTCTCTACGTCAATTGGTTACCGAGATATTGAAAGTGCTAAACGCAGTACGTTGTCTAATGTTATTCTTATGGAGAAAAATACAAATTTTATATCTCGCTTATTTATGAACGTATACTGACGAAACTTGGTATACAGCTTCATCTGGTTGTGGACCATTGATATTTGCTCAAAAAGACAATTTTTTACCCAAGGCTCCTGTAGCAGCAAACCTGCGTACTCAGCCCCATCTTATTCTTATGGAGAATAAGTAACGTGTTATCTGCCTTCATTATGAAAATAAATTAATGAAATTTGGTATGTGGCTTTACCTACATGAGTTATATTGATATTTGTATAAAACCCCATTTTTTGTGTTCCTTGCTTCAGCAAACCTGCATACTCAGCTGCCATGTTATTCTTATGGAGAATAATTAAAATGTCATAAATCGTTTATTTATGAATGTATACTGATGAAACTTGGTATGTGGCTTTATGTGGTATTAATATACATAAATATGCATTGGAAATTCGCTGAGTACGCAGGTTTGCTGCTACGGGGGTATATATATATCATATATATATATATATATATATATATATATATATATATATATATGTGTCCGTGAGCACGATAACTCTCGTAAAAATGATCCGATTTTTACGAAATTTGGTATAAATATGTAAAGCAGCATTTATGACTTTAAGTTCGAAAACCAGACAGATCGACCTATCCGAAGGGGTATTTTGGGGGGGTTTTGTACCCCAAAAACGGGTTTTTTGAATTTTTTACACTTATAATTTTTGAAAAAGTCAAATTTTAGTTTAGACCATTCGATTCAGCTTAAAAAAACACACAATTTGGTATTTCGATCATTCCTCTACGTCAATTGGTTACCGAGATATTGAAAGTGCTAAACACAGTACGTTGTCTAATGTTATTCTTATGGAGGAAAAGAAAATTTTTTTATCTTGCTTATTTATGAACGTATACTGACGAAACCTGGTATACAGCTTCATCTCGTTGAGGTCTATTGATATTTGCTCCAAAAAATTGTTTTTGCATAATCCTCCCGTAGCAGCAAACCTGCGTACTCAGCCCCCATGTTATTCTTATGGATAATAATTAAATGCTCTGTCTCCCTTAATTATGAACATAAATGTATAAAAACTGGTATACGACTTCACCTAGTTGAGTTATATTGACATTAGCATAAAAACCCATTTTTTGTGTTCCTTGTTGCAGCAAACCTGCGTACTCAGCCCCAATGTTATTCTTATGGAGAATAATTAAAATTGTATATATCGCTTATTTGTGAATATATTTTTATGAAACTTGATAAGTGGCTTTATGTAGTATTAAGACATTTATATCTCCATTGGAAATTCGCTTAGTATGCAGGTTTGCTGCGACGGGGGTATTTTGATTTATGTGTCTATTCTTGCTATGAAATATAATAAACTAAGTTAGAGCAAATTAATATATATTTAATGTAATTATAATAATAAAATATATGACGTTATTACGGTACAATATAATACATACATTAATGTTATTATATAATTAATATGGGCCCTAGAAGGAGTATGCTTAATCTTTGGCCCTAGGCACAGCCGTTGGAGACTTTACCGCCCAGGTCAGCAAGCTGGCGACCTTTTTAGCGAATTTCCCCTATAGGGAAGAAGCTATTACCGTAGTCGGCATGGTAAGACCTAGGCCCGGGACCATGATAACTTTTCGTTTTGAGGTCCCCAGACCCCAAAAACACCATTCGTTCGATACTGTATATATATATATATATATATATATATATATGTGTCCGTGAGCACGATAACTCTCGTAAATATGATCCGATTTTGACGAAATTTGGTATAAACATGTAAAGCAGCATTTATGACTTTAAGTTCGAAAACCAGACAGATCGACCTATCCGAAGGGGTATTTTGGGGGGGTTTTGTACCCCAAAAATGGGTTTTTTGAGTTTTTTACATATAATTTTTTAAAAAGTCAAATTTTAGTTTTAACCATTCGATTTTGCTTAAAAAAACACACAATTTGGTATTTCGATCATTCCTCTACGTCAATTGGTTACCGAGATATTGAAAGTGCTAAACACAGTACGTTGTCTAATGTTATTCTTATGGAGGAAAAGAAAATTTTTTTATCTCACTTATTTATGAACGTATACTGACGAAACTTGGTATACAGCTTTATCTCGTTGAGGTCTATTGATATTTGCTCCAAAAAATCTTTTTTGCATAATCCTCCCGTAGCAGCAAACCTGCGTAGTCAGCTCCCATGTTATTCTTATGGATAATAATTAAATGCTCTGTCTCCCTTAATTATGAACATAAATTAATAAAAACTGGTATACGACTTCACCTAGTTTAGTTATATTGATATTAGCATAAAAACCCATTTTTGTGTTCCTTGTTGCAGCAAACCTGCGTACTCAGCCCCAATGTTATTCTTATGGAGAATAATTAAAATTATATATATCGCTTATTTGTGAATATATTTTTATGAAACTTGGTAAGTGGCTTTATGTAGTATTAAGACATTTATATCTCCATTGGAAATTCGCTGAGTATGCAGGTTTGCTGCGACGGGGGTATTTTAGCAGTTAATAGATGGTATATGCATTGGAAATTCGCTATGAGGACGCAGATTTGCTTCGACGGGGTTTATTATTGTTTAAGCTTATGTAGTCTTCATTTGGAAAACTGGAAGTACTTACATCAAGTCAGCCTCTTTTAACTCTAAAAAATACTCTTAGGGTCATGACTAAAATCGAACAAACTCTATCCTGTTCTCTCTATTTCAAAACTCTTGAACTTTTGACTTTCCTGTCAATTTAGATTTTAGAGTCTTTGGCTTTTTTAATGGTTTATTTTTTGTCTTTCATCGCCAGTGGTGGCATTTTTGGCGTTTTAAGGAAACAATCCAATACCATCCCTTTATTACTATCCGTCGACTTAATCTTAGAATGTACATTAATAGTCTATTAGCTAAATTAATAGCTAAATGACAACCGACTGGTTACAATCAAACATTGACATCAACAACACTTTTAGCATAGAAGCTTTTAGATTTGCTCAGGATCGATCTGATGAGATCCTCATATATTACGAATCTATAACTATAACCAGGCAGCTTCCACTAAATTGAACTGTGGTCATTTATATATGCGTTTATTGATTATTTTTGAATTACAAGTGTAAACTTAATTTATTCTCTAATTATTATTGTGTGTTACATAATAAGTCTATTAGCTCGTTGGCTAAAACAAATCATGATATCTTACAAAAATGCAATCAAGACGGCCATGACACTGGTGGCTGATTGGTAATGTTGTGGAGAGGAGTGGAGAGTTGGAGACCTGTCAAAAAAGATTCTGTCGTCTGCTCTAGGTCGTGGCGTCTTCGTGTCTCTTCTTCCTAATATTTTTGGAGATTTCTTATGTAATGTGTTTCAAATAAGTTTACAGATTCCTGAGACACAACTTCGAATGTTGTTTCGTTGATTATTTCGTGTGAGTGTCTTAATATTACGCCTGAAATGTAAGGCGGAATGAAATTTTACTGATAACATCTCTAGCCTAGGTTAGGGACAGGCCTACTTACTTTATATAAAACGGTCTTTGATAAATATGTTGAGGCGTGGTAAATTGTAATAAAAGGCTTCATTGTAGTGAGTAAGCATATCCCCTTAATGTGATCAGCATGAAGTAAGTTTCTTTACCTCTCTTCTTTAAGAAATTACCTAGTTTTAACATATGTTTAAGGGAAATAACATTTTAGATTTTAAAATACCTTCAACAATTTGACTGTATTAACTCTGACAACCTTACTGAGCCTACTAGTTGTAAAAAATGTCATGCAAGACTCTAACAGAAATTGTTTTAATGTTGGTATGCATAACCCAACTCAATTACCAGTATAGGCTATGGTAATATGTTATGCAAATTCTTTTGCATGTTATAAGTAAACAAACATAGTGAACTGCACCAATTCTCTTACAGCTTATTTTCCTTCAGGCCCGTAGAGAGGAGACGGCAGGTAAGGATAGATCTGGGGGGTCTGACCGGGAAAACATTGTGAACAATTTATCGGTATTATTGTTGGGTACAGTTTCATAAGCGGCCACCTGTGATTTTCATTTGATTTTTTTGTCGATACTTTCGATGATTCATCGAAAAAACGATCCATACTATCAGTGTTTCAAAATATCTAAGAAACTATAAATTAAAAAAATGGTATATAATAAATACATTTTGAGTTTTTTAATTTTGATTGAAATATCTTTTTACCTTAGTGAACGTCAAACAAAGTAACAACAACAATTATTACTGTGTTCTCCAACAATTAGCCTTTAAGAAGTGAGAAAAAGGATCCTCTCCTGATGTTTTCACCTCGCCTGTATAAATACTCGGCGAGATAATTTGCGAGATTTTCACTCTTTATCCCAGTGGTTAAAGATCGTTTTAGGGCCCTCCACGAAGACTCAGTGGTCTGAGTATTTGCCGATGTAATGGGGTCGACAAAGTTCTTACTGTTGTTAACAGTGAAATGGTGGTACCCTTCGCTGGTTAACTTAAAATAAGATTTCCACAAGTACGTCACAATAATTGTCTCTGGCTTGACATGTTTAAGAATAAGTGGAGTTAAGAGTTTTTAGAACTTTGGTTGTTGTAGGGTCAAATTTCCAATCTGTATCTCCCTCCTCTTCTTCTTTTGATTGCATCAACATCAATGTTAATTTTAAAAAGACCTAACACCCAAGTACCTTCTACAAGTTGACCTCTGTTATTCTTCCTTTTACCTACTTTACACTCGTCCACCTTGACCCCTACTCCAGGATCACCCAACAGTTCTTCCCGTTCAAACGTATTGTCCATCCACACAAAGCAAACCTCTCTGCAATAGCTCATCCAATCAGCAATTGTACGGTACATCTAGAAGCATCACAATCATCCCAACTACACTCTCTAATAAGAAAATACCGGTAATAATTAGTTTGGTTGATGTAAAATAGTATGACTAAATAAAAATGTTTTGAACTCAGAATTTTCAAAGAATGTGTTTTCCAAAGCGTATTTAGTAATGTCATGTTTGTTTGCACTTTTTTATGCCAAAATGCTACCTGATTTGCGCCTTTAATTCTCATTGTCCTTTCTTCACCGCACATAAGACAATCTGGATTTTCAAGAATCAATTCCTCTTTTTGTAAAAATTTAATACTCATTTTGTTATTTATTAATACCTGTTGACATAATCTTCGCGTATTCCACATCATTTTAGAAAATGTTACAAACAAAACAAACTTTAACTAATATAGGCCTAATCTGAATTTAATCAGCTGATTTAAATATAGTATAAAAAAAATGCAAACATCATCATCATGCTTAGTAGTCATCGTAAACATTCTATTGCGAAACATCTATAGTATCAATAAAAACGATCGAATGAACATCGTTGGTGGCCCCTTATGAAACTGTACCCTAATTAGCGAATTTCCCCTATAGGGAAGAAGCTATTACCGTAGTTGGCATGGTAAGACCTAGGCCTGGGACCGTGATAACTTTTCGTTTTGAGGTCCCCAGATGCCAAAAACACCATTCGTTCAAAACTGTATATATATATATATATATATATATATATATATATATATATATATATGTCTGTGGGTGCGATAACTCTTGTAAAAATGGTCCGATTTTGAGGAAATTTGGTATAAACATGTAAAGCAACATTTATGACTTTAAGTATGAAAACCAGCCAGCCAGATCGCTCTATCCCAAGGGGTATTATGGGGGGGAGGTTTGTACCCCAGAAATGGGTTTTTTGAGTTTTTTACATATAATATTTTAGTAAATCCAATTTTAGTTTTCACCACTAAATTCAGCTTTAAAAAAACAAACAATTTGTTGTTTTGATCATTGCTCTACGTTAATTGGTTACAGAGATATTGAAAGTACTAAACACAGTACGTGGTGGTCCAATGTTATCCTTAAATGGAGAATAAGAAAAATTGAATATCTTGCTTATTTATCAACTTATCCTGATGAAACTTGGTATATTGCTTCATACCGTTGTGATCTATTGATATTTGCACGAAAAACTATTCTTTTGCCGATAGCTCCAGTAGCAGCAAACCTGTGTACTCAGCCCCCATGTTATTCTTATAGAGAATAAGTAAAATGTTATCTCCCTTAATTATGAATATAAATTTATGAAATTTGGTATGTGGCTTCACCTAGTTGAGTTATACAAAATTTGTCATAAAAACACATTTTTTGTATACCTTGTTTCAGCAAACCTTCATCCTCAGACGACATGTTATTCTTATGGAGGATAATTAAAATGTCATAAATAATTTATTTATTAATCTATATTGATGAAACTTGGTATGTGGCTTTAAGTAGTATGATACATATGTATGCATTGGAAAATCGCTGAGTACGCAGGTTTGCTGTTACGGGGTATTTTTATACATTTGATAGAAATAAGAAAGCTATAGATAACATGTTCATAACTAAATTGCATGTTCATAACATAAAGATGTGGGGGCCCATGTTGAGGACTAACCAGGAGGCCCGCCCCGGCTCTCTACGGCCCTGTTTGCCTTGAAGTTATTTAACTTAAACTAATTGACCATCGATACTCCACTTTTATACACCTGTAAAACCATTGGAAGGCCCTACTTAACATGGCAACTTGTGCAAGATAGGCTATTATTGTTGTCACAAAACACAATTCTTTATTAACCATTCAAAATACAGTACACTCTCAGAAATCCGGATCGCACTTACTTATCCAGACCCGATGATCTTGATTTTTTAAATTATTGTTGCAAATAAAAACAAAATACCTAACTTTAAGTTTCAGCGCCTTCAGTTTTCACGCGGTTTCCCGCATTACACAAATGTTCAATATTTTCTGATTAAACTAGAGTTTTTTAAGTAGTAAATATGTTCCTCTGGTAAATCCAACCTTGTGTTCCAACCATGCTCTCGGTCCCGTAGGTGGCAGATTGACGAGCTTCTACTGTATTATAGAGTGTTTCAACTTTCTTCGGAAGCTAACCCTTGTATTAGCACATGAACATAAACGCATATTGTCATAATTGTTCTTTATAAAGGCAGAATTGATGATTCATGCCTACCTCCGAGAAATATGGATTTTTCTAAACCCGAACTGGCTGTCCGCTACAATAGTCCGGATTTCTGAGAGTCTACTGTATTTAAAAAAAATACTTAATTCATTTTGCATACTAGCATTTACTTAGACTTAAAACTAAATATACACTCAACCATTGATTATACGAGGCACATTTTTAAGTAAGTACCGTTTTAAAATAAAACAAAAACCAGTATACTTATTGTAATAATTATATTTTTACTTGAAAGCCAGTATCTTAATCTACTTTTCGACATAGTTTCCATCAATATTAAGGCATTTATCATATCGTTCCACGAGCTTTTGCATTCCTTCCTCAAAGAATTCTGCCGCCTGCCTCGATAACCACTGCGTCACTGCCGTTTTGACCTCATCATCGTTGTCTAGGTGCTGACCACCAAGATGTTACTTTAAATATAGGAAAAGGTGGTAGTCAGTGGGCGCTAGATCCGGGCTATATGGAGGGTAGTCAAGTTGTTCCCAGCGAAATGATTCGATTAGTTCTTGCGTTAGATTAGCCACATGTGGACGGGCATTGTCTTGCAGCAAAATGACCCCATTGGACAACATTCCATGCCGCTTGTTTTGGATTGCCCGGCTCAATTTTGTCAAGGTCTCACAGTACGATATTGAGTTAATTGTGTCACTACGAGGCAAAAAATCCACCAGTAACATCCCCTTTCTGTCCCAAAAGACAGTACACATCAATTTTCGGGCTGAAATCGTTTGTTTAAACTTCAGTTTCTTTGACGAATGTGAATGCCGCCATTCCATTGATTGTTTTTTTTTACTCTGGCGTAACATAAGACACCCATGTTTTATCGCCTGTAACAATTTGACTTAACAAATCATCTCCTTTTTCATCGTAGCGCTCAAGAAAAGTCAATGCACTGCCTAGACGCTTGGTTTTGTGCACCTCTGTCAACATTTTTGGCACCCAGCGTGAACACAATTTTCGGTACTTTAATTTTTCAGTCACAATATCATAAAGGACACTACTGGAAACCAAAGGAAACTCATCAGATAATGATGAGATCGTAAACAGTCTGTTCTCTCTCACTTTGTCATCGACTTTACGTACCAATTCATTAGTAATGTCAGATGGCCGCCCAGTGCGTTGCTCATCATGAACGTTGGTGCGGCCGTCTTTAAATGCCCTTACCCACTGGCGTACCATTCCGTCACTCATAATGTTCTCGCCATACACTTCACTAATCTGCCGATGAATTTCAACGGCTTTCACACCTTTAGCTCTTAAAAATCTAATTATAGCGCACACTTCACAGTCGGCGGCAGTCACAATCAGCGGCGCCATTTTGAATACTCGATACCGGATGTAAACACAGCCGATTGTTGTCAAATTTCCGGCGCAGGCTTGCCAGTAGATGCACATACACAGCGCAAATGTCCAACATGCTAATCGCAGCGCTGGAGCGGAGAAATTTAAAAACGGTACTTACTTAAAAAACATGCCTCGTACATCCTACAAAGCTACTTAAATTAACTAAACCATGGTACTTAGCACAAATTAATTCAGATGAGCGCTTCCTGACGCTTCGCTGGTTGGAGAACGGAGAAGGAGAAAGGAGGAGAATTTTTGGCTGCCTATTTGATTGTAGCTCTACAAACAGATGACGGCGGCCAGACCACGAATTCAAGATGCGGGACAGACCAGTGGGCAAAATGAGTGTATGACTCATCCTCTATGCAAAATGAATAGCGTCGAAATACTCCCTATGGGAGTGTGCATGCTATGCATCACACATTTCTACCAATTTTCATTAAATTCTTATATTTTTTACGAGAGTTATCGGACACATAAATAAATAAATACATATATATTTATAAAGATATATATATATATATATATATATATATATATATCCTATATCTTATACTCTAATATGAGTAAGGTTTGCTTGCTTCCTTGCGACACTGATCTCAAAAACGGCTCCAACGATTTACTAGGGGTGTTTTTAGCGAATTTCCCCTATAAGGAAGAAGCTATTACCGTAGGTGGCATGGTAAGACTTAAGCCCGAGACCATGATAACTTTTCGTTTTGAGGTCCCCAGATGCCAAAAACACTATTCGTTCAAATTTATATATATATATATATATATATATATATACAGGGTCTCCGAAAAAGAATGACGGGATTTCGAACGGCCGTTACTTGGGGACTATTCAAGATAACTAAACGATTTAAACGCCAAATAGAAGAGAAAAGAACTAAGTTTTTTTTCATACCTTAATATGTTTCGATATGAGCTCCATTTGTTGCTCTGCATACATCGAAGCGATATTCGATTTCTCGCCAAGTGTTGTGAAGCATCTCTGGTGTCACAGTTGCGATCGCTTCCGAAATTCGCCCACGCAGATGTGGCAAATCACGAATTTTCTCAGCATAAACAATGTTCTTTACGTAACCCCACAGAAAACCATTAGGAAATAGGCGCACCCCTGCCTATCCAACCATTTGGAAACTTGTTAAGTGTGTCGCGCACGTAGGGTGATAGGGCCTTTCTTTTTCGTCGAAAAAACAATTAATGGCATAATTTAGATATGCTAGAACAATTTTTGTTTCCTCAAATTGAAGAAATTGAAGAACAAGCCGGTGAACGAGTCATTTTGATGCAGGACGGCGCCCCGCCTCACTACCCTCTGGAAGTGCGCGACACACTTAACAACAAGTTTCCAAATGGTTCGATAGGCAGGGATGCGCCTATTCCCTGGCCTCCCAGGAGTCCTTATTTGACCCCTTCGGACATTTTTTGTGGGGTTACGTAAAGAACATTGTTTATGCTGAGAAAATCCGTGATTTGCCACATCTGCGTGGGCGAATTTCGGAAGCGATCGCAACTGTGACACCAGAGATGCTTCACAACATTTGGCGAGAAATCGAATATCGCTTCGATGTATGCAGAGCAACAAATGGAGCTCACATCGAAACATATTAAGGTATGAAAAAAAACTTAGTTCTTTTCTCTTCTATTTGGCGTTTAAATCGTTTAGTTATCTTGAATAGTCCCCAAGCAACGGCCGTTCGAAATCCCATCATTCTTTTTCGGAAACCCTGTATATATATATATATGTGTGTGTGTGTCCGTTACCGCGATAACTTTTGAAAGAAACACCCGATTTTGATGAAATTTGGCACAAATGTGGAGAGTAGCATTTATGACTTTAAGTTCGAAAACCAGATTGATCGCACTATGTGAAGGGGGTTTTATGGGGGTTTACAATTTTCTTTAAAATAGGTTTTTTGCAAATTTTACCCCAAAATGTTAAAAACACTCAATTTTGGTTATAGCCATTTTATAGAGCTTAAAAAAACAAATAATTTAGTATTTTGAATCATTAACCTAGGTTAAGTGGTTGCGGAGAAAATCCAAAAAACGTGTCCCATGTTAATCTTATGGGAAAAAGGTTTTTAGATTTTTCTCAGATAGTTTTACTAAAAACTTCATATTTATGTTTATTAATGTGTTTAGCTCAACAAAACAAACATTATGGTGTTTTAATCGTTGTCTACGTCCAACCGTTGCAGAGATATTCAAAGTGCTAAACACAGTACGTTGTCCAATGTTATCCTTATCCTTATGGAGAATAAATAAAATTCTATATCTCGATTATTTTTGAATGTATATTGATGAAACTTGGTATGTGTCTTCAACTAGTTGTGGTATATTGATATTAGCACAAAAACAAGTTTTTTGTTGATAGTCCCCGTAGCAGCAAACCTGCATACTCGGCCCCCATGTTATTCATATGGAGAATAAGTAAAGTTGTATATCTCCCTTAATTATGAACCTAAATTAATAAAACTTGGTATATAGCTTCACCTGGTTCAGTTATATTGATAATTGCAAACTAAATATTACTTATCTTCCTCGTTGCAGCAAACCTGCATCTTCAACCCTAATGTTATTCTCATGGAGAATAAATAAAATGCTATATATCACTTATTTATGGATGTATTTTTGTGAAACTTGGTAAGTAGCTCTATGTAGTAGTGAGTCACATATATATGCATTGGAAATTCGTTGAGTACGCAGGTTTGCTGCGATGGGGGTATTTTGTTTCTTTATCGAATCACCATCTGACATAATTGGAGGGTTTGGAAAATCGGATTTATATGCAGTGTAAGTTATAGTTACTAGTCAAGTAATTTGTCATTTTGAAGAGGAATATAAGTATATATATTCATACATATATATAAATTTTAACTAATAGTGTTTTGACATCTGGGGACCTCAAAACAAAAAGTTATCATGATCTTGGGCTTAAGTCTTACCATGAGACCTATAGCTCTTCCCTATAGAAGAAATTTGCTAAAAGTGTTGTGTTTTGTTTAACTAACATTTTTTATATACCACATTGTTTACATTGTTACATGTAAAAAAATATCCTTGTAGCAGCAAACCTGCGTACTCAGCGAATTAACCCTCTAAGTGTCAATCGACTGATTTCATTCGACTTTTTTTGACGCTCGAGTGTTAATCGACTGATTTCAGTCGACTTTGCAGACATCCAGTTTAGCGTGTATATCTCGTTGACGATCGGTCATTTCGAACCATCCATTATACCAAAGTGATCGGCAACATCTGGGCTTCATGGCAACTAATAATGTTCGCCCTTTTGCGAACTAATAATTTTGCAGCCGTTTTTAATCAGCTGTTTAGTTATGTTTTCAATAGGAATGCTGTAATGTGAGGTTACGTTGTTGTGTATTATATATATATGTATATATATACATATATAATATATACATATATATATATGTATATTTTCTTTTTCCTTATTAAATTTTGAACAAAATGTATATCTTGGATTTTTGATTATGGCTGTCTAAATATATTCTACGGGTCTCGTAACATAAAAATTAAGTTTTTTTTTTGGGTTGTTTAGATTTGAACCCAAGCCGGACTGTTATACCACACATTTAGGCCAACAAATTTTATATTAAAAGATAACCCATTTTCTGCTCTCTAAGAAAATGTATACTTGTTTACCAATATATCAAAATTTTATTTTTTTATAGCATTTTATATAAAATTCTGCAAAAGTTAAAAAAATGGCGTAACATTTCAGGTTTTTTGATGCGACACCTAGAGGGTTAACAATATATATATATACATTTATATATATATATATATATATATATATATATATATATATGTATCTTAATACCACATATAGCCACATACAAAGTTTCATCAATATACATTCATAAATAAACGATTTTTGACATTTTAATTTTTCTCCATAAGAATAACAAGGTGGCGGAGTATGCAGATTTGCTGAAGCAAGGAACACATCAAATTGGGTTTTATGGAAATATCAATATAACTCAAGTAGTTAAAGCCACATACCAAATTTTATTATTTTATGTTCATAATTAAGGCAGATAGCATGTTACTTATTCTCCATAAGGTTTGCTGCTTCGGGAACTATCGGCCTAAAAATGTTTTTTAGTGCAAATATCAATAGACCACAACGATAAGAAGCAATATGCCAAGTTTCATCAGGATAAGTTGATAAATAAGCAAGATATACAATTTTTCTTATTATCTATAAGAATAACATTGGACAACGTACTGTGTTTAGCACTTTAAATATCTCTGTAAACCATTTGATGTAGAGAAATGTTAAAAACACCAAATTGTGCGTCTTTTTAAGCAGATTCCAATAAAAAAACTAAGATTTGACTTTTTCAAAAATGATGTATAAAAAATTAAAAAAAAAAACTTTTTGGGTACAAAACCTCCCCAAAATACCCCTTCGGATAAGTCAAACTGTCTGGTTTTCAAACTTAAAGTCATGCTGCTTTACATGTTCATACCAAATTTCGTCGAAATCAGATTATTTTTACGAGAGTTATCGTGCTCACGGAGACACACACACACACACACACACACACACACACACACACACACACACACACACACACACACACACACACACACACACACACACACACACACACACATATATATATATATATATAGACATGTAAAGTTTTGAACGAATGGTGTTTTTGGCATCTGGGGACCTCAAAACGAAAAGTTATCATGATCCCGGGCCTAGGTCTTACCATGCCGACTACGGTATTAGCTTCTTCCCTATATGGGAATAAGTATCACATATACACATATACTGTAAGTATCACATATACTGTGTGTTATGTTTCAGTGACTGATGGATGAACAGAAAACATCTAATCCTTCCCAGTATGTTCCATCAACAGGGCTTTTGCATTGCCAGGAAACTGAAACTCTGATTCTCTGCAAGCCAAAATTGATGCCCCTTAAGTCTGTAACTTTGGAAAAACTTGAAAAGATGCAGAGTGAAGCTGAGAAAAAACTAAAGGAACAGCAAGAAAAGGACGAGTCGAGTGTAGGGTAAAATGAATCTACAATAATTCTCTGAAAATCAGCTTGATTTACTTCAAACCCTACTTTTATTCTTAAAGAAAAGAACCTTTTTAAGATGACGTTGGGCCCGTTTGTCACAGATATAGTGTTGACGTTTTGTTTGGCAGCAGGCCTTTTGTACCGGTACGGTAACTGGCAACAACATAATGTTCTAGTTACATTAGCTGTCCTCATTGCCTGGTACTTCTCTCTGCTTATTATCTTTGTGCTTCCTCTCGATGTTTCCACGGTAAGTCAGTATTTTTATATTTTAAAATGTTTGCATATTTTTTAATGTTTGTTACATTTACTATTATATGCATGAGGGGAAGATCTGAATTATCGATCAAGACAAAATCATATAGGCCAAGCACTTATAACATTTTATATTTAACAATATAAATCACAGACAGTTCAATAATTTAGGGTCCACATGTTTTACAAATTTCACAAAACAATATTTCGGAAGTTGTTTAGGCCTATATAAATAAATCTTGTTTGACCAGTACAAAAAATTGTTTACCGGGTACCAATAATTACAAAAATAGTTAATGTCAAAAATAATGATTTGCAGGACAGTTTTACACCTTCGTGTTTGGTTCCATTCTGTCTAAAGAGAGGCAGCTTAGCTTAGCTGAGCTGTCATTTTGAATATTCCCTTCACTCCTAAATAAAAAATAAAACAAATCAAAACCATAAAAGTTGTAATTTAGTGGGTGATTCTCACTTTTTTATTTATCAATGTACTGGTGGCACCATCTTACAGCAACAAGTTCAACTAACTCAAAACAGGCAGTTCAAAGTGCTGTGCATGGGCAATTCTAGTTGTAATATACTATTCTTCTTTAAAGCTGCATACAAATGAAGTTGCCTGACAACTTACTATGGATTTTAATGGGAGTGATCCCAACCAAGAGTTTAGGTGATAGAAAATCTCTAAACTTGTAAACTGATAATGACCTTCTTACCAAATTTGGTTGGAAATGGTTTGTAAATAAGGGAGTGTCCAATTTATTGTTTCTCCATAAGAATAGCATTGATAACGTACTGTGTTTACCACTTAATTCAAGTTTATTTATTGGAATACATCTGAATTTCTACAATATTTATTCATGGTTAAGACTATATACAATTAACAGAGTGCAGTACTGTATATACTTATAAGTTAACAATAATTTATAGAATCTTGAAACTACAAACTTTTAATTTTAAAATTTTAATTTTCTTCGCAACCAATTGCCATTTAGAATAATAATTCACGATTCCAATCTATTAAATTTGTTGGGTTATTTTTAATGGTTAGACTTAATATATATTTTTGAATTAAATTGTATGATTCGATTTTGGCATTATACATTTTGAAACTTTTAAGCTTTATAAATTTTGAATCTGAATTTCAAGAAATACGGATGGATGGTGTAATTTTGTTAAAGACCTGGATAACTACTAAACACCATTATTGTTATATTTAGATTTTTTTGTTATAGTTATTTTGGACGATAATACCCCTTCAGAATAAAAAAAAAAATAACTCTCTTGGAGATATTGTAGCCTACATGTCAAAATAATTTCATCAGAATAACACCAGTGGCAATCAAACTTTATAATGGTATTACAAAAACGAGCAATACAAACCATATTCAAAATCCCTCAAGATCATTCATGTAAGAAACTTTTTCAGAACCACAACATATTAACTTTTCCTAACATTTATATTCTGGAAACATGATTATTTATGAAAAAATACAAATATCAATCCAGCGATGTTAGAATATCAAGAAGTCTTCGTTATGTTTAAAATTTGATATACCACAGCATAACTCAACTTTATACAAACAACAACTGCCTCACACAAGTTTAATATTATATATATATTACTAGCTGACGTATCTGTTCTTTGCACAGGGTTTTTCTCTACCCGTTCTTTAGTCGATGCAATTTACATTTTAGTTAGCTTGAAACAGCTGTTCTTGCTTCCGCTCTTTAAGCTGTCAAATGGAAGTGTCCACAGCTGTTCGCATTACAGTTTCTGAATGTTTACTTTCTTCTGAAGTACGTTCACGGGGCGTAGCCCGAGGGGATTTTAAGGAAGCGAATATGCCTATGTGTTGCATGGGTTCAAGATCTACCTATGTGTAAAGTTTCAGCCTAGTCGGTTCAGTTTTTTTTGCGTTCACCCGGAACATCAGACAGACAGACAGACAGAAACCACCTCTTCTTTATAATATTATAGATTAATATAATAAATTACCAAACTATTTAAAAGAAGAAAATTTAGCAATTTTAGAAAATCAATAAAATTAATATTACTTCAAGGAGTTTACTACAATGTGAGAGACTTTTGGATGTTGAATTCTTAGTATTTTATAGCAAAGAAGTACCGGTATGCAACCTTATGTAGAAATTTTATATTTGTTGAGTCTAGATTATCCAAAATTTAATGTTAATTGCCAATGCAATATTTATTGTTAAAGGCAAATAGAGATTACTAGCCAACCCATATGGAATTCCACACTACGAACCAAGTCTTGTCAGCTGGTCAGATGTTCTTTTGTTTACATTTTCGCTCCTGTCAAAACAAACTATTCCTTTTATTTATCTCTCATATTATTGAAATTTCCGAGAAGCGGTACATTTTAGACCGTGGGTCTATTTTTTGTCATTAGCCGGCACGATAAGCTTTAAAATGAGGGGTAAATCATAGAATTTGATAAAGGAATAAGAAAGATCTCTCGGACTGACAGAAAAACAGGCTAGAGAAATAATATATAAGATTATTATTACTTAATTATACATTAATTATTTAAACAAACCAGACAACTGAATAACAGACTAATTAACTTATTGCTCAACCTAATTATCGACAGTTAATACTTGCATTCCCAAGCCAGCCATTTTGAGAAGAGTTAGTACGGTTTCTCTTCTCACTTAGGCAAATGTCGGAATTGTTTCCCAAAAAAGAGCCAGACCCCGCCAGGAAGGGAAAGATAGGACTCAGGCCTTTCTTACCTGGTTAAAAGATTCACCCATAGATTAATTATTTCTTTGTACATTCCAAAACATTGTTAACCATTGCCACGGAATAAATATTATTATTATTATTATTTTACCTAAATTGTTAGCAAATTTTATGTTGCTGTAGATTTTTATTGTATTACCGTAAATCTATATTTTGGGTAATATAGATGCTTGAGAATGAATTATTTACAGAAATGTACTGACTGGCGAAAAACAGGACATTTTTGTAAACCAACGGGACATCCTCAAAAGCCAGGTATAGCGGGACTGTCCCATTGAAAAATAAGACGTATGGCCAATCTATACAATTGTATTTTTGTGAAAATCGTGATGATAGCCACTGAATCATAAAACTTTAACACCCAAAATCAGTTTTTAAGACACTTTACAGATATAATTTTCATATAATGGTCAGTAATTTTATATTAAACTACCAATAAAAGCATTAGTAGATATTAATGCTATGAAATCCAAAACTATAAACATCCTGGTCCAAATATAATATTAACTTTATTATGATCAATGATTGATTTTTATAATAATAAAACTGTATTATTAATACATTTAATCCATTGTATTATTATGTTTCTAGACTGTGTTTCGACAATGTGTGAATGAAAACTTAATCCAGAACTCAACAAACAATGGTACTGATTCGACATCTCACTCCGATCATCTGGTGATGTGTGAAGAACCTTGGAGTTACGTCCCTGAAGATGTCCTACCTAACCTGTGGAGGGTTGTATACTGGACATCTCAGTTTCTAACATGGTACCGTATGCCAATAATTCAACCCACATTTTAGTTATTCAAGAACTTAATTGCTGAGAACTGTATTTGGTAAATGTGAAAAAAAGACTGCGTAATCGTCACACAGCTTGTTTTGTATATTATCCAGATGGTTAGGAGTTTATTTAACCCATTAAGGTAGTAATTTTATTTTATTCACAATAGCCTATAATGAGATTTGATTGGTGCTGCACTCTAGTAGCAATATCTATCTGTAACTAATGACTGCGGACGACTACAATTATCTTCGCTGGGGGCACGGACTGACTGATAAACATTAACATTAATATCGCCACTAGGCCGTCGGTCGTGTTAACTGAGATGGCTATGTCGTGGAACACCTTGGCCAGGTGCTGATACGATGTTCGTGGTGTAAGATTGGACGCTTAGGTTGTACAAAATTAATACTTAAAGTAAATTATAAAATTGAGAGCACTTGGCAATAGTGAGAGGTTACTACTAATCACTTGATAGGAGAGTTTAGGATCAAATAATTTAATGCTATGTTTCTGATCGATAACAAGAATAATAATAATATAAATCAAAATATACAGTTACAATAATTTGATAATTATGAACTCCTGTGAATGTTTTCAGAGATAATTTTATTAGTATTAGTATATTAAAATATCTTTCCTTCATCAATGAATTAACTATTACAATAATTATATTATTTTGTATACATATGAATAAAAGTTGAATTCATCTTTAAAGTAAACTGTCTAATTAAAATGCAAATTAATGAATGTTCGCTTTTGAAACATTATTCTTATAATTATAAATTGTATTACACTTCTGTGATTTGAATATTACTTGAGAAAACTACGCTTGTTTTTGTTAAAATTAAATACAAATCTAATAGAGTTGTTTCATATTTTCTGCATTGAGCTAAATCATGTAATTAATTTAAAAGGTTGAAAACATAATGTGATTACTAAATTCACCATTTCATTGTTATTTAAGGCGTTTGAATTAATTTAAAGGAATTACTTGAGATATTGGGTTTATCCAGATTTTTTACTACACCGACACGTCCGACACTTCACAAAATTTCGAATTGCCCATTTTGGTACAAGGCCATCACTCCCGCACTACTAGTCACTGAAATTTTCTAATTCATTGTTCTAGGATGATGTTGGCAGACTAAATTAATTTTCTTAATCTTCCTTCAATCCCCTTCCACAACAAAGCTGTGGGTTGTTGTCATGGCTGTCTAATTATAATTTTTCGTGGAGAGGAAGAAGGCTATTGGTTCAATATGATATGGGGAGGTCTTTAGTTGGAGTTGGTATTGTATCAGCATTTCTGACGGGTACTGTGCAATGTGGATGGATCTCATAGTGATAGGGTTCAGGGTCAAAAGAGATAGGTTTACTGGCTCTATTGTTTGAGAAAGGAATTTGTTCTTAGAAAGGTTTAATGTCCGAAGAAGGAAACATTCATTAGTTTGGTTAGAAATTGGAAGGGAAATGATTTTAGGAAAATTTAAAGTCTCTTACAGTGGGTTAAATTCCTGCACACGACCAAAATTGACCAGTCGTGCAACTCTCAATGAGTCTGTGGCAACGTTGGTGAGAGGGCCCTAGTAAAATAAACGGTGGCAGGCTTGCTTGGAAGTTGACGGGTTCGGTTAATTCTTTGTGTTTGGCACATGGTCAATACTGATTTTGCTACTTTTTACTTATGTCTACTGAGTGTGTGCCAATGTGACTCTTTAAACTGAAAGAAAACAATATCTGAATTCAAATACGCTATTAATCCATTTAAAAACATAATTTTGTCCATTCCAATTCATAGGTTTAAAAATGAAAAGTTAATGATGGCACCAGCACGTCATTTTAAGCCAATGGGTTGAACTAAGTACAGTAAAAATGAGCTATACTTCTTAATATGACTTAAATTTGGTAGATTTAGTTTGTGGCCTTATATGATGTCACCACATGCTCTCTACCTTAATAATGGACGATTATTTTTGTCAATGCATAATAATCCTATATATTAATACACTAGAGGTTTTAGCGAATTTCCCCTATAGGGAAGAAGCTATTACCGTAGTCGGCATGGTAAGACCTAGGCCCGGGACCATGATAACTTTTCGTTTTGAGGTCCCCAGACCCCAAAAACACCATTCGTTCGAAACTGTATATATATATATGTGTCCGTGGGTGCGATAACTCTCGTAAAAAAGGTCCGATTTTGATGAAATTTGGTACAAACGTGTAAAGCAGCATTTATGACTTTAAGTTCGAAAACCAGACGGATCGACTTATCCAAAGGGGTATTTTGGGGGTTTTTGTACCCCAAAAATGGGTTTTTTGAGTTTTTTACATACAATTTTTGAAAAAGTTAAATTTTATTTTCCCCCATTGGAATCAGCTTAAAAAGACGCACCATTTGATGTTTTAATCATTGCTCTATGTCAATTGGTTACTGAGATATTGAAAGTGCTAAACACAGTACGTTGTCCAATGTTATTCTTATGGAGGATAAGAAAAATTGTATATCTCGCTTATTTATCAACTTATCCTGACAAAACTTGGTATATTGCTTCATTTCATTGTGGTCTATTGATATTTGCACAAAAACCCATTTTTTGCCCAATAGTTCCTGTAGCAGCAAACCTGCATACTCAGCCCCATGTTATTCTTATGGAGAATAATTAACGTGTTATCTCCTTTAATTATGAACATAAATTAATAGAACTTGGTATGTGGCTTTACCGAGTTATATTGATATTTGTATAAAAGCCCATTTTTAGTGTTCCTTATTTCAGCAAACCTGCTTACTCAGCCGCCATGTTATTCTTATGGAGAATAATTAAAATGTCATAAATCGTTTATTTATGTATGTATATTAATGAAACTTGGTATGTGGCTTTATGTGGTATTAAGATAAATTAATATGCATTGGAAATTCGCTGAGTATGCAGGTTTGCTGCTACGGGGGTATTTTTTTTCACAGTCTTAACTCGAAAACGGCTGGACGGATTTTAACGTTTGAGGTGTCAAATTAAAGGTATTTTTACATAGATTTACCAATACGTCTCAAAATGTTATGAAAGAGCATCACATAAATACAGTAAAGGGCTGAATTTTCGGAACAATGGCGCTATCTGGCGGCGGAAGTCTAAACTACGTGTTGATTTCTCAGATGTTTTGTAGTGTTTGGTTACAACTGAAGTAACCTTTCGTTGGGTACAAACTTGCTCGGATTCGAGCAACAGGACAACATGGCATTATAATCTGATATTAATGTGCGGCCGTAAGACAAATTAAAATTCCCCGGTTTCTTCCATTTCTCTCATTGCCAACCAATTATTACCACTAACAGCTGATTTATTGTTTATCTGATGGTGCTTTGTTTACATCATATATTAGGTGTAAACAAAGCTATGGCATGTGTGTTGCCCTTATAGATTTAGATTTGTCCTTTTTATATTTACATTGTTTTATTGCTATTTTACAATAATTTGAGTTACAACAATAAATAAGTACAAAATATACAAAAACTGTACCCATTTTTACTTTAAAATTAGCACAATTTTGATATTAAAACCCCTATAAAGCTTATAAGAAGAAATGTCTGCTAGCCTAAACAGCTGGCTGACATGGGTAATGTAGAGCAAATTAGGGAAATTCCCTAATTCCCGTTCTCGTGGGAGTTAGGCATTAGAGAGTTCCCGTGGTGGGAAATCAGAGGTTGACTTTCAACCGCACATTAATATCAGACAGATTATAGTAATAATGAATATGCTATTCTTTTATCAGTCAAAATATTTATTTGTCAGTATGTAGCTAAAAGTCTGTACCATATGCCAACCTACAGAATCACTTGTAGGCATTTGTATATAGAGCCATTTGTATTAAATGTTTTAAAAACTTATTTGTTTTTAACAGGCTTGTATTGCCGCTGATGCAGTCTTATGCCAAGGCAGGGGAGTTTACATTCCAAGGTAAACTCAAATCTGCACTGGTAGATAACGCTATCTACTATGGGTCTTACCTTTTTTTGTGTGGAGTGCTGCTTATCTACATCGCCATGAAGCCAGGGCTGCATCTTGATGGGTACGTTTTTCATAACACACTTTGATCAGAACTGCTTATTTATGTTTTAAGTTAGTCAACATCAAGAAAATTTGTCAGAAAAATTAATCAATATTTGCAGGTTTAATAGCTTTTATTATTTAGTTTTACTTGTAAGCTGTATTACATATATTCAAATTAAGCCTTTAAAAGTTATTTTTTTGAGAAGCGAGTTTTTAGTTACAACTCTTAAATAACATCGGCTCATAGGAGATAGGCTTATCTTTATATATAACTAGCTATTTCCGCAGGCTTCGCCCCGCAAATCATTTTTCATCAAAACTATGACAGTTGTGTGTGCTGCATTCTGTGGCTATCCCGTGGAACTACTATGAATCAAGATCATTTGTTTGTATTTTCATCAGCTCAAACTTAAAGTGAATGTCCATAAGAATAACACAGGATTGGAACCTTGACTCCCCGTAGGGGGAGCCCTATGGGAATTTCTTAAATATCTTTCTTAGTGAGCACTTAAGACCCAAGAGGAAGGTATGTTCCAAATTTCATTGCAATCTGTTCTGTGGTTTTTGAGATTTCGTGATGAGCGGGTGAGTGAGTGAGTCAGTCAGTCAGTGGTGTTTGAGTTTTATATACTAAGAAGATTCTGTAAGTGAAATTTGTAAGTCAAAATTGTGGGAGTTTGCAAAATCGTAGGATGGGAGACGGCTCAAATTAAAGGTCTTGATCCCAGGTACTTGGGGAAAATCTTAGTATTTGCTTGGATATTCAAAGTTAAAATTTCAAAAACTTATAAAAACGTGATTTCCTTTTTAAATTATTTTCGGTTGAGGCATTAAGGCTTTGATTTGTGCTTTCAGGACAGATGAACGATAATTTTCGTCGACATAATACAAGTTATTATCTTTCTTACACGGTTTCATAAACATGACATCAACTTCGTTGTTACACATACTACTTTGGCAAATGCCTACAAAGTTTTGAAATTTGGACTTCTTCTTATTGGTAGTATACTGTACAAGTATATAGTCCCCGGAGTGCAGGTTTTCCCAGGAAACATCATGGTGGTGTTGGACAGCATCTATAAAATCTTGTAAGGGCATTGAATGCTCCACTTTTTCAACTTGACCTTCGTCATCATCTGAAGATGTGTACACATCATTGACGGAGAGCTTGTTCTTTTTTCTTGTAGTGTCCATTACATCAGGCTCAGTTGACTGCTGATGCTCGATGTCATTGCTCGATGACGAGTTCTTAGGTGAATGCTTCTTCTTGCCTGTAGCAGATGACTTTGTGACACCAGGAACAACTTCACGCAAATTATAGTGAGTACAAGACTTTGATGGAGGACAATCGAAGCACGACAATTCACGGGCGTCACACATAATACCATTTGAGAGAGTGAACTGGTGAACCTTCATAATTCTACTAATGGGAGCAATCTTAAGTTGATTGATTTCAACCTTATGTTTTTCAATATCTGTAGAAGGCACTTCCAGCAGACATATATTGCAATCTTTAAGTGCGTCGACAAAATCTTTGGCTCACGTTATTTCCGACCTATAGGACACCTTCCTATCTGCAAGCCTCTTCAAAGTTTCACCCAAGCCATCCATTGGGCCTTTTCCATAACTGGCCTCTGTGTAATTCCAAGTCATATTTTGGATTTTCTTAAAAAACTTTGGAACTATGGTTTTGCACAAATGGATGTTGAATCGGATCCGGTACTGGTTGGAGGGGCTGTCAGAAACAAAATGGATGGTTTTAGTGTCAGGAAATTCGATGGCAGACTTCTGTAGAATTGGATTCATGTGGGCCCATATGGCGTGTGCCTGGTTGTCAGAAGCAGTCGCAAAACAAAGTAACTGGATATTCTCGTAATCATTTGCATTTCTCACGCCTGTGTTCAGCGACAACTGACATTTTGAAGCCCCAAAATGGAATGGCTGTACTTCATTTGCCATTTTTGTCACATAATTTTCCAAAAAGTCTATGCGAAAAACTAGCTCGTCTGTTGCAAGGTTTTCAGTTTTGTGTTTGATGGCATCGATTTGATGTTTTGAAAAATATACATGTTTTTTTTAGTCCTCCAATTCCTTGCAAAATCAGTCTTCAGCTTTGAAACATTTTTCACTACTTTAACTTTCATTGTTCTCTTAACCACTTTTTTCTAGTTTTTGATAGTTTTTTCTTCTGTTAGATTTTTCCACTTAAAATATTTCACTTTGAAGTCATCTTCGTAAAAGAACATGATCTTTTTGTTCTTACACATGTTGCATGTCCCCAACAAACATTTTTCATTTTCAATAGAACATACAACAGACTTGACGACTTCACTGGGATTTTTCTCTATAATAACCTTAGTTTGTTTTAGAGCAGAAACTAAAAGTTCCATGTTTGCGTGCTTGACGCAGGCACATGTTTTGCGGTCACTTTTTTTGGGTAGTGAAACCCAAAACGGTCTGGCTCGTGTAAACGTTGTGAAAGAGATGTTATACTTGTTTTTTGGTTGAGCCTTTTCTTATGAAGTCCCTCTTCCCAGGACACATCTTACTTACTTTGTCATCTTCGTAGAATTTTGTAATTTGATCAGACAGCTCTTTCATTATGCTTTTTTTGATCTTCCTTGAATACTCAAGTGATCCATCATTGTTCAACATTTTATTAGCTCTGTAAGGCAAAATCTCACTAAATTGTCCCTGAACTTTATATTTCTTTAAAACTTTGTTGCCTATGTGCTTTTTCATGGTTTGTTTTTGTTTTATAGTGCCAGCTAACAGTCTTTGTTGGCTCTGTAATTGCTTCCTCAGCACGAAACCCAGGAACAGCTGCCGTTTTACGGCTGGAGAGACATTTTCTCTCCCAATGACATCACTCACTTGCTTCCTTGGGGAAGGCGACGCTGGATTTTGTGATTGCTGTTTATGTCTAACCAATCTCTTTTTGTACCTTTCCAACCTTTTTTTAAGATCTCTGATTTGTTTTTCCCGCTTCTTCACCTTTCTATAAACTTTGGCTTTATTCTTTTGTACTTTCCTTCTTCCCCGACGTCTTTGTGCAGGTTCATCAGGATTAGGTGATGGTGGCAGTGTGTCTGCCAAGGCTTCAGCTAGTGCTCGTTTTTTATCAGTTCTTACTTTATTTCTTTGTCGCCAATACTTCCTCATCTTCCTTTGCTCACGAGGGGTTTCCTTTATGGATTTTCTTTTTCTTTTCAGACCGTAGTTTTGCCATCCTCTCTCAGTCATATTTCTTTTTGGCCTCTTTTTGTTCTTCTGTCATTCGCGCCTTTCTTCTACGTTGTCGCTCTCTGGCCAGTTCTTTTTGCCGTTCGTATTTGTCTTTAGACTTCTTCGAGATGGGGGCCATTATGCTCCAAGTTAAGAGTCTGCAACGAATAGAGTAGACAACTCTACTTGTTTTTAACACTATTATACTCCCATGCGTTAATCTATTTACACTAAATTAGTCCGTAATTTAGTTCAGTAAAAATAAACTTCCTATATTGTTGAAAGTACTGATATAACCTACTAAAATACAGTTAGTCAGTAATGTTGAGGAGGGATAAAATAGTGTTATACTTGTGATAAGGATTGTTTAGAAATAGCATTATACAACCTGAACCCTGATATTAATTAAATATATGTCATGAGTAATTCACGTTTCTTGTAGGCAGAAAAACCATTGCAGTTAAAACACTATTTGATATATATCGCATGGGGATATATATATATATATGTGTGTATCTAATACAAACTAAGTCTCGTATATTGAGGTATGGTTGTATACATGTTAAGCATCTAAAATGAAAAGATACATACTAAGTATATAACATTGTATTAAGCTTCTCGTTATTAGCTTAATATCGTCCATAGGCAGTGTTATAGGTAACTTTCTACAAATCGTTCACGCTGTGCAAGGTCGTTAACGTGAGCGACTTGCATATTTGATATATAACCCTCAACGCTCATAAACAAACACACCACAGAGCGGCACTGATTGAGGTTAGAATGTTTGCAGAAAGAGTAATCGTAATACGCATTCCTTAAAACAATTACTGAAATATTGTAACTATAACTTGTGTGAATGATTTGTGACTTAATTAAGGTACGGCAAGTATCTTACCTTTAAATTTGCTCCAAAACAAAAGATAAATCTGTAAAACTTCACACAAAACACAGGAATCAACTCTGTCGAAGTAATAGTGATAGGCTAAGACGCCGGTTCCCGCCAATCCCTCGGCGAAATAGTTTTTTTTCGGGAACCTTAACTCTGACGACTTTTTCAATGCTCCTCCAAAGGACAGTGGTCAAAGACGACAAAATCAATAATAACTTCAGAGTTTTTGCTTAGTTATCTTTGGAATTCCTTTCTAACTGTCTTGTTTTCTTAAATCATGTTGTCAAGCAGACAATGTCTATGCGTTATTTTGCGTTTTTAACTGTCATAGGCCTATGCTTGGTAGCCGAGGACAGTGAGCGACTTGTATTTTAACCTCTATTATGTGAAACATATTGTTAATTCACTTAAATAAACATTTTAAACTAGTGTAATATGGGAAAAGGATAGGAATGTAAGTAATAGAACACATTTTACTTTCAAAAAATTTATTTGTTTATGATATATCTTTGAGGGACTGAAATTGTCGCATTTTGTGAAAACGACCCATAAAGCTTATTTTGTTACGTCACGACCCCACGTACTAAAGATATAAAAATAAATGTGTAGCTTATACTGATTACTATTCCACCTTAACGCTACTTCACAAAATTAATTTTGTAATCTTTGTTAAGTCTTAAAATAGGTTATGAGGGACATTATCACAACAATAATAACTTCCTGTGAGAAATTATATAAAATTTACTTGTCAGTTCAGTGCTTTTATTATTCCATCTGATCCCCGATGATGAAAAAACTGAGGAAATCCAGGTTTGCTCCAGGTTGTATGTACAATCTGTTGTAGCAGTATTTTTTAGGTGGAGTCCCAATGGTTGGCTGATGATCTTAGGATTCCTAAGGAGTTTGTTCTTAACATATTGTAATACTCAATTATTGAGTTTTTATTGAGATCAATTTATTTAATTTTGTTTTATTACCATTTATGACATTCATGATATAGAGAATGAGTATTTCCTTAGAGATATGAAAGTATTTAAGTATTTAAATATTTAATAAGTATTTAAGTATTATGAAAGTATTTCCTTAGATAGAGATATGAAAGTATTTCCTTTCATTCCTTTCATTCCTATAACACTCGAGGCGCTAATAACTTAGTTATAGAAAAACATAGCTCTAAAGTGTACGCATTGGCAACTCAAAAATTCGGACCTAAATTATGGAACGCCCTTCCCCAGAATTTAAAAATATTGGCCTATCCAAAATTCAAAAAATCAATTGAACTCTTTCTCCTAAACAATCCCTTGTATAAAACTGAAGACTTTTTGCCTTAATTAGCTAAGGCATTCCTCTTGTATCTTTTAATCTAGTTTTAGAAATTATTTTATTTGAGTTTAATTCTTTTTTTTGATAATGATATGTTTCAATTGTATTTCTTATGTTATGTGACGAGCTGGAAGATGTAATTCACACATTGTATTACTTACTGGCAATAAATTGAGTATTGAGAATAATGTTTTACAAATTAAATATATAATAACTGTGGACAAATGCTTGTTTATAAAGCGAGAATGCGAAGACGTTTAGTGAAAGTTGGTCAGGAGAGTTTTACGAAAGATCAGGGAAAGTCAGGGGAATAGAAAATTGAAATTCTGTAGAAATCCTGCATAAGGATGCAAAAATCCTGCATGGGGATTTAAAAACGTCTGCTTTCATTACATTAAAACATGTGATTAAGTGTCTACTTTGTTTATGAACTGACGTGTTCCTTCTTATACTGTAAAGAGTAAAGGAAATCAGATGAGGAAGAGAATTGGAGCAAGGTAAGAGGCTATGGCCCCTTCAAGCCACTAGTAATCTGTAATAATACTAAGAAAGTATTTGTGTGTATGTCCAAATGATTTTGAAAACTACTCCTCAGAACTGCTCCCGGACCCACAGGTTTGATGACCCAAACATTTTGGATACTTTTTCCACTTCACTAGTCATTTATACAACTCCCCAACATCCACATTTGATGTGTGATGGTTTGTTGGATATGTCCATAGACTAGTTGCCAAGTAGTTCATAGATTTTTGTGAAAATAGGTTACTTAATAGAGCTAAATGCAAAGTAAATTATTTTAGAATAAAATATTCTCTTAACCACATGTCTTTTAACCCATTCTACACAATGGAGCAAGACAGTTAACACCTGCACTGACAAATTCTATTATTGTTATATAGCTATAGGTCAGGAAGTGTACTCTCTTGACCTGACCTTTTTAACCCTTTCGGCTTTTATATTAGGGCAGCCCCGCCTGCCGCATTTAACTCATTGTCGCATATTGGGCCTGACCCGCACTTGCGTTTGTTGTTGTTTTTGTTTTTTGTCCTTTAATCAACTGTGTCAAACTAATAACCCCATCGTAGCAAACCTGCATACTCAGCAAATTTCCAATGCATATATATGTCCCTCGCTACTATATAGAGCCACTTACCAAGTTTCACAAAAATACATTAATAAATAGGTGATATATAGCATTTTATTTATTCTCCATAAGAATAACATTAGGGATGAGTACACAGATTTGCTGCAACGAGGAAGATTAGAAAGGTGTTTATTTGCAATTATCAATATAACTCAACCAGGTGAAGCTACATACCGAGTTTTATTAATTTAGGTTCATAACTAAGGGAGATATACAACTTTACTTATTATCCATATGAATAAGATGGGGGGCCAAATATGCAGGTTTGCTGCTACGAAGAAAATCAACAAAAAACTTCTTTTTTGTGCAAATATCCATAGTTAGTTGAAGCCAAATACCAAGTTTCATCAATATACATTCACAAATAATCAAGATATACAATTTTATTTACTCTCCATAAGGATAACATTGGACAACTTTAAATATCTCTGCAACGGTTAGACGTAGAACAACAATTAAAACACCAAAATTTTTGTTTTGTAAAGCTAAACTTATTGGTAAAAAGAATTGTGAAGATTTAGTCAAATTATCTGAGGAAAATCCAAAAACCTTTTTCCCATAGGATTAACATGGGAAATTTTATGGACACGTTTTTTGACTTTTCTCCACAACCACTTAACCTTGGTAATGAATCAAAATACTAAATTTTGTTGAAGCTCTATAAAATGGCTATAACTAAAATTGAGTGTTTTTAAAATTTTAAGGTAAACATGTGAAAACCTGATATTTGGTAAATTTAAAACCCCCAAAAACCCTCTTCCCATAGTCCGATTGATCTGGTTTTTGAACTTTAAACATTACTCTACATATTTGTGCCAAATTTCATCAAAATCAGGCGTTTATTTCAAAAGTTATCGAGGTAACGGACCCATATGAATACAAATAGTGTTTTTGGCATCTGGGGGCTTCAAAACGAAAAGTTATCATGGTCTTGGGCTTAAGTCTTACTATGCCACCTACGGTAATAGCTTATTTCCTATAGGGGAAATTCGCTAAAAATACAAAAATCAGCTTTTTTACAAAATAAATTATTAAGTGACCAATTGTGCTTTTAAATGCAGCTGGATAGGCCAGTCTAAAAAATGAGAGTGGAAAGGGTTAAAGTCATCTGTCAAGAAAAACATGCTTATAACTTATAACCATCCTCCTGTCTCTGGACATTTACTATTGCTTGATTACCCTTTGCAGACCAAAACTGAAAGCCATTGCATCATCTGCCAGTAACACTTGGGGTCTGTTCCTGCTGGTTCTGCTATTGGGCTACGCTCTGGTGGAGATTCCCCGCAACTTGTGGCACTCTTCTTCGTGTCAGTACACGCTGCATCATGCCTACTTCAAGGCTGCCAAACTGTCCGCTGACAAATGTGAGGCTGAAGACACACTCGATGACACTCTGGAGGTGTGTAACAGGAGTATGTTTGTTGTTAAGACCTTGGACTGTGTGTATGAATTCAAAGTCTTTTGTACCTTAGGTTTTTGGAATCTGTGAGAGTTTGCTGACTACTAAAATCCTTATTTCAAGTTAAGCTCTGTGCTCTTTTATAGAAGCATATAAACATATAGAAAAATAGGCCTGGATTTAATTTTAATTGACTACAGTTTAACAATTATATATATATATATATATATATATATATATATATATATATATATGCTAACATTGTTATGAGTCTTATGACATCCATACCATAAATGTATTATTATTATTAAAAATTATAAATTTTAGAAAACTTTTAAACTTCAAAAAAGTTATGTCTATTTGTTTTTAAAAATAACTGTATAACATTTTAACGTATAAAGAGAAAAAAATGTAAATCTAAAATTTACATTTTCCTTTGCTTTATCTTTTGAATGTAGATTTTGTACGTTGTATTTTGTGATCACAAATAACCAAGCAGCGGGATTTACTCATGTTTTTGTTCATGAAAAATCACACTTTCTCAGTTATCAAAATGTGACATTCAAAACATTTACACAATTGTTTTGTGGACAACATTTGTTCAGCGTTTTATGACTTTCGGGATGTAATAAAAGACGTCTTACAACACTTAAGATATATTTACACGTAATATATCTTAATATAATATATCTTAAGTGTTGTAAGACGTCTTTTATTACATCCCGAAAGTCATAAAACGCTGAACAAATGTTGTCCACAAAACAATTGTGTAAATGTTTTGAATGTCACATTTTGATAACTGAGAAAGTGTGATTTTTCATGAACAAAAACATGAGTAAATCCCGCTGCTTGGTCAAATGAGTTCTCTCATTGGCCTGATGATGACTGGTGTGACTGGTCGAAATCGATAGCCTAGTACCATCTTTGATATATGTTGACCATCTGTATGTGAATCAGTATAAGTGTAAATATATCTTAAGTGTTGTAAGATGTCTTTTATTACATCCCGTAAGTAATAACAACACGTAATATGCTAATAAAAAAGTTGTTTAAGACTTTAACACATCAAGAAAATATATTTTTTACAATATATAGCTTTGAAAAACAAAACTGGCTTCTGTTATAAAATGGTGAAGGTTTAAATATAATACCAAAATATCACTTAGTTAGGCTAATGTAAGCACTGTTTCAACTAAATACTATGTTATTTCTTGCTTCTGGAAATACTACAGTAGAACTTCGATAGTTCGACACTCGATAGTTCGACAGTCTGTATACTTCGACACGGGCCGTGACGACATGACATGACAGTAGCGGCGACCGACAGTATCCTTGACGGTTCGCCAGTCAGTGTCCGAAGCCCGCTTATTGTTTTCGCAAACGCGCACCACCGCCTTTTCTATGAATAACTCATCCTTCCCACCCCCAACCCCATTCTATCCACCCACTTCCCCGCCCTTCCCAGTAAGTAAGTCAAGTCAGTTCGCTCAAGACACTGCGGGAGTTATAATTTTATTTTAGTTACGTTTATTTTATTTTTGTTTAGTTTTAAATTACTGCATTCATTAAATTTGTGTTACTGTACTTTCTAATTTAAACTCGTGTTTTAATACTCCCTGTGTTAAAATGTTCCATATACTCCCTATAGTTTGACAATTCGATAGTTAGGTAAATACAGTATCAGGAAACTGACACATACTTTCTTCCTTTTAGCCCAACTTTAATGAATAAATTACTTTTTATTTACTAAATATAGAATACAAAGCACGGTCGCATGTACAGAAATTCTTGTAAACAAGTTGTTTTCAAAAACATCCACCCAAATCCCTGTTTTGGAGGCTCTACAGAATCCATTGCTAAACACGTGGTTTTAAGAGGGGAAATGCCCTCTATTCCCCCCCCAGGGTTATTAAGGGGCAACATATTTTGAATTTACTCTGTTGGTTAATGCTAACTTGACAAACATATCAAGTTTGAACGAAATTGATCAGTAAATAAGAGAGAAATAGTAATTTTTGTATTCCCCATAAGAATAACATTGGACAACGTACTGTGTTTATTGCAAAATGAAAATTTCAATTTTCTCCGCAACCAGCTATCGTAGAATAGTAATTCAAAATACTAAATTATTTAGTTGTTTGAGCTCTTTTTAATGGTGATTTTTTATATTCATGGTTTTTTATAAAAAATTCAAAAAACTGATTTTTTAATGTTTTAAGTCCTGTAATATCTGAACCCGATTTTTCACAGAAATGTGGGTGGTGTCATTTTGTTGAAAAACTAAAGCTCTACAAACAACTAAAGTTTAATCAAAATTGTTGGAGCCACTTTTGAGAAATTTTGATTTTTCATTTTTTTTGGCAGTTTTGGGGTAATATTACCCTTGAAAATAAAAAATTCTAAAAATGAAAAAAAAAATTCCTGGAGATATCGTGGTTTGTACCTACATACCAAATTTCATAAAAATTGGACCATTGGATAGGGCTCTAGCTCTGGACACATCCAGGCAGACAGATAGATAGACAGACATCACGTAAAAATCACTATTTTGGGTTCAGGGAGCACCAAAACAAATATTTCCACTAACAACTCAAATTCCAAAATTTTGATTAAAACAATACTTTCTTCATATATTATGTATAAGGGGAGAAAGTAAAATTTACTAATTCTCCATATGAATAACGTGGGGGCCGAGTATGCAGGTTTGCTGCTATGGGGAAAATCAACAAAAAACTTTTAATTTTGTGCAAATATCAATACATCACAACTATTTGAAGCCACATACCAAGATTCATCAATATACAGAGTGTCTCACGTAAGGTGTCTCAGACTGATTATAGACGAACCACTTGACCTAGAAGGATGAAATAAAGTTATTTCCCACTAAATCAATCCCACGGAGTAATGTAAAAATAATTTTAGCTTGTTTAAAATACAGAGTGTACCAAAAACTGAGGGTTACTAGTTCGAATCTCGGAATGTTCAAATGTAAACACACGTTATGTTATACTATTTTAAAGCCCTTTGACAGACAACAATTTTGGTGAAAACAGAACTCACTTATCTCTATCCATTTAAAAATGGCGATCATTTTTGCGAAAGATATTACCATTACCGGAATACCCAGTATCTGCTAAACTATAAGGCGTATTTTTATTCTAATTCAATTTTCTTACTTGTATTGAACTCAGCTTTACTCTAAATTTGCTACATGCTATATGGTACAAGCCAGTATTTAAAACATTAAAACAAATAACAACAAATACATTTTTTAAATTTGTACATGCCCAAAATTAAAAAAGTCAAATAGTAATGTATATCAGTAAGTTTATAATTTTAAAGGTCTTAATCCTAAAAACTTTCTAATCTACATCAACCTCGTATCTCTTTTCGTTGTTTAGCAATCAACAAAAATCATCATTTCCCCATACAAAATAAATGTTATTTCTATATAACACGTCCAAATACTCTTTTATAAAGGCCTCTTTTATAAATGAGTTATGTAGTAATAACATGTATTTTATATGGGGAAATGAAGATGTTTGTTGATTGCTAAGAAACAAAAAGAGATACGAGCTTGATGTAAATTAGAAAGTTGTCAGGATTTCTAATATCTTTAAAATTATATACTTTTTGATTGATTACGTTACTATTTGGGTTTTTTAAAATTTGGTCATGTAAACATTAAAAAAAGTATTTTTTGTTATTTTTTATAATGTTTTAAATACATTAGCATGTAGCATATCAGGGTAAAGCCGAGTTCAATACGAGTAAGAAAATTGAATCAGAATAAAAATCTCTATATATAATTCCGTAAGTCAAATTTTTGTAAAGAAATTGTGAGTGACTGGATGGCCGTAGAAGGATGGGAGGGGTATCATTTTAAAGGTCTTGACGTGAATTTTGAGGGAAAACTATTCATTTTTCTTATTTTTTTACCATAAATTCGCAACAGAATAAAACTTTTCCCATTAAAACAACATGGGGTTTAATTTGTTTACATCTTTTGAAATTAAAACAGCTGTGCCACAGAGTTAAATTAGCCTTTGATATTGATACCAGCTGTACTTATTCAGTTTGTTTACTTTTAAACTACAGCAATGTATAATTTTTAGTTATGGTGATCTATAGTTATATCTTATCGTATTTCTTCTTTTCTACCTTAATAGTAATGAACAACGGAGGAAGGCCGCGTCGCCGAGGTGTTGGCTTTCGAAATCAGCATGACAGACGACAGCGTAGGCGAGAAATTTATAATGAGGAAAGGAATGAACAACCACATCATGACGTCGAAGATACTCCTATTTTTAGATTACCACTTATAAACGAGATACCAACACACAATCTGGGCCTGATGAATGATCAATGTATGCATTGTGGTGCGTTGCACTTTGTTGAAGAGTCTACAAATGGTCACTACAACTCTTGCTGCCATAACGGTCTCATACATCTACCACAGCCTGAAAATAACAATGAACTACAACAGTTGTTTAGGAATGGACATTTTATTAAAAACATAAGACAGTATAATAATATTATATTATAATGCTAGAAAATCAGTGCTTATTTATAAATGACCAATGAAGGTTGATAAAAAATTTATGTATTTTGGTTTTTTAGGGGCTTTTGCCCCTACAAGCCCCTAGTATGTCTTATGGTTTAGCAGATACAGGGTATTCCGTAAATGTTAATATCTTTTGTAAAAATGGCCACCATTTTGAAGCGGATAGAGATAAGTGAGTTCTGTTTTCACCAAAACGTTTGTCTGTCAAAGGGCTTTAAAATGGTCTATAACATGACGTATGTTTACATTTGAAAATTCCAACATTCGAAGCATGACCCTCAGTTTTTGGTACACCCTATATTTTAAACAATTTAAAATTATTTTTATGTTACTCCTTGGGTTTGATGTAATGGGAAATAATTTTATTTCATCCTTCTAGGTCAAGTAGTTTGTCTGCAGTCGGTTTGAGACACCTTACGTGAGACACCCTGTACATTCATAAATAATCGGGATATCAAATTTTATTAGCGAATTTCTGCTATAGGGAAGAAGCTATTACCGTAGGTGGCATGGTAAGACTTAAGCCCGAGACCATGATAACTTTTTGTTTTGAGGTCCCCAGATGCCAAAAACACTATTCGTTCTCATTTATACATATGTATATATGTGAGGTGGAATGCGAAAAGGGACCTCTTGTCGGCAATTTCCGATTTTGAGTTATTGATATTTTTATTATCACCTTAAAATTCCTAACAGTTTGGTGCAAATTTCATGTCTCTACGATTTTTTTTGTTTGAGTTATGGACGTTTGAACTTTCTCGAAGGGTGAAGGGCATTTTCAGGAAAACGCCCTCAAAAAGTTTAAATAAACTCAGAATCTATATTTTTCATATTTAAGCGATGCTTTTGGTATCAATGCAAAGCTTATAATGTCCTCTTTAGGAAGAACACTAGTAGTTTCCTAAAAGAAACTAACCTAGTAAAACTAACGCTAGAATTTAGGCTTATACTGTGTTTATTGCAACATGTAGTACACAAGGGTATTTTCTGAAAAGGGACCTCTTGTCGGCCCCGTGTTATATCTCCATAACGACAAGAGATACCTTTTCAAGGCTGAACATTTACTGCTGCCACATTGTTGTTTAAGTGTTTTATCCAATAATTAGTTTAATATAGTCAAAATGAAGTATAATTAACATCCTAATTAGAAAATAATATCGATAGTTTGAACGTTGACCATTGAAAAGACAAGTGGGACCTATTGCTGAAAGGACTGTATAGGAAAGTCAACGTTTTTTAACCAAAACCTCGGTTATAGAAAAGGTACCTCTTGTCGGGGCCGTATTAAAATAATCAGACGATGTTCTGCTTTTACTAGAACTTCATCCTAGTTCTCTAAGTGTCCGCTAGAATTCAGGAGAGACTACTTTTTGAACCAATGTTTCTTTACGAAGTGTGTTGTGGAAAAGGGACCTCTTGTCGGCCATGTTATTTTCCCATAAGCGACAAGAGGTACCTTTTCTCAGGGCATGCAGTGACTAACAAAATGATTTATATCGACTTGTTTAAGCTTTGATTAGACTTTTTAACCGATACACGCCTTTTCTACTCAAAATATCGAATAATAATCGATAAAAAACCGAAAATCGATGATTTGGACCGAAATTGCTGTATTTAGCTGTACTGAAAATTTTACTTTGCCGACAAGAGGTCCCTTTTCGCTTTCCACCTCACATATATGTGTGTATCCGTTACCTCGTTAACTTTTGAAATAAATGCCTGATTTTGATGAAATTTGGCACAAATGTGGAGAGTAACGACACCATATACATTTATAAATAATCAAGATATCAAATTTTATTAGCAAATTTCCTCCATAGGGAAGAAGCTATTACCGTGGGTGGCATGGTAAGACTTAAGCCTGAGACCATGATAACCTTTTGTTTTGAGGTCCCCAGATGCCAAAAACACTATTCGTTCTCATTATATGTATGTATATATATGTGTGTATCCGTTACCTCGATAACTTTTGAAAGAAACGGCTGATTTTGATGAAATTTGGCACAAATGTGGAGAGTAACATTCATGACTTTAAGTTTGAAAACAAAATAGATCTGTCTATGGGATGTTAATTTTACGGGGGATTAAAATTTCCCAAAAATCAGTTTTTTGCATTTTTTACCCCATAATTTTAAAGAAAAACACATAATTTTGGTAATAGCCATTTTATAGAGCTTAAAAAAAACAAATAATTTTGTATTTTGAATCATTAACCTAAGTTAAGCGGTTGTGGAGGAAAGTCAAAAAACGAGTCCATAAAATTTCCCATGCTAATCTTATGGGAGAAAGGTTTTTAGATTTTCCTCAGATAATTTTACTAAAAACAAACAAAAAAACTATTTATTTTTACCAATAAATTTAGCTCTACAAAACAATAATTTGGATGTTTTAATTGTTGTTCTACATCGAACCGCTGCAGAGAAATTCAAAGTGCCAAACACATTACGTTGTCCAATGTTATCCTTATCGAGAATAAATAAAATTTGATATCTTGATTATTTATGAATGTTTTATTGATGAAACTTGGTATTTGGCTTCAACTAGTTGTGTTATATTGATATTTGCCAAAAAATCTGTTTTTTGTTGGTTGTCTCCGTAGCAGCAAATCTGCGGTCCTCATGTTATTCATATGGGAAAAAAGTAAAGTTTTATATCTCTCTTAAATATAAACCTAAATTAATAATACTTGGTATGTAGCTTCACCTGGTTGAGTTATATTGATAATTGCAAATAAACACATTTCTTATCTTCCCATTGCAGCAAACCTGCGTACTCAGCCCTAATGGTATTCTTATGGAGGATAAATAAAATGCTATATATCACTTGTTTATTAATGTATTTTTGTGAAACTTAGTAAGTGGCTTTATTTAGTAGTGAGATATACATGCATTGGAAATTCGGTGAGTACGCAGGTTTGCTGCGATGGGGTTTATTCTCCATAAGGATAACATTGGACCACGTACTGTGTTTAGCACTTAAATTATTGTTTTGTAGAGCTAAACTTATTGGTAAAAAGAAATGTGAAGTTTTTAGTAAAATTATTTGAGGAAAATCCAAAAACCTGTTTCCCATAAGATTAACATGGGAGATTCTATGAACAATTTTTTTGGATTTTCTCCGCAACCACTTGACCTAGGTTAATAATTCAAAGTAGACTTACTAAATTATTTGTTTTTTAAGCTCTATAAAATGGCTATAACCAAAATTGAGTGTTTTTACAAGTATAGGGTGAAAATTTAAAAACTGATTTTTGGAAAATTTAAAACCCCCAAAAACCCCTTTCCCATATTCCGATCGATCTGGTTTTCAAACTTAAAGTCATAAATTTTACTCTCCACATTTGTGCCAAATTTCATCAAAAATCAGGCATTTATTTCGAAAGTTATCGAGGTAACGGACACACGTATACATTTGAACGAATAGTGTTTTTGTAACACTGGGGACCTCAAAACAAAAAGCTATCATGGTCTGGGCTTAAGTCTTACCATGCAAACTACGGTAATAGCTTCTTCCCTATCGGGGAAATTCGCTAAAAATGGATTTCAACAAAACAATCTAACGTGGACTAAGATTAAATGCTAGTTCAGACTAAACTGGCCCATTTTAATCAGGCGACCCTGCTAAACGAGGGTTATCAAGTACTGCGGGTTGCATATTGTGAACTGAAGTTTAGTGAAGTATAATGCTCTTGTATTTTCTTTTGCTATGTCTGAGGGTAGATTAATATTTTCAATGATTTTTAAGGTAGTAAGCTAACTTAATTTGGAGATATTTTTTCCAAGGTTTCAAATCAACACTTAACACAGTAAACAAATTATGTAAGTGATCAGTATAGAATAATATATGCACACTATTATTTGTACTCAATGAAATGTCAAGATATCCCTAATTTGTTCAAAATATGTTTGATTTAAATCCTTAGAGCTGTTTCACCAGGACAAACAAGGTCAATCAAGTTTTCCCAGAGAAAGGACGATGAATACCCAAAGTAGAAAACTTGGTATTATATCTAGACCACTTTGGTAAACATTTAATAGAAAAACATATTTCTGTCTGCAAATTTGTTCATTTATAAAAGCTTTTTCCACTTGTCAAATTGTACTGTTATAGTCGGTGCAATCCATCTCGAACCACATCCGGCCGGGGGACACACTGTACACCCACCTGGCTACCATCCTGCACAAGATCCCAGCGGAGATGCGGCAGAGCATGAAGCGGAGGCAGCGAACCCACGAGGAGCACGCGGACATGCCCAGCCTCAAGGCGCTAGTCAGGCTGCACAAACAGGTGAGTAACGTAGCGGGAACGTCATCCGTCCGAGTCAGCTGATGAAATGGCTCGATATCATAACTGGCGAGTCTATTGCAAGTCTTGTCCTGCTAACACAGCGGACATGCCCAGCCTTAAGGCGCTGGTCAGGCTGCACAAGCAGTTGACTGATGTAGTGGGAACGTTATCCGTCCGAGTCAGCTGATGAAATGGTTCGGTATCATCACTGTCGAGTCTATTGCAAGTCTTGTCATGCTAACACAGCGGACATGCCCAGCCTTAAGGCGCTGGTCAGGCTGCACAAGCAGTTGACTGATGTAGTGGGAACGTTATCCGTCCGAGTCAGCTGATGAAATGGTTCAGTATCATCACTGGCGAGTCTATTGCAAGTCTTGTCATGCTAACACAGCGGACATGCTCAGCCTCAAGGCGCTGGTCAGGCTCCACAAACAGGTGACTAACGTAGCGGGAACGTCATCAGTCGGAGTCAGATCAGATGAAATGGCTTGATATCATAACTGGCGAATCTATTGCAGGTCTTGTCGTGATAACACAGCGGACATGCTCAGCCTCAAGGCGCTGGTCAGGCTCCACAAGCAGGTGACTAACGTAGCGGGAACGTCATCAGTCTGAGTCAGCTCAGATGAAATGGCTCGATATCATAACTGGCGAATCTATTGCAAGTCTTGTCGTGATAACACAGCGAACATGCTCAGCCTCAAGGCGCTCGTCAGGCTGCACAAGAAGGTGACTGAGGTAGCGGGAATGCCACCCGTCCGAGTCGGCTGATGAAATGGCTCGATATCATAACTGGCGAATCTATTGCAAGTCTTGTCGTGATAACACAGCGAACATGCTCAGCCTCAAGGCGCTCGTCAGGCTGCACAAGCAGGTGACTGAGATAGCGGGAATGCCACCGTCCGAGTCGGCTGATGAAATGGCTCGATATCATAACTGGCAAGTTCATTGCTTGTCTTGTCATGCTAACACAGCGGACATGCTCAGCCTCAAGGCGCTGGTCAGGCTGCACAAGCAGGTGACTGAGGTAGCGGGAACGTCATCCGTCCGAGTCAGCTGATGAAATGGTTCGATATCATAACTGGCGAATCTATTGCAAGTCTTGTTGTGCTAACACAGTGGACATGCTCAGCCTTAAGGCGCTCATCAGGCTGCACAAGCAGGTGACTGAGGTAGCGGGAATGCCACCCGTCCGAGTCGGCTGATGAAATGGATCGATATCATAACTGGCGAATCTATTGCAAGTCTTTTCGTACTAACACAGTGGACATGCTCAGCCTCAAGGCGCTTGTCAGGCTGCACAAGCAGGTGACTGAGGTAACGGGAACGTCATCCGTCCGAGTCAGCTTAGATGAAATGGCTCGATATCATAACTAGCGAATCTATTGCAAGTCTTGTTGTGCTACCACAGTGGACATGCTCAGCCTTAAGGCGCTCGTCAGGCTGCATAAGCAGGTGACTGAGGTAGCGGGAATGCCACCCGTCCGAGACGGCTGATGAAATGGATCGATATCATAACTGGCGAATCTATTGCAAGTCTTTTCGTGCTAACACAGTGGACATGCTCAGCCTGAAGGCGCTTGTCAGGCTGCACAAGCAGGTGACTGAGGTAGCGGGAACGTCATCCGTCCGAGTCGGCTGATGAAATGGTTCGGTATCATAACTGGTGAGTCCATTGCAAGTCTTGTTAGATTCTGCCAATATCGCCAACCGCATAGTTACAAATGCCTCAGAGAGTCAGAGGAAAATTAAGGAGGCTCTAAAATAAAACATTTATTTAACAATAAATATTTGTGACTCTAAATTTACTTTTCTAAACTACAGAATAAGTTGATTTACAATCAAACTTATTCCGTTTATGTTATTGTGGGAATAATCTAAAATTAAAATAGGCAAAATCTAAGAATACACAATAGATTAAATATGTTTATTAGGTAAAAATCTAAAAATATATGCAAATCATTAAGCTGGCTTTTAATACCACATGTGTATTTAGTATTGAATTATGAAATTTATACAAGTCTTGTTCTACTAAGGAGATTTAGAATTCTGACTGCTCGGGTGGAACTTTAGCTCTCTACCAACTGAACTACCAAAGCCTGAGGAAAAGAACTAGGCCTTTCTAGTATTTTGGCATCCGTCCATTAGGACCTAATAAACGTGTACTCCTGGAGTGTTTAAAATTATTTTTAGTCAAAGTAAAAAAGCTGTAGTATCCTTCAGAGTTATTCTTTCTAAGAACATCTGACTCATCTGATTGACTCTGCTAAATGTGACCTGGTGGGAGGGTACACTCAGACAGCTGCCGAATCGGACATTGTTGTGTCCTTGATGTAACCTTGACCTTGAGTTACTAATTGGTTTCGAATTTTCTATATAGTACAGCGTAACCTATTGTGCACTTTTTGATAAAAGTGCCAAATTTGGCACAGAGGTAGACCGATGTGGTACGAACAATTTTGGATGTGGAGCTATCAGCCAACTACCCCCTGTCACCAGTGGCAGCTATTTTCCAAAATGTTAGAATTGTAGTTAGAGTCTTAAAATTCTCTTATGTAAACATAAGCAAATTATACATCAATTCAAAGGTCTCATTAAAAGAAACATCTTGGCAAAAACACTTAACTCAGAATTCACTTAACTTTATCCGTTTCAAAATAGCGGCCATTCTGGTGTAAAATATTGACAGTTTATACCATGTATTTTCTAAACCGATACTCGTATCGTTTTTAATCAAATTTCTCACTCATGATAAACTCAGCTTTACTCTAGTATGCCACTTGACAGGTTTTCTTTAAAAAACAAATTATAATTTCAATAAAATAGTATTTGAAAAAATGCTTATGCCCAAAGTTCCAAAATGTCGAATGGTAGTGTATTTAAAATTAAGCTATTAAAAAGGTCTTGTAAAACCTACCAACTTTATAATCTACACCAACCTTGTATCTCTTTTCATTTTGTTGGTAAAATAGCAAAAAACATTATATTCCTGTATGAAATGCATGTTAATTGTACATAACACATTAAATGAATTGTGGCCACAGAATACAGTCAACTCCCAATTATTTGCGGTTTACTCCCTTTTTAAACTCCCTTTTTAATCGGGTTGCGGTTTATCTGGGGTTACGAAAGGTTTTTTAAATTTTTTATTTATCCCCTTCTAAACATAAAAAAAACAATAATAACAATTTCTTCTAGAGCAATAACAATTTATTTTGCTAAATTATCCCTAGAATTGTATTTAATTTACTTTATTTATCAGAATAAATACTATACAAACAAATTAGTAAACACAACATAATCTCAAGAGTCTGCCATCTCGCTAATGAGCCGTGGGCGTGTGATGGGGAACGATGACCTTGACACTGCTCTAGACACTGTACCTGGCTGGCAGTTCGGACGGACGGTCGGACGCGGACATCTAAAAATAGAAACATCTCAAAACAATCACCCTTCCCGCCTTAGTTCACCCTCACGGGGTTTGCCCCCAGTGCGGAATTAATTAGCATACTGTTCGGTGTAGTTTAGAGAGTTCGGTGTTTAGAGATCTTTAACCTATTAAATATCATTCGGCGTTTTGGATAGTATTTACTGCTATCAGCCATTGCTAGTATTAACTAGGCATGAGTCGATTTCAATTTTTGGGAAAGTGGGTAATTTGAATAGAAAGAAATAAAATGTTGGGAAAGAAGGAAATCAACATAGAAGAGTTTGAATAGTCAGAGAAGATAATAAAACTGATAAACAGTGATTGTACTATCCATTATCTCTTGAACCGAAAGTCGCACAACTTCGATTGACATTTTATTTTATTTGTGGTAATCAGACGAAAAAAATGAGCCGTCATTTGTCTTTGTACGACAATTAGTTTCACTTTTAGCAGGGACCCTTGACCAGAAGTCGAACAATAGACCAGCAGTTAAGAATGGGACAAAAAATATTGGGTCGCGACTCAGGACACTAGCTTTGTTTCCTTATCTGTTTTCCTCATTAATTTACTTCCATAAATAGAACTCCTGTCAATTCTCCTTTCATGTTAGTTGAGAGTTATTTTTGGACTGGAAAGAAAGTGATTATTTTGTTAAACCTTGTTTAGTTTATCTCTGTTTTCTCACGCTAAGTTTTTTTTTTGTACCGACAGCTTGGAATCGATAGAACCGGAATCGACTTTGGACCATCGATTCTCGATTCCGATTCTAAGCCTGGTGGAACCGAGAATCGACAATTGGAATCCTCATCCCTAGTATTAACTAATATTATCGTGATTTTTTGTAGATTTTATCACAATTACAAGATTTTCACAAGTATTTAATTTATATAAATATATCTTCAATGACATTAAAACACAATATTGTAGTATAAAAATGTTAATAAACCTTCATTATACTTGTAATTTTCAATTTATTGAATCTCTTTGTTTTAACTGTGGTTTTGGGTTATCCGTGATCCTCCAACCGGTCATTATCCCGGATAATCGGGAGTTTACTGTACTTTCAAGCATTATGCAAATTAACAAGCATTACATACGGGAAATTAATGATGCCAACTTGTTATATGCTAGTTTAAAAATGCCTCAGTTTAAGAGGACGTTGGAGTCAGAAGAAATATCGTCGCTGACCCTAGCGCTACGGGCTATTTCAATGTTAAAACGCACAAAACATGTCTTTACTGAAAAGCATATTTGTTTATTACTGTTTGACCTATTCATTTGGAATAAATTTTGTTTGAATCTTTATAAAGTTTTGATTAGTGTTTGCCTGGAGTTTTATTTTTTAATGACTAGGAAAAACTACAAAATATGTACAAAATATAGACTTCAAATTACTACATTTTTGGAAATATATTATTTTATTTAGAAAATAGCGAGCAATTAACCTGCGTCTTCAAAATACCTTTAATTTGAGACATCTGTCATGTATGTTTATAAATAAGTGAAATGTATGGTTTTAAGTTTAACATTGTTCTTATGGAGGTAAAATCCAACATGGCCGCTCTCCAACTTAACTAATCCATAACTAATTCATTCATAACAAAATGTTTGAGCTACACCAAAGTTTGCACATTTGGCTTGTTTTATTGGGTTTTGTTGCAGCCAAGTTGTCTGAAACAAGAAAACTTGAGAAGTGCTAATAGTAGCAACAAACCTTATTTTAATTGATCATGCAGTGCTCTTAAAGTATCAGTGATAACCCCATTACCCTCATGTTCCTGTAGAATACAGTAGATTCTCAGAAGTCTGGATCGGCCCTCCGAGAAGTCCAGGATCTTTCATTTTTTGAATTGTTTGTTGAAAACAAAAAGAAAACTTTACGTTTTTGTGCCTTTAGTTTTTCACATGACTAGCCGGCATTACAAAAATGACATAGCTATAGTTAGCCTCGTTGGACGCTCTGAGATTCAGTCATTTGATGTTTTTTATGATTTACGAAGCAGTGGAAGGGGTCACACATGGGGAGGAGAACGCAGGAGAGTTTCAGTTCACTGCACCCACATTGTTAGTTGTAGACATCACTTTGCCTTGTTTGTGTCTCATATTACTCATGCCCACCTCTGGGAGGTTTGGTTTTTTCTAAATCCGGATCGGTTGTCCACCATATTAGTTTGAATTTCTAAGAGTATATTATGAATTGAAAGACATATCTTATTTTTAAAAGACTGTTGTGTTATATTGTACTTATGTGGTCCTAAGTGTAACGTTGAGGACCTTGTTACTAATAAAGCACAACCTTGTAGTTGGAAGGGAATATAAATGAGAAGACGTCATTGTGAGTTTAACTACGGGCTACCGAGCAGAGATGTTCGATCCAGTGACTTTAAAGTATCGGTGACTTCAGATCCAGTGACAAGGAAATATCGGTGAAAAATATCGGTGACTGAGGTATCGGTGACAGCGCAGCAAGTGACTGGGTATTGCAGCTCAGTAGTGTGGAGGGGGGAGATAGACTGGCACTGGCGTTGTGACTGATTTCTAAAAATGGGTGACAGATATCGGTGACTGTTGTATTGGCTACAGCGCGTCCAATAGGCGTAATGGCTTTATCGGTGACTGTTGTATCGGCGACAGCGCGTCCAATAGGCGTAGTGCCTTTTAGTGACTGCCGTATCAGTGACAGCGCGGCCATAAGCGTACTGTGTTTTAGTGACTGCCGTATCAGTGACAGCGCGGCCATAAGCGTACTGTGTGTTTTAGTGACTGCCGTATCGGTGACAGCGCGGCCAATAGTAGAGCTGTACTGAGTTTCAGTGACAGCCGGATTGGTGACTGCAGAAGCCCAGCTAAATACTATAGGCCTACAATGATTATTGTTGGCTTAGGGTGAATATTTAAATAAGAATAACAGAATAAACTTTAATATTATTTAATGGCTATGATAAATTTATTTACATTTTCAAACCGGTCTGATACAATTAATTATATGCAATCAATAATTTAGGCGGGTAAATTAAGGCAGCCACTTCACGAAGTAAGCCGTGTCACCGACATCGCCGTCACTGGTTTTTTGAGCTTCTTGTCACCGATATTTCAGTGACATCAGTAATTTTGTCACAGGTATAAAACTATCAAACATCCCTACTACCGAGACACGGACATCACGGAGGCGAGCTTGAGACTGAGGAAAGGGTCGTAGTGTAGCTACAAGGACCGTTGGAAGGGGTATGGCGTTATCTCAGCAACAAACAGGATTTATTGAATATCGTATGATGATTTATCGGACGATGTCTGTCTGTCTGTCTGTCGCAGCAGACTCGAGTTTCGTACTCAATAGAACCTAACATTTTATTATTCAATAGTATTTTATTAAAGATATTACAATTACCATACTAGCTTTATTTTCCTTTTTTTAAAAAGCTAAATTACTCGTTGCTAATATTAGTGAAATCCGATTACTTAAGCATATTACACAATGTTGAACGCTGGCAATAGGTAGTGCGTTACCAATACGGTGCCGTTTTTATCCTGGTTCCAGTTGTCCAGCCATCTGGAACAGTCCTCACTACATCAGTTTGTGATAAACCAAACTGTTTTGTAAATTTTTGTGACCAATCATTTTTGTTGACAGTTGATCAGAGCTTTGCAGACATACCATCGCTGCGAGACACAGTGGGAACTTCTCGTAGACAGAATTATCCTGCAGGAGGATATTGCTCGTAACCAGATGTCTCGAGACCACAGGTTCAAGCCCACATTCCCTAAAACTCAACCTCCCTTGGCTGCAGCTCTGTTTAACCCCACTGTCGGTGAGTTCTATATGAACAGTCATCATCATCATTCATCATTGTTGCGGATTATGAAACCCCAGCATAGCTGCTAGGCACGTCTTCCACAAGCGGGAATATTGAGCAGGTTACCGGAAGGATAGGATCTAGCAGGAAAGGAAAGGGTGGGATGGGACGGGAGCCAAATCGACCCTTCAGAGGGCCAACTCCCGTGCCCCTGTGACAGCTGGGATGAGGCTTTCAAACATGGGACCCGCATTCTGCCCTCCAGCTGGTCAACTCAACTGACAGGGTACCCATGTACAACAGCCAGAGACCATCCATTCTCAGGTTGGCAGGTTGGGGACCAAACCCAGTCTAGGGAGATTCTGTCCCTAGCCGCTGCAAATGGAGGGACAAAAGGTGAAAGGGAAGTTTGTCATTAGAGGTGTGCGAATAATTTCTGACTCGAGCCGAGCTTTTTTCTAAGTTCTCGAGTTTTGAGCTTTCTCGGGCCGAGCTTTTTTTATAGGAATTTTCTCTAGGGGTGTGCAATATAACAGTAGTAATTTTATGACCCGAGCCAAATTTTTTGATATTTAATTTTATTAGAGACGTGCGAGTACTCGAAATTTTGAGTTCGAGCCGAGTTCAGCACTGAAACTCGAGGTTTTACTGAAACTCTAAAGTTTTGAGCGAGTTTACTCCCACCATTTACCCGCGCTACCAAGGGTCGTCGCGGCCGCGCATCGTCGGTAAATTCAAATTGAGTGTAAACGCATTTGAAGTGTTAAGAGCTGTGATGTGGATTTTAGTGTTTTATTAATAAATAAGTAAGTTGTGGCTTATACATTTATGTTACTCTTTATAACAAAATGGAGGGATCAACCAGGACCTTCAGATTGAGTTGTATGAACACTGCCTGTATAGTCCACTTTTAGGTTAACCTAACCTTGCCATTTTTTAAAGTAAAATATCAAATGCACATCTTTAATGAAATCTAATTGGTAAGCATAAGAAGTTTGTGCTTGTTTTTTGTTACATAATAATTGGTGTTGAGTCAATCCATTAATTTTAGGCTCAACTGTCCTTTGGCATTGAGTTGATTTTAAAGACAAGTGATTTGTTTTGGCCTTGTTAAGTTTCATTTCTGATTTTTTAAATAATTTGTAATATTTTAAAACTATTTTAGACTTGGCTTCAGTTTCAACAATTGATTTGCCAGGCACTTTCAAACATATCTTCATGTTGTTACTAACTGATTGTTCTTATTAGGACTATTAGTGTTAAAATTAATGCTAAGATATGTTAGTAAATACATTTTGTGTGGTAAGTAAGTAGGCAGATGTTTTACCATGTAATAGGCCTTTTTAATATTAAAATAAAGTTTATTTTAACTTATAGGCCTAAATGTAATGTAATGTAATTTTCTCCATTCGTAGAAAGATGTAGCTTAGGTGCTTAGGCCTAAACATAATATACAAAACATAGGATAGATAAATACCCCCGTCGCAGCAAACCTGCATACTCAGCAACTTTCCAATGGATATATAAATGTCTTAATACTACATAAAGTCACTTACCAAGTTTCATAAAAATATATTCACAAATAAGCAATATATACCATTTTAATTATTCTCCATAAGAATAACAATGGGGCTGAGTACTTAGGTTTGCTGCATCAAGGAACACAAAAATGGAGTTTTATACTAATATCAATATAACTCAACTAGGTGAAGTCATATACCAGTTTTTATTCATTTATGTTCATAATTAAGGGAGACATAGCATACAAATTTACATTTAAAGTTTTACATCAAAATGTCCAAACACTCTCAAATAAAATTGCTTGAATATCGATTTTTCTAGAGGAGGAAGACCCAGATATTTTTTGTATTTCTGATCATGACATAAAGAAAGAGAACATAATGAGAATTAATCTTAAAGGTTATAAACTAGCTTCATATCATTGCAGGGAAGCATCTAAATTCGGTGGAGTATGTATTTTCATAAAAAAAGACATTAAATACAATAGCATAAATTTATCTTCAGTAACTGTTGATAAAGATTTTGAAGTATGTGGAATTAAGACCAAACTAAATGGATTATCACTGGCTATCATTTGCCTCTATAGATCTCCGGCTGGTAATATTAACACTTTTATCGATAATCTTGAAGCAGCACTATCAAATATTATAACATCAAATAACAAAAAATTTATAATTTGTGGTGATTATAACATTGACTCTCTCGGTAGGGATAAAAAAAGTTTTGATAGTTTAACGAATTTATTCAAAACTTATGGAATTTATCTAACAATTAACATTCCAACTAGAATCACAACCAAATCAATTTCAAGTATTGACAACATTGCTACAAATTATGAGCCAAAGGATATACAATCAGTAGATGTAATATATTCTGCCATATCAGACCACATGGGACAATCAATAACAATAAAATGTAGTTCAAATAAAGACAATACGTCTAAATATATTTATAAAAGGGAATTCAATGAAACCAATATTGGAAATTTTAAATCGTGCATGAACGAAGCATCGTGGGATGTAGTATATAATGCTTTAACCGTCAATGATCAATTTAATGCATTCCATAATATATTTAAACATCATTTTGATACTTGTTTTCCAATAACACGTAAAAAAGAACGGAAAAGTGCAAAACTACCTTGGATAACCAAAGGAATAAAAATATCAAGACAACATATTATATTCAAGAAGGATATTTGATAAATCCACTGAATTCGGTAATTATTTAAAATTATACCAACAAATCTATAACAATGTACTGGAAAGCAGCTAAAATAAAATACTACTCAATTTCTATCAAAAAAGCCATCAACAAACCAAGAAAAATATGGTCAATTATTAACCAAGAAGTTGGCGACAACAATAAATCTGATAATACAGAGATTTTTACCTTAATGGATGGTAGTAAATTATCTGACCCTCAACTAATTGCAGAAAACATTAACGAATACTTCTACAATATTATTCCAAATATGTTCAAGGAAAAAGGTCTAAAGACTCCTTCTCCTGTTTATATTTGTGACAACTCTCCTAACCACTCCTTGTCATGTTTCCTTGAGGTTACAGTTGTTGAAGTTGAATCTGTTATAAGGAACCTTAGCAACTCCTTGACCACTGGCCCAGACGATATTCCTTCTCTTGTTATCAAATATAGCGCCCCGTTAATTGTTCACCCTTTAACATTTATATTGAATAATTCATTTTTATCAGGCATTTTTCCAGAACAATTGAAGCTCTCTAAAATAGTCTCAATAATAAAAAACAAAAAAGAAGGATTTAAAATTAATAATATACGTCCAATTGCTTTGACCACAATTTTTTTCTAAAATATTTGAAAAAATTGTTCACAACCAAATGACAAAATATATTATAGAAAACTCAATAATAAACCCAAATCAATTTGGATTTCAAAGAAACAAATCTACAATTGATGTGATATACAAACTAGTAACAAGTGTAATGGCAAACATTGATACAGATCTTCCATCTCTTAGTATATTTCTTGATTTATCCCGTGCTTTTGATAGTGTTAATCATAATAGACTACTTGATAAAATTCGATTGATGGGATTTAACAGATCAGCGCTTGGATGGATAAAATCATTTCTAACAGGACGAAAACATTTCACAGAACTAAAGAATAGAAAACATCCAACAAAATCAAGAATATCATCTGATATAATTCATGGAGTACCACAAGGTTCTACTTTAGGGCCATATTTTTCATTATCTACATGAATGATCTACCATCCGTTGTAGATAAAGGAGAAGTAATACTTTTTGCAGATGATACAACTCTCAATATTACCGAAAGTTCTAACAAACAATTAGAGATATCTTCTTTTGTTCAAATTTCTAAAATGGAACAATGGTTTACAGATAGTAAATGCTTTGAAATCCTCAGCTTTACAATATAATAACAAATTTAATAATGAAACAATTCAACTTGTTCAACTTGCCAACTCTACGATACCACTGGCAACTGAGTATAAATTTCTTGGATTAACATTACAACCAAATCTTTCATGGTTATCTCACATTGATAAAATTTGCAAAAAAATCAGTTCAGGAATCTTTTTGATAAAATGTTTTTCTAAATGCTGCACTCTAGACATAAATAAAATGGTATATTATGCTTATATCCATTCACATATATCATATGGACTAATTATATGGGGTTCAAGCCCAAATGCCAAAATTGTATTTAAAATGCAGAATAAAGCTATAAGAACACTTTGTCAAGTCTCAAGAAGAACATCGTGCAAACAACTATTCAAACAATTAAATATTCTAACATTATCGTCAATTTTTATATTACAAGCAGCAAGTTTTGTACATTTGAACCTTGATAAATTTTCCTTCAGAAGACAAATTCATAATTATAACACGAGAAATATCAACCATATAGACTTGCCACATCCAAATTCAACATTCCGACAAAGATGCTCAGACTACATATCAATCAAAATTTACAACAAAATTCCTTCAGAAATAAAATCTTTAAGTAACATAAGACAATTCAAAAATAAATTAAAGCAATACCTTATCGTTAAATGTCCATACAAAATTGAAGATTTTTTAAATGAAAACAACAATGAAAATATAATATAAATTTAAAATCAAAATGTTGTGTTTCAAGATTGGACGAAGATTATTTTGAAAGAAGATTATTATTCAAGGATTTAAATAATCAAAATTCTATCAGTTATTATTAGCATTACATACTCTGTTAATGTAATTTAGTCTTAACCATAATTTAATTATGGCAATTAAGATACTTACCAATAAAGAAATAAAGAAATAAATTATTATCCATAAGAATAACATGGGGCTGAGTACGCAGGTTTGCTGCTACAAGAGCCCTTGGCAAAAATTTTTTTTGAGCAAATACCAATGCACCACAACTAGATGAAGCCCCAAGTTTCATCAGTGTACGTTCATAAATAAGCGAGATATAAAATTTTTATTTTCCTCCATAAGAATAACATTAGGCAACGTACTGTGTTTAGCACTTTCAATATCTCAGTAACCTGACGTAGAGGAATGATCAAAATACCAAATTGTGTGGTTTTTTAAGCTAAATACAATGGTAAAAACTAAAATTTGACTATTTCCAAAATTATATGTAAAAAATCCAAAAAAACCCATGTTTGGGGTAAAAAACCCCCCAAAAATACCCCTTCGGATAAAGCGATCTGGCTGGTTTTCAAACTTTAAGTCATAAATATTGCTTTACACATTTATACCAAATTTCATCAAAATCGCATAATTTTTACGAGAGTTATCGTGCTCACGGACATATATATATATATATATATATATATCTACAGTTTCGAACGAATGGTGTTTTTGGGGTCTGGGGACCTCAAAACGAAAAGTTATCATGATTTATTTTCAGATGATAAATGTACTTACCTTTTTCATGAAGCAGGAATCCATTTATTTTACTTACTATTGTTATTTCAGGTCATAGTGACTAGAAAAGTATATTTTAATAACAACATTTATAAATGGAACCCTATACACTGTTTTGATCCAATTCAACTCGACCTATGTGTTTTTTTTATTTGTATACTGGACTCGAATTCAAGATTCAAATCTTTTGCCATTTACTAAACTCGACTTAAAAAACCTGTACTTGCACATCTCTAAATTTTATACTTTCAATATTGGTCATCTTTAATTTATTTCTCCTATATTCACTAGCCCTACTTTCAATAGGCCTACAGTGCAAAAATAACAAAATAAGTACCTACTGGAAAGGAAAATTTATTGAGACCAATTGTTGATTGTAATGAACAGTTTTATTTTAATAAAAAATGTCAAGATGTACCCTCCATGTAACCAAACATTTAGGTCCTAGCCTAGGGAATAGCCAAAACCCAGTAAGCCTATCTCTCATTCAACTGATGGTAAATAGTAAATTTTAGGTTATCCTTTTAATATAAGTTAGTTAAACCAGGACACGCAGAAGCTAACCATATTGTAAATATAATTACTGTAAACTATCATTATATCTTATTGTACTCACAGAAATAATTTATCCAATAATCGTAGGCCTGGCTTATGTTGTATCTAACCAATAGGTTAGATAATAATCTAATAGACGTAACCAATTATAACTGCTTCTGAAACAGAAGGTTTCAGAAGCAGAAGTTCCTGGTGGAAGAGGATCCCCAAGGCATTATTCTTCCATCACTGATTGAACATTTTTGTAGCCTACAATTGAAAAATGAAATGCTTCTACTGACGTTAGTTCACAAATTCAAACAATCCCACGGCGTTAACAATATGATTTTAATCGCACAGCTGAGCTGTAGCGAAATACTGCGCCAATTTGATCGTGTCTTCCTCTTGGTTAGGCGTTCATAGAATATAATCAAGTATAACCTTGTAATCAATATGACCACCGGTATTATAACATGCGTGATGTAACCATTTAGAATTTTGATAAAATCCTTTGATCTTATGAATCCCGCAATTAGTGATTTTTATTTGTAAAGTATTACATCAGCGATGTGACAATAATTGTTAACTTTAACAACTACAGTATAATTACAGTTGTATTTCTACTCGCTTTATCTCTTTAAGAACTTTGGATTCTACATAAATTGAAGAATTTTTAACAACCCCAATTTTTGGAGAGTACTATTTCAGCTGCACACCAAAACGCTGTCATGATTTGGCGTTCATCACCTAAAACCTTGTACCTGGACATTGGTCACGCTAAATCATTATTACATTATAACCAGCTTCACTCAAAGTCTTGACAGTTTGCAATCATATAGTGTTGCCAGATGTAATTTCACACGCTAGGAAATTATTATTGTGTAATGTACGAAATTGTATGTTGCAGTATAAACTGTACACTGCAAAAACTAGAAAATGTGTTTTCATTTTTCATGGATTTTAGTTTTTTGCAGGGGTACTTTTTCTGGAGCAATAGGATTGTTTTATTAATTATCATTAACTGTGAAATATTGCACAACTCTGGGCAACGGCAATACGTACTGCAAACAGAATTGTATAGATGTCCACTTGATGTAATTGATGAGCGTAGAGAAAGTAGATCCATTTCATTTCAGGTCGACAGTTTAAAATATTTGTACTTTTATATTTCGTTATTTTTTTAAACAGAGGACCGAAAGCATTAGCATTGCTGAATTATATCTGTTATGGAGCTCTCCCAATGCAAACTACGAGAATTTTAACATTGATTCTGGAAAATGTTGCTTTAATTTTACTTTTGTAAACGACTCTTTTCACTAGTCGGCGTTTTAAATATTCGGCTCGAACTTTGAGCTCTTTAGCAAATCTCGAGCCGAGCCAAATAATCGGATCGAAAAAGCTCGAAGCTCGAATACTCGCACACCCCTGTTTGTCATAATGGACAGCCAGAAGACTTACCATATGTAATGACAACTTCATTTGCTGTACCAAATGCCAGCCTCAAAACTGGTATAGACCAGTTTTAAGGTAGTCCTGGGACATGAACAGTTCTACATAACGGGTATAAAAACGTCCGGACCCCCCTTTTTTTCTTGTTAAATATGCTTTGGGTAGTGGTATTTAAGAAGTGGTGTAGACACAGTACATCATTTGTTACTATCCCACAAAGATGTTAATTTTGATGATTTCTAATGTATAAAAAAAAACTAGTTTCATTTAGTAATAATATTTTATAAAGCTATTATCTTAAACATTTTATATGTAAATGTTAGTGAGTAATAAAGTGAAATGTGAAATTACAACTAGAGTGTAATTGGTGGTAAATTCAAATGTTTCAGTTCAAAACCTGTGTGGGTGTTTTAGAATTGGGTGTTTTTTAAAATCAATAAACGTGTTAAGATTCTACACAGGACTGAGAAGTGTTAATTTCTGTGGAAATTAAATTTTCTGGAAGGGTTGTTGGAGAGGGATTATCATTAGAAGTTTTGGCAGTGGTCCAGGAAAATTTCTTATGTTACTTCCTTTGCATCTTTAGTCGGATTGTTAAGGTTACATGTAAGTGGTTGGGTTTTGTTTAGGAAATGGATATAATATGGCAGTTTTATTCATAGTTAAAAAGCTATACTTTTGATAACATGTTAAGTTTTGAAATAAATTAAAGTATTATAATAGCGGCCAAATAAATTGCCAGGTTAGGGTGCGGTTTACCGCGCTATAAACCGAGATCAGCCAAAACTAGATGTGCTGCATTGCCAAAACTCCACACCAGCTAATCGGAATAACATTTGAGTTATATTTTTCCAAGGCAAAATGGCAACAGTGACAGCATACAAGCATGATATTGGCTACAGTCCAACTGTCAATTTATTTGACCGCTATTATTAGTACTTTGTTTTGACTTGTTTACCTATTCATTTGCTTGGTTAATTGAACAGTTTCTGTTTCTCCTCTACTCTGATTTTTGTTTCAGAATGGTACTGGCGATGTTTGGTTCAAGGATACTTGTTGAAAACCGCAGCAGTGCTGTCTGTCATTCTGTCTGCGACTGTTGTTTGGTCTGAAGTGACATTCTTCAACAAGAAACCGGTTCTGTCGATTTTTGCAAATTTTCTTAACATTGCCCGTTCCAGTTATGACTACCTTACTATTGAGGTTAGTACCATGTATTTTATAGCCTAGTTTTATTTTTTTATCTATTTTTAAAATATAACATAGCGTGTTTTTAATGTGTTTTATTGAATATAGTAGTCCTAAAACATCTATCGCTCTTTTCATATTTTGGAGCTTCTGCTTCGTAAACGCCTTATACATGTTTACAACTGAGCCAAACCATTAATAATAAATACTAACAGATTTACTGTAAATCTTTAACATCTGCTTGTTTTATTTAGACGTGGTTCTTAAGTAATTATAACGTCTTAAATATTTAATAAATAAATGTAACTTAAACATTTTCACTTGTAAGCTAGGTGTAGATGTGAGAGTTTTTACAGACAGTTTGGTTTGTATGTGGGAACATTTCCACGTTTTGTCGCTGCAACTTTTTTCTACAGGGTCTCTGATTCTGCAAACATTTTTTACTCGTTTTTCAGTCCTAACAACATATCTTAATATAAAGTACAAATACTCAACCTTTTTCAGAGTGGTCTACTTTTACTGAACAATTTGACTGGTCTATAGCCAGATTGGAATCGAGACACAAATATTTGGAATATTTATTAATCCTTAAATAATCTACATTATTAGTTTGATATTCTTAACTCTATTTATGTGTTGTTTCCGTTGCAGCTGCTGTCGACAGTGATCATTGCATATTTGTGTTTCTGTGCGTACTCCACAATCCTCAGGATACGGGTACTCAACTACTACTACTTGGCTCCACATCACCAGACCGATGAACACAGTCTCATATTCTCTGGAATGTGAGTAAAGGATATTCAAATGGTCTAACTTTGATAATCATAGCTAAAAACTAGGGATAAGTCAATTCCAATTGTCGATTCTCGGCTTAGAATCGGAATCAAGAATCGATGGTCCAAATTTGATTCCGGTTCTATCAATTCCAGGCCGTCGGTTCCAAAAAAAAAAAAAAAAACAATTTAGCGTAGGAAAACAAACAGAGATAAATTAAACAATGTTTAACAAAATAAGTGGTTAAAATAAGACTCCTCCCGAGAACTATAAGACTCCTCCCGACAACTAATCACTTCCTTTCCAGTCCCAAAATAACACTCAACTAACACGAAAGGAGAATTGACAGGAGTTCTATTTATGGATGTACGTGAATAAAGAAAACAGATAAGGAAACAAAGCTAGTGGCCCGAGTCGCCACGGAGACCCTATATTTGATGTCCCATTCTTAATGGCTTGTCTATTGTTCGGTTTCCGGGCTAGGGTCCCAGTAATTTATTCAAGAGACAAGAGTTTCTAGTTCGAAATGCTAAAACTGAAACTAATTGTCATATAAAGCCAAATGACGGCTCATTTTTTTGGTCTGATTACCACAAGTAAAATAAAATGTCAATCAAAGTTGTGTGACTTTCCGGTCAAGAGATATGGATAGTATAATCACTGTTTGTTAGTTTTATTATTTTCCCCGACTATTCAAACTTTTCTATGTTGGTTTCCTTCTTTCCCGACATTTCATTTCTTTCTATTCAAATTTCCCACTTTCCCAACTTTTTGACTGCTAGACATCCTAAAATTTATTGTTATTAAATTTATTTAAAGTAGAAATTTAACATGACAGTATATTTAAAAACGTTGATCAACAATAATTTTTAAAATAACCCGTCGCAGAAAACCTGCGTACTCAGCGAATTTCTAATGCATGTATATGTTTCTCACTACCACATAAAGCCACTTACCAAGTTTCATGAAAATACATTTATAAATAAGTGATATTTAATAAGTGAAATTTGATTTATTCTCTATAAAAATACCATTAAATGCTGAGTACATAGGTTTGCTGCAACAAGAAAGATAATAAATGTGTTTTTAAGCAATTATCAGTATAACTCAACCAGGTGAAGCTACATACCAAGTTTTAATAATTTATGTTTATAATTAAGGGAGATATAAAACGTTACTTATTCTCTATAAGAATAAAATTATGGCTGAGTATGCAGGTTTGCTGCTAAGGGGATAATCAACAAAAAATATATTTTTGTGCAGATATCAATAACCAGTACTAAGTGAATCCACATACCAAATTTCATCAATATGTAATCATAAATTCGAGATATCAAATTTTATTGATCCCTATCAATTTTATCAATTTTATTGATTTTATTAACATAACTTTTGGAGATAATTTATGTTATCCTTATGAAGGATAACATTGGACAAGGTACTGTGTTTAGCACTTAGAAAATCTCTGTTTAAATGTTTCAAACATTTTAGGGGAAAAAATTCAAAAAACTGATTTTTGGAAAATTTTGAAACCCCATTAATCCCCCTTCTCATGGTCCGATTTTTCTGGCTTTCGAATTTAAAGTCATGAATGTCATTTTACACATTTGAGCCAAGTTTCATCAAAATCAGATGTGTTTTACTCAAGTTATCACATTTACAGAAACAGAAATATATATATATATATATATTACTTAAAAAAAAAGATCCAAACAATATTTTAAATACTATGCAAGCTAAACAACAACACCATATCTTCGAAAAAATTGATGAAATATGAACTAAAAGAATGTAGGCTAACTTTACATAATATATACAAATAAATATTTTATTTTATTGCTACCTTTATATATACATCATTTAAGATTTAGTGATCATATATTTATTATATTTGGTTGTAATTAATATAAAAGAAAATTTGTTGAGATTATGTGACTCTGAATATGGCCATTGTGGTTGAAACTAGTTAGTTAGACCCGTGTTATTCTTATGGGCAATTTATAAATACGCAAAACCGATCATCCCCCAGGCCAAACCTCTACACCTTCAACCACAAAATTTGACACGTGTACTCTTTCCGTAACGTAGGTAAGCACTAAGATAGCATTTTAAGAAATTCCCATAGGGCTCTGCCCCACAAAGAGTCAAAGTTTCAATGCTGTGTCATTTTTATGGGCATTCTCTTTAGTTTGAGCTGATAAGAATGCATTCAGCTGATGATGTTTTGTAGTAGTTCCATGGGTTAACCACAGAATGAAGCACACACAACTGTTGTATTCCCATGTGAAACCGGGTATGAGCTAGTACACCTATATGATTCAAAATTAGTCTCATATTTACTATTGTGTTTATACCACATTCAAAATTATTGTTTTGCTATAAGCATTTACTTCATTAATATCTGTTTCATTAATGCTTAATTTTGCAGCAATCCTTTTAGCTGAATTATTGATGTGTCCACACAAAGAATCATAGTGAAAAACTAACTATCTTTGAGGACAGTAAACTAAAAGGCTCCAATGGCTGCCATTTAAATCTTTCACAGGATTTTCACTGTCAATGAGACATAAATAGACAAATTCTCACTCAAAGAAATTTATGTTCCTCATTATCGAGTCAGCGTCAAATTGTTCAAGGTATTTAATTGCTTGAGTAATTATGGGATCAATTACTAAAATGCCTGAATTTTGAGAAATGCTGTTTGAAACTGAATCAAAATATGCACTCAAAATTGAATCATCGAGCCATTTTTCAGTACTACTCACACATTTTACATTGTTTGTGTCTTGAACTTTTGGTAATAAAGAGTTTTTTAAGTTCTCATTGTCATCCTTCAAATTTAATAGGTAATTTTCTTTTGTTTGGTTTTCGAGGTTCACGACTTTATACTTATGATTTATTTTATGTAGCTCATATTTCAGTTTTTAGCAAATTTCCCTGATAGGGAAGAAGCTATTACCATAGGTCTCATGGTAAGACTTAAGCCCAAGACCATGATAATTTTTTGTTTTGAGGTCCCCAGATGACAAAAACACTATTCGTTCAAATATATATATATATATATATATATATATATATATATATATATGTATATGGACATTTGTTCTGGTTAATATATGTGTACATGAATGCGATGACTTGACTAAAAATCGTCCAATTTCGATGAAATTTGGCTCAAATGTGTAAAGTGACATTTATGAGTTTAAGTTCGAAAACCAGAAAAACGGGACTATGGGAAGGGGGGTTTATGGGGGTATTAAATTTTGCAAAAATAAATTTTTTGAATTTTTTACCCTAAAATTTTTAAAACACTTAATTTTGGTTTGGACCATGTTATAGAGCGTAAAAAAACAAATAATATGGTATTTTTAATCATTAACCTAGGTTAAGTGGTTGCAGAGAAAATCCAAAAAACGTGTTAATAAAATTTCCCATGTTAATCTTATGGGAAAAAGGTCTTTAGCTTTCCCTCAGTTAATTTTACTTAACATTTGATTCTACCATCAGTTCAGCTCTAAAAAAACTTTTTAGTTTTTTAAATTGTGATTCTACATCCAACCGTTGTAGAGATATTCAAAGTGCTAAACACAGTACGTTGTCCAATGTTATCCTTATGGGGAATAATTAAAATTTGATGTCTTGATTATTTATGAATGTATATTTATGAAACTTGGCATGTGGCTTCACCTAGTACTGTTATATTGATATTTGCCCAATAAAATAATTTGTTGCCGATTGTCTCCGTAGCAGCAAACCCGCATACTCAGCCCTAATTTTATTAATAAGTAATGTTTTATACCTCCCTTAATTAGGAACATAAATTAATAAAACTTGGTAAGTAGCTTCACCTGGTTAAGTTATATTAATAATTGTATAAAACACATTTCTTATCGTTCTTGTTGAAGCAAACTTGCGTACTCACCGTTCAATGTTATTCTTATAGAGAATAAATCAAATGCTATATATCACTGGTTTATTCATGTATTTTTTTATGAAACTTGGTGAGTGGCTTTATGTGGTAGTGAGAAACATATACATGCATTGGAAATTCGCTGAGTATGCAGGTTTGCTGCGACAGGGGTATTTGTGATATGATACCTTGATGAGAACCTTTCAAATGGGACTCTAAACGATTGACTTTTTTGTCACAATAAGGGCATGTCGTACCTTCTGAAGATGTAGGCCTGATAAAAACATTATCAGTAATGTTTAAAGGTCCAGGATTTAGCTCAATATCTCCAGATAGGAATAAAGCCATAAATATTAGAGTCATATCCCTAATTGTTAAACTTTGAATTATATTAATTGATTTTTTATCACAACTATTCTTATATTCTTATGTTTCTGTTGATAATATCTTGTTTTTGATGTAAATATCACAAGCTATACAATTTATGGCAAAGTCTCTTTCTTGGGATAACCTATACAAATCATAGCTAGTTTCATAGTTTATCATAATCATTAGTTTTGTATATCTCACGCGGAATATCTTGGCATGTGGGAACTGTTTTCAGTTCAAACAGTTAGAGTAGAGCGAGATTGTCATCTGCTGTTCCCATCATCTGTTCAGTCAAACTGAAGCTCGATATGGCCCAGCTGGTTATCTCAGTCACTCCGGCAGTGGAGTAGGCCAAGATATTCTGCCTGAAGTGTAAAAGTTTTCGTATTGACTTCTGTTTAAAAAGGTTAGGTCGAATTGCAAACTCAATTCTTAAAAACTTCAGAGTACAAACACTTAAAATTATGACTTAAATAATTTTTAGAATCTATAAATAACCTTACAATTAATTTCTTAGGTCCAAAATTTATAAATATATCAATAAATTCAAAAATATTTGAGATTCAAAATTGAGCACTTTTAATTGTTTTCATGCACAGCTGTACGTGAAATAAAGAATGTTAAATTTTCAATGTTAACATAAGTAAAGAAGGTTAATTGTTGTGGCCTTGTTTATATATCTATTTGCCTTTCATAGGTTTAGATTATTACACTATTTGCTTCACAATAAGCTATTAAATAAGTAAACGTAATAATGATTAGAAAGCTAGTTGTTGTCTATAATATATAAACACAATAACCTGAACAACATTTTTCTTTTTCACAGAGTCACATATGGCGGTTAAAAAAGTCTTGAATTACACAATATGAAAATATTAAGAAATGTAAAATATTAAAAATACACTTATAAATAACAGATTTTGCATCATAAATGTTTATTCAACAATAGGAAAAAATAAAGCTAACATCTAAAATAAGAAAAGTACTTTTTACAAATAAGTGTTTAAAAAATATCAAACACGAATATTATCTTGTAATAATTCAAAAATTTATTGAATTTAAATCAAACACTTCCTGGATTTTATTGGCTTTATCCTATACTATACATTTATAAAAGAAAGGTAGTATCTGCCTATAGACTTGTATGTTCTGTTTTAATGTAAAAACTACCAAACCGATCGAGCTGAAAATTCGCATGTAGGTAATTTATCTGGGCTACACATAGGCCTATTCCCATATATCCCATCTATTCCCATCTTAGGGTTCCGCTCCAGTCGCCCTTAAAGTTACAATGCTATTCTTAACGGATCAAAAACAAATGTAGAGTTGCAGCAGGAATTTTAATCAGCTGTTCTTTCCTTTGCGAATCACGGGTAATCAAATAGTATTACTGTAAAAAGAATGTTACAAAAATATACATAACCACACACAGTAAAATAATACCATCATATTTTGATATTTTACATATAATAATATCAATATACAATAATATATATTGGTAGTTTTGAGCAAAATAATGCGTTTTTAAATTAAAATGGAAGTGATTGCGAGCTCAGTGATGAAAGGCGCAGTAGGCCACCACTGCTGCGGGTCAGTTTGGTATTCGCAAGACCACCACCAGAGGTTAGGTGGGTTTTGTCGCACTGTCACTCCCAGTCAGTAATTGCCTGGCACTATTCGCCATTCATCGTATTAAACCTCTAATGTTTTAGTTGCAGCATGTATAAAGGATAATGCTGTAATGTAATAATATTGAATATTTGTTATTACTTAGTTGTTGTTATGATATTATATATTATTTTGTTGTGTTCCAGGATGGTGTGTCGACTAACACCCCCTCTTTGCCTCAACTTCCTGGGTCTCATTCACATGGACAGTCACATCATCAAGAACAATAACATGGAGACATACTATACGCAGGTAGAGTGTTCTGAATGTAGTTATGTGCCTGTCTGCAGATGCACATTTATATAATGTTTCACATTCGGTTTCTGTTACACTTCCACTTTCGCTCAGTAGAATCTCACACAATCTTCACTCGACAACAGGCAGTCCAGATAATGTGACAACCTTATCAGGGAGGAATTCTTACACAGCCTGTTAAAAATAAACCTGTTCACTGTACCTATTTATAATAGTACGTAATTTAGTCTATTTAGGTGGGGAATTAACAATTACTTCTTTTAACTGAATTATTGTTTTTACTTTCCCCTCTAGACATAGTGTGTGGAGGAAGTATTGATTTTAGATTTTCAGTCAACATTTCTGATTTCGTACTAAATATTTGTTTGGGTACTCCCTGAATCCCTAAAATTGGTTTTTGAAGTGCTGCCTGTCTGTAAGGATATGTATAGACCTAAAGTCCACATCATTGTCCTGATTTTAATACAGTTTTGTACATAGATCCATGGTGATTGTCAGTGTTTCCATGGTGTAATCCCATCGGTATCTATCTACAGGGGTTTTTAAAAATTTGTTCATTTTTGACTTTGGTAAATACTGCTAAAAAACTTGATAAATTCAAATTTCTCAAAAAGGGCTCCAACATTTTAATTAAAATTTGGCGCTTTATAGTGCTTTGGGTCCGTAACAAAATGACACCACCCACAGTTCTGGGAAAATGTTATTTTTGTCTGAGAAAGCTTGCCCCAAGTACTAAGAATTTAACTAATCAATAATGTTGGTGCTGTTCCAAGTCGAGAAAAAACAATAAAATCCTGAATTATAAGAGATATTTATAGGTTTCATGAATCCATTTGTGATTAGTGGTTATAATAATTTAGAACTACTAAATTATAAATATTGGTTTTTGATTACCTCAAGCTTTAAAAAAGTCAAAATATTTTCACAGGTGATGGGGCATATGGATGTGGTGTCCATTATCTCCGACGGATTCAACATCTATTTTCCAATCGGGATCCTAGCCTTCTGCTTGGCGACTTACTTTAGTATTGGCTCTCGTTTGCTGTCATTGGTCGGCTTCCAGCAGTTCTTGGATGACGATGAGCTGACCTCTGATCTGGTGGAGGAGGGAAAGGAGCTCATCAGTAGAGGTAACAAACTATTATACTGAGTGCAGCTCAATATGTGAAGCTCATCAGTAGAGGTAACAAACAATTATACTGAGTGCAGCTCAATACGTGAAGCTCATCGGTAGAGGTAACAAACAATTATACTGAGTGCAGCTCAATACGTGAAGCTCATCAGTAGAGGTAACAAACAATTATACTGAGTGCAGCTCAATACGTGAAGCTCATCAGTAGAGGTAACAAACAATTATACTGAGTGCAACTCAATACGTGAAGCTCATCAGTAGAGGTAACAAACAATTATACTGAGTGCAGCTCAATACGTGAAGCTCATCAGTAGAGGTAACAAACAATTATACTGAGTGCAGCTCAATACGTGAAGCTCATCAGTAGAGGTAACAAACAATTATACTGAGTGCAGCTCAATATGTGAAGCTCATCAGTAGAGGTAACAAACAATTATACTGAGTGCAGCTCAATACGTGAAGCTCATCAGTAGAGGTAACAAACAATTATACTGAGTGCAGCTCAATACGTGAAGCTCGTCAGTAGAGGTAACAAACAATAATACTGAGTGCAGCTCAATATGTGAAACTCATCAGTAGAGGTAACAAACAATTATACTGAGTGCAGCTCAATACGTGAAGCTCATCAGTAGAGGTAACAAACAATTATACTGAGTGCAGCTCAATACGTGAAGCTCATCAGTAGAGGTAACAAACAATTTTACTGAGTGCAGCTCAATACGTGAAACTCATCAGTAGAGGTAACAAACAATTATACTGAGTGCAGCTCAATACGTGATCATCATTTGGTAGATATTTGCAGCCAGGGTGGTATTATGGCAGGAGGTTGAGCTTTTTTAACAACTCATTTTTAACCATGATCCATCCATAATAAATGAAAATGGATCTGACTAGGTTTTTTTTAGGCGTGGGCGAGTAGTGGTTTTTTTAAGTTGATTCGAGTCGAGTAGTTCTTAAAAAACAAACTCATTTCAGTCTTTTTTAGACTTACTTGTTTAAAACATAACATTTAATTTTAATATATTTGCTTTATTAGCCTATTTAATTGAATTATTAATTTTATTATTTATTTTTTTATATTTGCTTTACCACAAATAAACAATGATTTAAATGAAAAAAAAAAAAATATATATATATATACTGTTTTCAACGACTATAACAAAGAGAAGCAAATTTTACAATTACAGATCTATACAAAGATTATGGGTTAGTTTATCAAAACCAGAACATTTTAACAAGGAGGTGACTACAAATGTTAAACTTATAGTCAGATAAACACAAACAGTTAGTTGTGGGGAGCTTGGGCTCAAGGTATTTTTTTGCTCACTTTGAGAATGAGGGCAATACATCACTTGACACCTGCAATTTCCGCTGAGGGGTTTACTAAACAATATTATGAAAACAAGTTCTTGAAATATTGATAGTTCATATAACGGAATTCAAAAGAGACATAATATTCTAAATTCAATTAATTTTATAACATAAGTTGTATAGCTGATTAATTATATTGCTTTGTAACACAGAATAATTACATACAAACAGAAAAAACCTAACATTTTACAAATACCGTTTTTTGTTCTACTGAGAAGATACAATGTCAACACCGGTATTAGAAATTAAAACAAGATAACTTCAAGATCTATGGGATATGAAGGTAAGGGAAATTAAAAATTCGACCTTTAAACAAATACTTGGAATACAACTATCATCTGTTGAACATGAAAATGTTGATCCATCAAAAATAGTACAGTATTTATGGACGTGTTCCATATAAAACTAAAATATTAATAAAGAAAGTAATTAAAGAATAGACATTTCTTGTTGGTTTGGCTAACTCAAATTTAAAATAGTGGAGCTATTAAACCAAACCTCATCAAAACTTAAACTTAGTTGCTCAGTTCATAGTTAATTGTTTAGATGAGTTTGTCAAAATCACATAAGGTAATCTAACATTATAACAGTTATGTATTGTATCAACAAATTACAAATTTATGTTACCATTTATAATCATTTAGTAGCTTTTTTAGTTAATTATCAAACTAATTATTGAATGCAGTTTTTTGTATAATTTAATTTTTATTTCACGACTATAGTACAGAAATCAAGAAAAACAAAAGCTGTTTAATATAAATTCACAATGGGGAAAGAATGTGGTTGTAAGATAATATTCCATTTTATACTCAAAGAAATAATATTGGGCAGGCGACTGATTTAATTGCTTTCATCAGACCCCTCCCCTCCTGTCTTCTTTCCTTACCCCTTCCTCACCCTTCCTTGCCGACCTAAAAACTCCCTGCACCCCCTCTCATATCCCCAAATAACTCACCTGGCATTGTTTCCTTTGATACGAGCTAAAAATAGATTTGAGGCTTTTTTTCTTTATTTCAGTCACTTATTTTATTAGCTTATTTTTTGGTTAGCTTATTAGTGAATATCCTATGGAAAGTGAACTATTAGCATAACCCGCACGGTGAAACTTAAGCCCGGGACCACCATAGAAGTTCCTAACGTGACCCCCTGAACACGTTTTGGGGGTTCGTTCAAAATTTTATATATGTATATATATATATATATATATATATATATATATATATATATATATATATATATATATATATATATATATATATATATATATATATATATATATATATGTGCAGGCACTCTAGCGGTCACATTTTTTGTCCTATTTACTTAAAATTTGGTAGGGACGTTCCTTTCTATAATCAGTTGGACAAGTTCGTTGGGCAAAACAATCGGAAATCTCTAAACCCCTTTTTTGGGGATTAATCTTTCAAATTTCGAGTTTTTGGGCCCAAAAAGGGTCAGAAAAGCCCCTGATATGAAATTAATGAATTTAAAAAGATGGGAATTAGTGTGGCAAAACTTTTAAGCCCTCTCTCGTCATTCTACCATGTATATATACCGAGTTATTAAAGGAAATGTGTATAAACCAAACACAGTACTTGTCTTATGGAGGTTTTACATTAGAAAAGCCTGTTAATCATTTTTTGGTGTACTTTTATCATCCCCAACAACCTCACGCCTACTTTAAAGCCTGACTGGACCTTCTCCTAACCTTATAATGCGCAAAATTGTATTCCCAGCATTGCAGGTAAATAGAACCAGGAGTATCAGAACAGCCAAAAAATCAATATTTTCAGATTTGAATACAAATTGGAATAATTGTATGTTTTTAACTGATTTTGAGTTTTTATAGTTTTTTATGTGGAAATTCACTTCCCTCACGTCAGCGTGCTGGGTGAGCTACTCAACTCTAATTTTCTAGTAGTCTCTAATACTCGCTCGGCCTTCGAGTATTAGAAAATACTTGACAGGCACTCAAAAATTCGAGTACTCGCCCACCCCTAGATATTTTATAATTTGGTCAGTGTTAAATGAGCATTATGTCTTGAAGCCGGGTCCCACCACACCTTTTAGCATGAATGACATCAAGAAGTTCAGCAAATTTAATTCACTTTGTCCAAAGAAAAATTTCCTGAGATTTTATTTTGGAAGGAAACTTGGTCTTTAACATATGGAAGTGTGGATAATTCAGAATCACAAAGTATAATTTGACTATTTTGTGTTTTGGTGCAGATATATTTTGTTAGGGGTTTTAATGCTTACAACCACCTTAAACTTGGCTGTGGTCAGATGCAAAAGTGTTACTCGGATTTCTATTGCCTTTGCAACAAAAATATGGTCTCTCAGTCTTATCTTGCAAGAAATTAGATTTATGGCTCAAACAGCATTGTGGACAATGCTTACACTATAGTTGGCAAATCATATTATTGGCATCTTCAGTTGTTTGAAAAACATTTAGATAAACATCTTTAAATTCAGTGAAACTGCACATAATTTATCAAACTACACACCGTGGCTTAAGTAGAGTTTTGACTTTGGCTTAAAAATTGTGACTTACAATTTTTTAAATGTGAAAGTTGACAGCTTAAAACATAAAACTAAAATTGATTTAAAACCAATAAAATGAAATAGGTACTAACATTTTCAAAGCTGTCATCCAATGTGTATGACAAAATTTATTACAAAAGGTTTACAATTTGGCCTTGGAAAAAGTGCTGGTTTGTGCCTGTCAACGCTATGACATTTTTAACATTTTTTAATGCTGTAGCATTTTTTAACGTGACTATCCAAACCCTGGTTTTATTAATTTCCAAGGTAGATCTGTTCTCAGAAAACGCCAACAATCAAAAGCTGTATGACTAATGGCAGCTAGTTCCAGTTTTGAACTTTCACAACAGTTGCATTAATCTGTCTAGGATCAATCTGGGGAACATCAAATTACACAATTTATCCACTGTTGTTAGAATCTGCTCTGCCTTATACTGAAGAATGCTAGTCCATATTTATTGGATTTTCATGCCAGACCACATTTTTGCTTGCTCTAATTTTATGATTTTAATCTTTTGTCATGACCCACCTAAAATCCTTACAGACCCACAGTTTGGAAACCACTGCTCAAAGGCTCACTGATCTGTGGGGTGACACCAAAAGCTAGTTAAATTTAAATTTTGTCTTTACAGAGAAAAGGCGTCGTCAGAGACATGAGGAGTATGCAGGCAGACGAAAGAATTACCAGAGACCTGCTAGCTCCGGCGCTGGAGGTAATAATACTCTCCGATTCGCTTTGATAGAAATTTGACTTTATGGTTGCAATAGAAACAAATATTTAAAAGATTTTAAACATTCTTTCAATCAACTATTTAAAACTGTGTTTTTAAACAATTTACAATACAATTAACAATGGTAACTAAACAACAATTTTTAATCATTTTTTATCCTGACAACATTAACTTTTTTCCCCTATACAGTATTGTTTTGTAAACATTTTTCAATTTTTGTTTTTGGTGGAGATTTTTATTTTGCTGCTCCTTTAACCTAAAATATCTTCAATTTATCGTGCATGATCAAATTGAGGCTAGTGCAGAACCGAGAGAAGCTTTTTTGATTTTTTGTTGATTTCAGCTCCATTTTTGATACTTTATTGACCGTAAGGCTCAATCTTAAAATAAAAACTCTTCAAATTATCAAACTTGGAAGGTTCAAATTTCCATTGTTGGTGATGGGCGAGTTTATGTTATTCAAGGAATGTTTTGCGGACATTTTTCATCACTTATTAGTAAAAACAAAGTTTCACGACATTTCGGGATCTGGAATCTGAAGACAGGATGTTCTTTCCACCTGAAGACGGGATCAGATTCTAGATCCTAAAACGTTGTGAAACTTTGTTTTTACTAATAAGTGATGGAAAATTTCCGCTAAAGATTCCTTCAATAACAAGTTTAAACTGTATTTTTAAACAATTTTTACAATGTTAATATACAACAATGTATAATAACTAACAATTTGTAAACATATTTTACCCTAACAACATTAACTTTTTCCCCTATACAAAGTACAGTGGATTATCCGACTTAAACCGGCCGCGGCAAGGTCGGATAAGCGGGAAGGTTGGATAACACGGGAAATAATCAAAACAATGTACAAAATTTAGATTTGTTTTCAGGCACGCGGAAATTGTTTGTTTGATCGTGCACGGGGACGGTTGGATAACACAGAAAGTTGGATATCCAAAGGTCGGATAATCGAGACTCTACTGTATATGGATACAGTTTTTAAACATTTTTAAATTGTTGTTTTTGGGGAAGATTTTCAATTTGATGCTCCTTTAATCTAAAATGCAATAAAACCCAGTTTATCCGCACTCAAATCATCCTGATCTCAGGTTATCTGGATTAGTTGGCTGAGGTAAAAGAACTCTTTCAAAGCACTAAGGCTAAGGCCACACGAGCATTTTTCATACAGAAACGCTGCTTGAAAACACGCAAGAAAAATGAGCAGCATTAAACTTGATGAGGTATGTCACATGCAGTGTGTTTTCACATAGCTGTTAAAACTTGCATATAGCAAAATAGGCATAGGTCTATTCCTGTAGTGTTTTTTCACACTCGTTCTTGGCACACAAGCGGGAAATGGAGGAAAAAACTCTGCATATTCAGTTGTGTGTCTGCTCGCTCTGTGTTGGGTCTCGCTCGGCTCATGCACTGTGGTTGATGTTGTTCATCGGAGTCGATTGTTGTTTGATAATGGACCATCTTGATAATGAGTCTATATTTTAATAGGAGTCCACAGTACATGTTGGCCACCTGTGTGTGTAAAGAATTTTCCTCTTCTTTCTAAAAAAATAAAAAATAAAGGTGACTTGATTGAGAGTAAGGAGGCTTGAGAAGGAAACGTGTAGAAATAGTTGACTCTTCAGAATATAAAATGTAAACACAACCTACCGTCTTTAGTATAATGTTTGACAGAAATATAAACCCTTAATTTGTTAAGCCACATAGTTTTGGCAAACTGTGGTATAATTATACATTGTACTGAACTTTTCTGCTTAGCCACATGTACTTACACAATTATTGTTAACAAACCCTCGTATGCAAAATTCTTCTTTCTATTTAATTTGTAATGTTCACAGTTATTTATGTTAAAAATCTCATAGATCTTTAATCTTTATGGTACATTAGTTTTTTCAGGCTTCACATCTCAGCAGAGGGCAAGGGAGGACTCCCATTCCAACCTGTTGGCTGCGGCAGAGCCGATAGACACGTACCAGAGCAATGCAGACGATTCTTTCACCCAAGACTTCATCCCCACTCGTGTCGGCGACCCGCCTCGAGGTCTCTTTGATGATATATAAACACTTGTCTTTGGTAATAACTCTATAACTTGTAAAAACTGTTGATTGCGTGCATTTTTACATTTCCGATCTCATGTATAATAAGGTTAACGGTGGATTTTGTAGGGTTGAAGATTATTGAAACAATGTGCAATTGTGTTTTTACAGCTATTTATGTGCAATTTATTTTATATACAGTTAATAGTACGATGTAAATTTAGTGAACTTGTAAAGTAGTTGAAATTGTTTAGACTCCAATTAGAGAATATAATTAGGCGTAACTGAATGTTGATACTTACAAAAACCAGTTAGAAGGCATTTCAAAACTTTGATATAAAAAAATCATAATTTCTAGCCCTGTTATGCTACGTTTGATAATTTTTCTTTAACGACATTAGACAATTATTACATGTGTTTCCTTATATCATTGTCATTCCCTAGACATAAATAAGAGCCTTGCTAAGCAACTTAAAGAACAAATTGTTAGTGCTCTGTTAAGAGTTAGTTGTTATAGAAACATTAGTATATTTCATTCCAGTGAATTTTGGTTTTTAACCCTCTCATATAGAAATAATTTGTTACTGGACTTTGTAATACATAGTATCAGACAGATTGTTCCAACCATAGTGCTTGTTAAAAAATATTCATATTTTATTTTTATAATAAAGGGTTTTGTTTTGAATATTATTAAATTAACCTTTGTACACCAATAAAATGTTATACGTAAAACAAAATGTACGGAATTCCAATTTTCGGTCAAACATCTTTGACTCTGTGCAACCACTTGTCTGTGAAGTTAAAATTGAATGACAATCAAAATGACACAACACGGACTTGATATTTGTGAATGGATTCCAGAACTGTAAAGATTCTTTCACAGTCCATTGTGCCTATTGAATAGTTGTCTTTGTGTTAAGGAACCAAAAGAGCCTAACAATGTTTTCGCTGTAAGATTTTGTTGAGGATTCAAAAATCTTGATGCATTATTGGGCTTGTGAAACAAACTGTGACTGTGCTTTTGTTATCAGTCATTGTAAGTGAAATATATTGTTTTTCACTTTAATCAAAGAATTTCCAAAGGAAAAATGAAAATTAAGTTTAGTAAGAATCAAAGGTAGGGTACAAAATAACACATATTATTTCATGGAAAAAATAGAGTTCCCTCAAAAAAATTGAAAAACAAAATCTTGGCATTCCCAAGATTAATTTAAATACATCCCAAAATTTTGAGTAGGAAACACTTTGCAATACTAATTTATTTTTGTGGCTATTCTCTTAAAAATGTTGTAACATGATAAATAAGATGTTTGCAATGCCATTGTTCATATATTTAATTTATCAACACACTTGTGGTGAACTTCTTTATTGTCTTGGATTAATCTTTTAAACAATTTCAAATGATCTATCCGAATGAAAAGTAAATAAAATGTAAATAAAGAGATTTGACTGAAAATGACAACTGGTTGAGGTAATCATCCAAGCATGAAAAGTAAATATCCCTAAGATTAGCAATCACATGGACTCCTAAAGGCCAATGAAGCAGAACCCAAAAGAAATAGGCCTATTTGTGCTTTTGGGCGTATTAGCTATTTTCCCACAAAATTTCAACTTAGCAGGTCCAGCATTTTGTGTGTGATGTAGCAAAAACAATCAGACAATCAGATTTATTATATTACACCATGCAGATCATTGCAAGATCAAAGTGCGGTTATAACCCTTGAAGTAGCAACTCTTCCACCTTCTCTAACACACCCCTTGCCCTGCAGCATTGCAGTATAGCCCTGTCCCTCAGGATTTTGGACATCCTTTTCTAACGAGTGTTTGGTCTATGGTTGCTGACAACAACTATTCCTCATAAGTTTAATCTTTCAGCTTGCATTGATATGGCGCAGAGTAGTAGGATAATATATTGATTTGATTTGAAAGTCAGTTAATTACATTTTTTACTAAATTAATTAAAAAATGTATTATAGATTGTTTTAAAATAGATTAGGTTGTATAGGTTATTTAAGCATAAAAGAGTATAGGTTGTTTACAAATAAAAGGTTACAATTTTCTGAAGCTTGGCTCAAATAAAAGCTTCAGGCTCAAAACTTCTAGGCTGCACTTCTGCAGACGCCCGGTGGAACAATCAAATGAAAATAGTTTATATAAAATATCGATATGTGGTAATGTTTTGATATTTCGATATAAATATATCAGATAAAATCGATACAGCTGACTTATTAAAATCGTAATATGTTTTTATTACATATGTTTAAAATTTTATTTACATTGTATTTTGTTTGGAAAATAGCAGATAATGTAAATTAAATAATAAGGTATAGTTTTATTTGTAAAAATGTTTTAAACAATAAAAAAATACTGTTGAGTTTTTGAAAAATCGTAGTTTAATTACAAAATCAATTAAATGCAGAGTTTCTAACGACGATATGAAGATACAAATCAAGGGAGAAAATCAAGTATTGTATCGGTGCTGTAAAACGGTAAATAAACATAACGTTTCAGTTAGTGCTTTGAAAAACACCTTTTTCGAAGGAGCAAAGTTTGAATTAAGAAACATATTAACAATTATGTACTTCTTTAGTGCAAACGTTAGAAACTACGACTATTTATTGAGAGAAACAAGTCACGGAGTCATTAAAACAAGCAGTGAGGATTTGTGATTGGCTTTCATACTGCAGGGAAGTTTGTTTTTGTTGGGTGGATACGGTTTTTGAGAAACATGAATTGTTAGGTGGTGATGGACTCGTTGTAGAAATTGGCGAGTCTAAGGTTGTTAAAAGAAAATATAATAGGGTAGGTTGGTAGAAGGTGTGTGGGTTTTGGGAATGATCGAGATTAATGTAAATATAAGATACAAATAAGAGAGAAAGACATTGTGTACGATATAGATTGGAAATTTGCCCTAACAATAAAAGAGATGCACAACCACTCATACCATTAATTATAAAACTTGTTAAACCTGGAACAACCATTGTCACGGACCTTTTGAAATCATATTTTAATATCACATCTAAAGGATACATCCATTTCACTGTCAATCATAGCCAAAATTTCATTGATCCAATAACATCCGCTAACACCCAAATCATAGAATCATCTTGGAGGGCAGTTAAAAAATCATTCAAAACTGGTTTAAAATCATGCAACATTGCAGATCATTTAGCAGAATACCTCTATAAAAGAGAAGTGAGAATGTCAGGGGAAGATCCATTTCTAAGTTTTTTAGAAACAGCTAAAAGCGTATATCCGGGAAATTAAAATTTTAAATGTTCCATGTTATTTATGTTAGTTGAAATTTTGTATCGTTTCAATTTCATAAATGTATGATAAATTTACTTGTATTCTTTGCGAAACGTTAGTAATCGAAAGAAAATTATTGTTTGTTCATATCAATATATTATCGATATTTTATATTGACTATTTTCATTTGATTGTTCCACCGGGCGTCACGTGCAGGAAGTGCAGCCAAATTCTAGGGCTTAAATAATCTGTAATCACCACAAACTAACTGGAAAGCTAAGCATAACTAAACAGGGTTTGCCATAACTCAACACTATTATACTTAGTTAGTAAGAATGCAATACGAATCTTGATTTTGTTCATAGTATAAAGTTAGTTATTGGCTGTGTTTTTTGTTTGTATTTAATTTATATTTATGTCTATTGTGTTTTGAGTTAAAATATTTTAATTTCTGTATTACACTGTTACTAATCTTTAAAGTATTTATTATAATAATATTTTACTGGAAAAAGTTTATAATTCTATTACAGTTTGTATTTTATATTTCATCTGTATTATATGGATTTGACAAAACTTTTATTTTAGAGTAAAACTCATGATTAATGTAAAATAGAGTTTAGTTATTCCGGTTTCACTATAATTATAACCAAACACAGATGTTTTAACAACAGTCTATTAGTCTAATAACTATACAGTCTAGAAACTCACCTGTCTAAGTCGTCGCCCAGAAGTGGAGCGCCTCACAAGCGCTCGTAGCAGTTGGCGGCGCGACTACAACAAGTGTCACGTCTTCTTACACAGTAACAGAAGACAGTACAGTCTTGTATTGGCCCCAAGAAACTCACCTATCCAAAATGGTGGCTCGGGATGAGGCATGTTTGTGCCGGCAACCACGAGGATCACTAGTGTATTATATTAGTTTTCGCTTCCATCCACCAAGTTCGCTAGTGTTTTTACATTTGTTTTGCCGACAACCATGTGGATCGCTAGTGAGTTCCGGGCGACATATTTACTCACGTATAATTTTCATAATTGTATACCCTATTAATTATTTTTGACTGTGTTTTAACTTCAAGGCATAAAACATAATATTTAGTAACCACCACCAATTGTACTAATTGTTTACCTGGATTTTGGTGAAAAGGAACTTCAAAACCGGTTATTAACGATTGACTTGTGATTTTATATTGTTAGTTGCCATAATATTATTTCTAGTCGCTTTAATGTTTAATATTGTTTTAACAAACAAGTAATTTATATCGTTAGTTTGAGTATATCAAGTAAATAACTGTTATAGGTACATAAATACAAAATAATTTAAACAGTAACAGTACACTGTATATAAATTTCAAATTGAAATTCACAGTTGATTAATCAGATTGTGTATTGTTGTTAAATCCTGGTGAAGGCCACTTTAGGTGGTTAAAGACTTATTCTCATGTTGTATATAACTTATTTGATTACCAATAGTTTTATCTTATTGTTTGGATAAATTAATGAAAATGAAGAGAGTTAATGAGAAGTTTTGACCCACTGGCAGCCCACTCCATCCCAGTTAGCACAAGTTTCCTTAACCCATTGCGGGTGGAAGACACAGTATCTGTGTCCACGGGGTGAGGGATGAACGCCGAGATGTGCACCCCTTGTGTCCAACGTTCTGTGTGTACCAAACGTTGTTGTTTGTTAGTATTGCTGCTAGGTTACGTGTGGGTGTGTTAATAGACAAACCCGCTTGATTGTGCAGGATTCATACTATACAATTGTTGTTTTATTTTAATCCGACAAATCGTGTGTGGATGAGTGCTTGATATTCTGCTTACAGTCCCGTCCATGCTATTTGGTCATGAATTTTGTTTGAGATATAGGCAATACATTTTGTTAAATGTTTAAGTCTGCCATATTATTTATAATTTTGTTTAATTTCTATATTAAAAGTTGTTAAATATAGCTAAAGTTGTAAACTTTAGCTTTTAAAAATACTAAACAGCAGCGAACAATGGCCACACACGATCTTATAAGACTACACGTGGCACAATATATAAATCAGGCCACTAAGGGCTTCGCTGCCACGGTTTTTACCACCTGCAATGGGTTATTGGTCTTCCTATGCAAATCAAAGAGAATTACAACAACAAAAATAATTATCACTCAAAATCTGTTTGTGATGGTGATACTTTATTAACATTTTTAGGTTTCTTCTGGAATCAAGCCATTGATTATAAGTCAAATTATTAGCTAAGCTATGTGGCACTGAGCTGTGGTTCATTAATGATATCAAATCGTATACTATTAAGAATAAATAATGTCTTTTTGTATTTTATTTTTAATTAGAATGTAATAAAAAATCTATTATTATTTACAAAGCTTTATATTTTTTATTTAATCCAATAAGCTGTGAAACACAAGTCAGAAACTTACTGATACAAATACCTTAAGTGATGGGTTTATAAATACCTCTGTTAACAGTTCCAAAGTGTAGGGTCTCATATTTTTTGACATGTAATTTTTAAACACGTAAAAAACATGTACAGTGCGTTGCACGAGTGAAAAACCAGACCGTCCATAAGACTACTGTTAATTTTAACATTGGGCTTATGGACGGTCTGGTTTTTTGCTCGTGCAACGCACTGTATAATATTACGCTTTCGATACATTTTGAAACTACTGGAGGAGGTATTTAAATAGCTTTAATAAGTCTTATTGCAATTTTGGGGCTAAATACATGAATATAATAACTTATTGACGGTATTTTTTTCTTATTTATTGTATATACTTTATAAATAAATGCACCTTGTAAAAAGTAAATGTGTATGTCATGTTACTTATTAAATACTGCTACATTATTAAAAATCTGTTTTTTTTACCCTTTCCGAGCAGATGTAAGTGCTTTCTTCCCAGTTCCTCAATATAGAAGGAAGTTCTTATGTGTGAGTTTTATATGCCTCTAAGAGTCAAAGAAAACATCGTTCATGTTTTTCTCGTAATTTTTCAAAGTTTTTACACAGTTATTAATTAAAAACACAAATGTTATTGCTGTATCTGCTTATTGGAATATACCTTCCATGTACGAGGGAAAATAGTTTACCCAACTATAGGGTGAGGCAATGAGAGCACCACAATTTGTTTTTGCTGTCACATGATAAATATTGCAACAATGAATGAACAGCTGTGTTTATAACATTAATTGAACTGTGCGCTTTTTAGTAAACATAGTGCTTTGGAGTCCTGAACACCGTGCTTTTGCTGTGAAAGCTTTTTTTAGGAATATTGATTCTTTTGCAAAAACTCAGAGATTGTTTAGAACACATTTCAACGTTGGTCGACACGGTGCTGTTTCAGATCGGAAAACGATAGGGAACTGGGTAAAATTATTTATAAATACGGCGTCAACCCAAAATATAATTGGTGGAAGCCGCAAAACTGTATGCACACCAGACAATGTGGAAAGAGTGTGAGTCGCAGTAACTCGAAGTCCAAAGAGGTCCGCCAGAAAGCAAGCGATGGCAGTTCAGATTTCTAACAGATCTCTACGAAGAATTTTGCATCAAGATCTTCATTTCCATCCTTACAAGATTGAAATCGTGCAAGAACTTAAAGAACCAGACTACAACAGGAGAGTAATGTTCAGTGATGAAATACTGGCAATCAAAAATCAAGTGCTAAATTTTTCAAACCTGTTAACCATGTCTGATGAAGAACATTTTTACCTTTCTGGCCATGTCAACAAACATAATATGCGGTACTGGAGTGCTGGTAGCCCTAAAGAGCTTCATCCTAAGCCTTTACACAGCCCTAAAATGACAGTGTGGTGTGCAATTACAACCGAGAGAATTTTTGGACCCTAACTTCTTTGAAGATAATGGTGAAACAATTACCGTTAATTCAGATCGATATGTGAACATGTTAAATAACTTTTTTATTCCATTTTTGGAGGAGTTGGAAATCGATACAAAGCAGCTCTACTTCCAGCAAGATGGAGCCACTGCACACATAGCCGATAAATCCATGACCCCACTCAGAAAGTCTTTTGAAGGTTGTTTGATCTCAAGATTTGGTGACATATCCTGGCCAGCTCGATCACCAGATTTGTCTGTCTGCGATTTCTTCCTTTGGGGCTTTTTAAAATTCAAGGTTTTTCAGAGTCGCCCCAGAGATTTGCTCGAACTGAAGCAAAGAATCACAGAGGAAGTTCAAGCGATTTCTTAAGAAATGCTGGAACGAGTATTCGACAAAAGACTCGAGAATGTCAATACGCTCAAGGTCATCACTTAAATGATGTAGTTTTCAAGAAATGAAATACCCTGCAGCAGCAAACCTGCGTACTCAGGGAATTTCCAATGAAGGCCTATATATATGTAACTTAATACCACTTAAAACCACATACCAAGTTTCATCAATATACTTTCATAAATAAATGATTTATGACATTTTAATTATTCTCTGTAAGAATAACATGGTGTCTGAAGATGCAGGTTTGCTGAAACAAGGTTCACACAAAATGTGTTTTTATGGATTTTTTTATAACTTAACTAGGTGAAGCCACATACCAAATTGTATTGATTTATGTTCATAATTAAGGGAGATAACATTTGACTTATTCTCCATAAGAATAACATGGGGGCTGAGTACGCAGGTTTGTTGCTACAGGAACTATCGGCAAAAAAAATCATTTTTCGTGCAAATATCAATAGACCACAACAGTATGAAGCAATATACCAAGTTTCATCAGGATAAGTTGGTAAATAAGCAAGATATACAATTTTTCTTATTCTTCATAAGGATAACATTTTAGACAACGTACTGCGTTTAGTACTTTCAATATCTCGGTAACCAATTGACGTAGAGCAATGATCAAAACACTAAATTGTGTGTTTTTTAAAGCTAAATCCAATGGTGAAAACTGAAATTGGATTTGATGAAATATTGTATGTAAAAAACTTTAAAAAAAAACATTTTTGGGGTACAAAACCACCTCTAAAATACTCCTTTGGATAGAGTGATCTGGCTGGTTTTCGAACTTAAAAGTCATAAATGTTGTACCAAATTTCATCAAAATCGGATAATTTTTACAAGCGTTATCGCACCCACGGACACATATATCTATACAGTATATACAGTTTTGAACGAATGGTGTTTTTGGTATCTGGAAACCTCAAAACGAAAAGTTATCATGGTCCCGGGCCTAGGTCTTACCATGCCGACTACAGTAATAGCTTCTTCCCTATAGGGGAAATTCGCTACAAATTACTTTGTCAAGTTAAAATGGCATAAGATAAACTTTGTTTTGATGTGCTATTTAGATGTATTGTATTAATAGTATTAAATTTGTGCTATTTATAAAATGTGGTGTTCTCATTGCCTCACCCTGTAAAAAAAATACTCAGTTTTGTGCCAGCCTGCATAAAACCTTGTTTTAACGATTGAATTTGTATTTAACCATGGCTGTATTTAGGACCTCTGGGGCCCCGGGCGAATACGAAAATAGGGCCCCCCAGCATAAATACAAGCATGTATGTAGGTATGTATTCATACAAAGGTTATTTCTCTGTTCCCTAGTATAAGCTTATTAATTTTAATTATCTAGTCTGTAATAGATACACCAAGTATACAAATAATTAACAAATTTTAATTTGTTACGAAAACTTTAAACAAATGTTGTGGTAATTAGTTAAAAATTTGCAAAATAAAAATGTTGTATTTAATTTTCCTTACAAGATTTAGTATGGTTTTAGCTCTCAAGCCTATATCCAACAAGCTACTAATATATTAAGTTAATATACAATAAAAAACCTTATGACTAGTTAAACCAACAATAAATTTCAAAAAAATTATCTCGTGAAATTGCTTTACCACAAAAATCATTGTACTAAAATAATTTAAAACAATCCAAATATATAGCACACATGAAAGCAATATGTCTGAATTCAATACACATTGATTTGGAACTCTTTAAAAGGTCGTTAATCAACATACTGCTGGATAGACTTTATTAAATAGTATATTTCATGCAGTGTATATGGTAAAAACTCCTTCTTTCTCGGCTGAAAAATCATAAATAATATGTTCAAAGTAACATAGGCAACGCCAACGCAAAATATAATTTTGTACACTCTGGTTTAATGCTAATTCAAAGGTATAACTTTTTACAAGTTTAAACTTTAAAACATGTCCTTTTTCCAGATGCATTTGTTATTATTACACTTAAAAATATTCTTAAAAAGATTTAAATATTTGGAAATGTAGTAAAAAGTCAGTTATATTGTAGAGGTTTTTACATTATTTTCGTGATAAGTTTACGTGATGTTGATATAATTAAATATTATCTTTATCATTGGGCCTTGTTTCTTCCTATGTTAAATTTGGTGTGGGGGGTAATCGGAGGATTCAGTGTTGGCAACAATGATAAGCGTACATCCTGTAACACTCACTGAGACCAGGGCAGTTCTTGTCGTATTGAGTAAATTGATTTGAAACCATCTTCACCTTCAAACAATTATCAAATCCAGCAATAAGAACAAAATAACAAAACCAAAAAACAGGCTAAAAGCTACCGTACCATTATTATTATCATGTTTATTATTAATTGTATCATCATATTTAGGATAACCTCAAACACTTATGACTACTCAGTATCCTATACGTTAACTGACTTTCGTATCCAATTATAGTTTTGATCCTAATATTTAATTACTTTCTATTTGGCTGTTTGTTTCTAGTAATTTATAATATATCATATTGAGTTTTGTGCAACAAGAACTACAAACTTAAATCGGCTTGAACGGAATCTGCAACTTCCAAGTACGGCAAAGCATGGCTGATATTAAACAATTTACAGGGTTAGGGGACAGGCTAAACAATTATTGCTAATTATATTAAGGTCATATATCAAAAATATACAATATATACAATCTATACTCAGCAAAATAAGGTGCTCTACAATGCCATCAGTAGTTATGTTTCAAATCTTAACTGGCCAATTTTAGTTGCTGGATTTGGGCAAGTTTATCAAATCCGCACATGGTATTAGAAATAATACAAATTATTGAATGACTTTGGGTTTTATACTTGGTTTGAACGTACACCTTTTACATCTTAAAATTATTTGTATTGTTGTCAGTTGAGAAATAATCAACTTTTTTCAGAACAAATTTAAAAAACTGCCTCTTTAGTGGTCTGAAGGGTCCAAACCACTACGTTTTATGGCCTGGGGGCCCCCTCGGCCGGGGCCCTGGGCGCTCGCCCCGTGCGCCCTTAGGGAAATACGGCCCTGTATTTAACGTTTTGAGTTATAGTTTCAAAAGTGAAGCATTACAACTTTATAAGTAAGTTTTTGTTTTGTGTTACAACTCTTGTTCATTATTAGAGATGAAATGACATTGTCTCGCTTAAAATATATATTTTTCTCTAACATAAATCATAAACATATTTTGCATAGATCGTCAAGGTTTGGTATAAGTATTTGTTAGCTCTACTGGGTGTTAATTTATAATTAGTGTACTATAAGAGTTTTTGAGACGAAAAATATACAATAGAGAAAAATATTATCTGGGAAGAAAAATAAGTTTCATACGAATTTATTTACATTTATTATATAATTATTATATAAAACAATTATATATACAAGATACAGTCTAAAACCCCATACAATTGGTACAAAACATTATGGTGTTACACATGGAAATACAAAAACCTATTTTATTACCTATCTTGCCATATTGGTAAGTGTTAAGTGGAACTATGAATTTACTATGCATCCGAAAACTGAAATGGAGTAAAGACATTGTGAGGAAATTTAAGAGTTGTTATCAATAATCTATACATTTATACACAATTAAATCCATTGAAAGGTATATGAAACTGTTACAAAGTGGCTTGTAAGGTTCAAACCAATTACATGCTGCAGTTTCATCAATTATACGAAGAGTTATAATAGAACGCTACCATTTTAGTGTATATTGGGAAATACTAAGTACGAAGAGAATGGTTCAGTACAGCACCTAAACCACTTATGAAGTGATTCAAGATGCGATATAAAAACTTTATTTTATTAATGTAATGTGAAGAATGAAAGCTACAATTCATTCTGGTGGATGACATGAGATAGATATGGAAGAAAGAAAGCTAACGTACAAAATAGAAAAATTTATTTATAAAGTAATTACAAATGACGACGCCAGTGGAAAATTCAAAATGATGAGTTCGTACAAAAAATTAGCCTAAGTCCTAAAATTAAGTTTTGAACAGTCCACTCTCGTCGAGAACGAAGGGCTTCAGTAGCTGAGGTTACGTGATATGGCCACAAGTCTGAGACTTATAATATTGAACATGTACTTACTGTTAGGAATCAGTAGGAACGTTAAGGTAAAGATATATCAAATTTCTCGTTTAAACAGCTTGCTAACTAATCTGCCGTTGAGCTATATTGGTTTTATCTATTCGTATTCTTTGGCTTGCATTAAGGTATGGTGATAACTTAAAGAGTTTTATTTTCCTTAAGTATTCCCCTCTTTTTCAATTTATAAATGTTTAAAGATTAAATATTTTTTATGTTAAGGTTGAAATGTTTGAGATAATATATAATTTATAAATAAAAATGATACCTAATATCCCATGAAAAACTATATTCACCGGGGCTTTTCCCACTGTCGCAATAGTATTTGTACTGTACAGCCCGACCAAACTCGTTTCCTTGATTGCTTTTCATTTCCCCAGGAACCCCGGCGTTTGGATGGCCTCAGTTTAGAAGTCCCTTATATTAGGTTCGCAATAAGTTATCCGTGGTCGTGTCTTGTCAGTGCAACGTGACAGGTGGTAAGTGGTCTCCGCATCGCGGGAAGTTCGGAGGAATCGGTGGCAGATCGGCTTGCGTTCCTACGTGAAGCACCAGGTTCATGCCGATCACAATGTGGAACAGGAAGTGACAGTGGAATAGCCAGTAGCCTGTAGGCAGACATAGTATATAAATAAAGAGTAGATGCAGCAAGAGGCCAATACAAAAACTTAATTCACAAAATGAACACTGGATTGTCTTGGCTCTGTTTCGGGAGCTGACACATTGGCGAGGTCCAAATCACATTTTTCTTTCATTAGCTAAAAATTCTTCTGGAATTGTCTGTTAAAGAAATGATGCTGTAATAAATTTGCAGAACAAAACTTATGGAGTATAATTTACAAATAGTTTTTTTTCACGAGGGTATAAAAATAAATTAGTTAGCAAGTTGGGTTAAACCATATTTCAGAGTTATTCTTATCAAAAGTTCAGATATTTTTATAAAAACAGATAGGTATTAACTTTGTGTGCATTTTCAATGGTTCACATCATAGATCCATAAGAGTTACACAAGTATAAAAGAATACTTTGGGTGCAACAAACAATGAAAAGAGCATGAATATAGAACTTATAGCTACTTTAGGAAAAATTTATTTTTATTTTTACCTGACAGATACATAATACCCCCGTCGCAGCAAACCTGCGTACTCAGCGAATTTCCCATGCATATATATGTGTCTCACTACTACATAGAGCCACTTACCAAGTTTCACAAAAATACATTCATAAATAAGTGATATATAGCATTTGATTTATTCTCTATAAGAATAACATTAGGGCTGAGTACGCAGGTTTGCTGCAATGAGGAAGAGAAGAAATGGGTTTTATTTACAATTATTAATATAACTCAATCAGGCTACATCCAACCACCAAGTAACTTTGTGTACTTGGCTACATACCAAGTTTTATTAATTTAGATTCGTAACTAAGAAAGATATACAACTTTACTTATTCTCCATATGAATAACGTGGGGGCCGAGTATGCAGGTTTGCTGCTACGGGGAAAATCAACAAAAACCTTTTTCGTGCAAATAACAATATAGAACTAGTTGAAGCCACATACCAAGTTTCATCAATATACATTCATAAATAATCGAGATATCAAATTTTATTTATCCTCCATAAGGATAACATTGGACAACGTACAATAGTATATCTTTGAATATCTCTGCAACGGATGGACGTAGAACAACAATTAAAACACCAAAATGATTTTTTTGTAGAGCTAAACTGATTGGTAAAAATAAATGCGAAGTTTTTAGTAAAATTATCTAAGAAAAATCCAAAAACCTTTTTCCCATAAGATTAACATGGAAAATGTTATGGACGCGATTTTTTTACTTTTCTCTACAACCACTTAACCTAGGATAATGATTCAAGATACCAAATTTTTTTTAAGCTCTATAAAATGGCTATAACCAAAATTAAGTGTTTTTGAAATTTTAGGGGGAAAAATTCAAAAACTGATTTTTGCAAAATTTAAAACCCCCTTCCCATAGTCCGATCGATCTGGTTTTCGAACTTAAAGTGATAAATATTATTCTACACATTTGTACCAAATTTCATGAAGATCGGGCGTTTCTTTCGAAAGTTATCGCAGTAATGGACACACACACACACACACACACACACACACACACATATATATATATATATATAAATTTGAACGAATAGTGTTTTTGGTATCTGGGGACCTAAAAACAAAAAGTTATCATGGTCTCGGGCTTAAGTCTTACCATGCCACTTACGGTAATAGCTTCTTCCCTAGAGGGGAAATTCGCTAATATGTACACAAAAATTATTGTGTTTCATTATAGTTTAAGCATCAGACAAAGAGATTCTGCATTGAAACAAAAATACTGAAATAGGAATCAAAGAATATAGAAACCTATCACATATAATAAATAGTAGCCATTTTCTTTACTCAATATTTAAAAATAAAATCAGTTTTATGGTTCCTTAATTCCAATCTTGGAATAAGTATATTAAAAGTAAAGGAAAGTAAGTATATTACTTAGTAAAGTTGTATGGAATTTGTTTACCAAAGTCTTGTGGAATTTCACACTGTACTTTGAAAGCATTATAATGCTTTTTTCATGTAGTCTTGTCTCGTAAGCCAAACCATATTATGCTTAGTTTCTTAATATTTAAACTCTCCTACCATTGGACACTGTTTGGTAGACTTTTAGACTCTATTATATTGGACTTCCTTTCCCTCAAAACTAACTCTCCAACAACAGTCCGTACTCAACAAGTGCCACGTACCTGGATTGTCAGCTCTGAAGCGGAAGACGACGTATCCGTTGTTGGGCACCGCAATGGTATCCTTGGCAGGTGGCAGGTTGTAGTGACGATCCAGTAGTCCTCGTCTGTCCAGGTCCAAAGCATGCTTCAAGTTGATCTTCTTAACATTCTTGTCAGGTGATCGGCCCATACCAATCACGTTGAATGAGTATCCGTGCAAGTGGAATGGATGGCTCAAGTTTGGCTGTTGTACTGTTGACAGGGAAAACAAAATGTAAATGTAGTTTTAACTTCTGGCAACAAATACAAATATCTGTTTATTAATACCTCATTTACATATTGTTTGAGCAAACAATGAGTGTAAAATAATCTGAGAACTCTTTGTTTGCTTAATGAGTGGAAAATATATCAAATTTGATATTTGAGATAGTTGAGCACTATGGTTTATAAGTAAATGTAAATATTTCTTAGGAAACAGTTACAAAGAAGATAACTTTATTTGGTCAAGAGGGGTGGTGAAAGATTTTATATTGTCTGTGAAAGTACGAACATGAGTTGAATGGGACTCGAAGTAGATCTATGACAGACAATTTTCAGAGGGAGCCCCTAAGGATTTAAAATGGGTTTTTCCTAAGGTAAATATCCTTAAATTTTGTTTAGAAATAAAAACAATTCTGAAATGAAAAGTTTACTCCGGAAAATTACTTTTAAACTTAGTAGCTATCTATTACTTGTATTATATTTTGTTAATAATATTCGTTGGAAATACAATTACTCCTTGAAACGTAGTACTAAGCACAGGCATGAGTACTTTTCATGAACTCGTAAACACAATTTAACTCTTTTTAATGAGTATATAAAAAATGAGGTTGTATATTTGTTCCGTAGCATATCATAGGACCACTTATTGACTCACCTTCATCAACCAGTACAACCTCCACAACGGCGTTGAGAGGGATGTCAACCTTGTGAGTGCACATGCAGTTGCGGCCGCAGTTGGCGGGCTTGTTGTCTCCGTTGCAGAACATCTCTGGAGGAATGTCCTCGATTTGCGAGAGTGGCGGGGATGGAGGGCTGACGTACGAGATCTCATCCACCAGACTGATAACGTGATCTCCAGCACCGGGAGCAACTGAGAAAGATAAGAGATTGGTTAGTTTGCACACATAAATTGGAATTGTAGAATAAATAGAGACTAGTCAGCATCTTAGACGCAAGTTCCTAATAGTTTGTGCAAAGCAGAATACTTGAAATAATACTATCTTACTGAAAAAATTATCTTAATGTTAATGACCAATGAAAATAATAAAATAAGGTAGACAACACTAGTTGCTAGCAGAGCTTGATTAATATATCGGCAACCCCTTTACAAAATAAATGGTATCAGGAAACTGACACATACTTTCTCCCTTTTAGCCAAACCTGAATGACAACAATATTTGTTATTTACTAAATATAGAATATGAGGTATAGATAAATGTACAGAAAATTGTCTAAAATAGTTGTTTTCAGAAATATCCACCCAAATCCCTTTTTGGGATGCACTATAGAGTCCGTTGCTACACACAGTAGTTTTGAGAGGGGAAATGCCCCCTTGCCCCCCCAGGGTTAAATAGCAACACATTTCGAACATCCTCTGTTGGTCAATGATAACTTGACCTGCATATCAAATTTTAATTAAATTGATCAGTAAATAAGAGAGAAATAGTTATTTTTTGTATTCCCCATAAGAATAACATTGGACAACGTACTGCGTTTACCGCTAAATGAAAATTTCAATTTTCACCGCAACTAGCAATCGTAGAATAGTAATTTAAAATACTAATTTATTTAGTTTTTTGAGCTCTTTTTAATGGTGAATAGTAATATTTTTTAACGTTTATGATTTTTCATGAAAAATCCAAAAAACTGAATTTTGGATGTTTTAAGTCCTGTAATTTCTGAACCCGAATTTTTTCAGAAATGCGGGTGGTGTCATTTTGTTGGAAACCTAAAGTTCTACAAACCACTAAAGTTATTCAAAATCGTTAGAGCCGTTTTTGAGAAATTTGGATTTTTCTTGTTTTTAGGCGGTTTTTGGGGGATAATTACCCTTAAAAATCAAAAATTCAAAAAAATGAAAAAAAACGCCTGGAGATATCGTGGATTAGTACCTACATACCAAATTTTGTAAAAATCGGCCCATAGGTTAGGGCTCTAGCTCTGTACACATCCACACAGACACACACACACACACACACACACACACACACACACACACACACACAGACAGACATCACGTAAAAACCACTTTTTTGGGTTCAGGGAGCACCAAAACGAATATTTTCACTAACAACTCAAATTCGAAAATTTTTACGAAAACAATACTTTCTCCATATACTATGTATAGGGGGAGAAAGTAAAAGGAAAGTTGGCACCAAAAACAAAATTGAAATTATCAGTTGTAACAATTATGGATACTAAAAGTCATAGATTGTAGAAAAGAATGGGGATTTTGTTTCACAGAAATATTAATATGATTGTTGTGACTTAGTATATTGAGTTCTCAGATTATTATTAGTGAATTTCCTTTGGAAAGTGAACTATTAGCATGACCCGCACGGTGAAACTTAAGCCCGGGACCACCATAGAAGTTCCTAACGTGACCCCCTGAGCACGTTTTGGGAGGTCGATCAGAATTTTATATATATATATATGTATAGACATATAGACATATATATATATATATGTCTGTTGGACAAGTTCGTTGGGCAAAACAATCGGAAAACTCCAAACCCCTTTTTTTGAGGATTAATCTTTCAAATTTCGAGTTTTTGGGCCCAAAAAGGGTCAGAAAAGCCCCAGATGTAAAATTAATACATGTAAAAAGATGGGAATTAGAGAGGCGAAAGTTTTAAGCCCTCTCCCGTCATTCTAGCATAAATATTTACCGAGTTATTAAAGAAGATGTGTATCGGCTAAACACAGTATGTTGTCTTATGGGGGTTTTACACTAGAAAAGCGTGTTATTCCTTTGTCAGAGTACTTTTATTACCCCCAGCAACCTCACGCCTACTTTCAAGCCTATCTGGACCTTCTACTAACCTTATAATGTGCAAAATTGTATTCCCAGCTTTGCAAGTAAATTAAACCAGGAGTATCAGAACAGCCAAAAAAATCAATGTTTTCAGATTTCAATAAAAATTGGACAAATGTATGTTTTTACACTGATTTTGAGTTTTAAAAGTTTTTATGTGGAAATTCACTTCCCTCACGTCAGCGTGCTGCGTGCGAACTCGTTTTTACTTTCTCCCCCTATACATAGTATATGGAGAAAGTATTGTTTTCGTAAAAATTTTCCTAACCTATGGGCCGAATTTTATGAAATTTGGTATGTAGGTACTAATCCACGATATCTCCAGGCATTTTTTTCATTTTTTTGAATTTTTGATTTTTAAGGGTAATTATCCCCCAAAAACCGCCTAAAAACAAGAAAAATCCAAATTTCTCAAAAACGGCTCTAACGATTTTGATTAAACTTTAGTGGTTTGTAGAACTTTAGGTTTCCAACAAAATGACACCACCCGAATTTCTGGAAAAATTCGGGTTCAGAAATTACAGGACTTAAAACATCAAAAATTCAGTTTTTTGGATTTTTCATAAAAAATCATAAATGTTAAAAAAGATTACTATTCACCATTAAAAAGAGCTCAAAAAATTAAATAAATTAGTATTTTAAATTACTATTCTACGATTGCTAGTTGCGGAGAAAATTGAAATTTTCATTTAGCGGTAAACACAGTACGTTGTCCAATGTTATTCTTATGGGGAATACAAAAATAACTATTTCTCTCTTATTTATTGATCAATTTCATTAAAATTTGATATGCAGGTCAAGTTAGCATTGACCAACAGATGATGTTCGAAATGTGTTGCTATTTAACCCGGGGGGGGGGGCAAGGGGGCATTTCCCCTCTCAAAACTACTGTGTGTAGCAACGGACTCTATAGTGCCTCCAAAAAAGCAATTTGGGTGGATATTTCTGAAAACAACTATTTTAGACAATTTTCTGTACATTTATCTATACTTCATATTCTATATTTAGTAAATAACAAATATTTTTGTCATTAATGTTTGGCTAGAAGGGAGAAAGTATGTATCAGTTTCCTGATACCGTTTATTGTATTAGGGTGAGTATTGTTGTCCTATCAAAATTTTGAGTTTGCAAATTACTGTAATTTTTAAGTCTGATTTAGTAATTCTTTTTAATCCAAGTTTTAGAAAATAATTTCACATTATGAAAATGGTTATATTGGTAACTTATTGAACTTGTAGTCTAAAGATAACTCTTATGCATGTTGAAAATAAAGACGAAATAACATTAAGTAAAGTTTGGTTGGATTACTGAAGAATAATTTTACTTTTATATTATCAAACTGATATTTTATGATTCACACTAATAGCAAATGCAGCATCCAAAACAATGTCGATTGTTTCTCTAAGAGGTGTTGAAAAGGACTTGCCCAAAAATCTGTTGTACTGGTGAGGCTGGAACAGTTCCTCTGGTCTGTAGAACAAAAATCTGAAGGGCAAGAAGATTTTGACGTCGGGTCTTTCGGCGAGAATGCCTTCGTCCACAGGCTTGGCGTTCTTCAGCTGGTTGATGCATACAGCATCGGTTCTGGGCTGGTTGCAAATGGCATCCAGGGGGTTCAGGACCTAATGTAGAAAACAATTTTGTAATCACTTTTAAAATCACACCACCCATAAAGGTAATCATCATTTGCCCCAAGTACCCAATAAGCTCTCGATCCAACAGCTATAACCTTGACCATCCCAGAATTGAAGAGAATAAATCATGTTAACAATTATCTAAACTTAGGATAAATTAGGTTGACAGTATTTTATTTTGAACTAAACACATTAGTTGTTATCAACCCCTTACTCGCCCTAGGTAAATCGAGCTAATCTTGGTATTTTGTATCAAAACTTTCAATAGCAAGAATAATAATTCTAAACGGTTTGTTAAACGATACAAGTAAGATCAATATAAGATTTAAGCAGCAACGTTATGTTATTCAGTCTACAAGAAAATGATATTTAAGTTTGCCTTACAAAGCTATGCTCCACAAAATAACACACCAAATCATGTGTGGTAGTATGGGAGCAAAGTAAACCATTTTCAAAGTTACTGTTGAATAAATATATCCATTACTCTTAAAATCAAGAATAAATTATTTTTTTTAACTCCTTATATATCCAACTTGATGTAAAGTTACAACAATACCATTAGAATGGCCTGTTACCAGCATGAAATTCACTCACCACTCCCTGGGGCAGGCCGACCTCGTAGGTGGGTGGCTGGGACGTCGGCTGGTATGGACCCCTGGCGTACCTCAGGATGCCGAGCTGCTGCACTCGCTTGTTACCACACTCTCCCAGACCTCGGGCCTGGATCCAGTAGGCGCCCACCGGCTGATCTGCGTTGATGACAAAGTCGTACCGTTCTCCTGGAGACAGCAGAGAGAGACCGTAAGAGAAGGGACTGTGGTAGTTCATTTAACATTGTATAGTTTACACAGACTTGAAAGTCATTTACTTTTTCTCGTGATGAGAGGATTAGTTTGGGGAAAACTTTTGCTTTAGTGCTTCTCTTATGTGTGGACATCGTAGGAGAATATGAATATATGTAACAAATTGAATTATTGTGTAACATAGATGTGCAAGGCTAATAATCTGGAAAGTAATAAAATATTGAAATCTCTTTGGATTTAAAAATGGTGTCAAAATATTAAATTTGAACATGAATCAGTTGGATTTTGAAAATATTCTTGTAAAACAGTAAACAGGTGAGGTTTTTTTAGCAGTTGTAAGGCAGTTAAAAATAGGTGCTGGAATAGTTAATAGCGTTACTGATTATGATGATTATCAATTATTATTATTACTCATTACAAGTTTGGGCTTAGTTTTTGATCTTTCAGATTAAAAACATGGATCCAAAATATTGATTTAACAACTTAACAAACAACACTTCACAAGCCATCAAATACCTATAAAGTTTGTTAAGAACAATCTTAACGTACCAACGGTATAATTTTTGTGGTGAGCTACTTTGTGCTACTGCAAACTTCAAATTATATGATATCACCAAATTTCTAACCTGAACCAAATTCACCAAGTATTTTATAGAAACCAATGTAAATGACTCGACTCGATCGTCTGACCTGAGAATGAGATGATGGTGTTGACGACGACGGGGTGGACGGGCTCTCCGTCGGAGGCGATGAGGATGAGAGGGTGGCCCTGGATGGTGAGCTGGGCGGGGCAGACGGTGGCGAGGGAGTTGATCATGCGGAACCTGTAGCGCCGGCCGGGGGTGATGGTGAACGTCTCCAGAGGCGTGTTGGTCTGGTAGCCGGTGGTCGGGTCCTGCAACGGTGCCGTGAGTTATGGTAATGGTTATGGCTTTGATAATGCAATAGCTTCTAGTGTAACCAATAATATAATGCCTTAACATCCTTAGCAACATTTAAACATTCCCACTTTACACATAAGAATCCAGTTTACTAATTTTGGGACGAATCTATTTATCTGATTTATTTATTGTTCAGAATATATAATACCTTTTGAAATAGATGAATGCATAAGGTGTCTCAACCTGTCAATCATGTTAGAAAACTGAATCTATATTATTACTAGAATTTCTTGATTTTTGTTCAGTAATTTTTGTCCTATAAAATTATTATTTCATGTTCATATTTCGTATCAGTCGAAAGCTGTTACCCCTAGGCAAGCCTTTTGGGGGTTTGAATAACATCCACCTGCACCTTAAAAGTTCCAGTGTTAACCTTATGGAGTTATATTTTATTTACGTAAGTTATGTAATAATGTAAAATTTCCAAAACCTATGGCTCTTCATATGCTGGATTCATGTGCGGAGAACAAGACACCAGCTAGTTAAGTTTATAAAATACCCAACAGTGAATGGAAAAGGGAGACGGAAGCGAGATAACAGGTCAAGTAATAACAGTGGCATGTTCTATTCTGCAATAACTTTGATCTCAAATTGTGTAATAAAGTATAAATACAAAATAATGCAGAGTTTAACTTCATTTAAAAGATACAGTCGTATAGTTTGTACAACAATGATTTCACTACTCCACTAACCTTTTGTCATAGTAAGTGGCTCAGCAGATTGTTATTAATTCAAAACATTTAAAATAAATTGTAATTATAAATGTGACACAATTGCTCAATTTATTTACTTAATGAACAAAGTAAAACCTCACATATCCGTCAAATATTGCAGTAGAAAAACCAGTGTGAACTTTACTAAATGCTATAGTGTAATTTACTGAAGTACAAAGAATGCAAAAGCTAAAAAACACAACAAGTGTAAAAATAAAACTTTAAAAAGTTCAATTGTTCTTTAGGTTGTAAAAATGTATATTTGCAAAAGTGTAAAATATGGCTTACTTGGCTTGAATGTTTTATAAATGTAAACGTACAACGGTATTACTTCCTTTCTCTTTATTCTATAATTAAGCTGATTTATTGCTTTATAAAAAATAATAAACGATCAGAATGACTGGCAGTGCTACCTCACTTTGTTATGTCATACACACCTTTCTTTCATACATACACCTTTCTTACACACCTAGGGAAGAAAGGCGTTGTTGTCCCTCAGCCTTGAAGCAAGCACATAACACCAAGTGACCTTCTGAACTATTGTTCTGTATTGTTTATTCAGAACGTTGCTTGATGCTATCTCAACCCAATAAGGTGAGGCATGCCTGCGTTTGTACTAGATACCAGCGAGCAAATGATAGAATGTGCTTGATACAGTCGCTGGGGCAATTTATTGGTAAAAAAAAACTAAAACAACAAAGTGATGTTATAATTTTGTTTACATGTTGATTGTGCATGGGTTTTATTTATGCTGTTTTTTGTTTTCTATGTCAAAAGTCCTGAGAAAATTGCTATGCATTTTGATCTGGAAAAATATTTTAAAATAAAACACTAGGCTTATAGATATTTAAAATAATTTAACTTACTAAATTATAACTAGTACCTAATACTAGCTGTTATTAGCCCGTCAAAAATTACGGGTTTAAAACACGAATCAAATAGTTTTCATTAGTAATCAAATAAATTTAGTGGCTTCAAAATTGTTCTTTACAAATCTATAACTAAATATCTGCCAGTTATTTAAAACACTAATTTTGAATGCATGTAATAATACCCCCTTCGCAGCAAACCTGCGTACTCAGCGAATTTCCTATGCATGAATATATTTCTTACTACCACATAAAGCCACTTACCAAGTTTCATAAAAATACTTAAATAAATGATATTTGCATTTTATTTATTCTCCATAAGAATAACATTGGGGCTGAGAACGCAGGTTTGCTGCAACGAGGAAGAAAAAATATGTTTTTTTTGCAATTATCAATATAACTCAACCAGGTGAAGGTACATACCAAGTTTTAATGATTTATGTTCATAATTAAGGGAGATATAAAGCTTTACGTATTCTCCATAAGAACAACATTAGGGATGAGTATGCAGGTTTGCTGCTAAGAGGATAATCAACAAAAAATCAATTTTTTGTGCAAATATCAATATACAGTACCAGTACTAGGTGAAGCCACATACCAAGTTTCATCAATATACGTTCATAAATAATCGAGATATCAAATTTTAAAAATGGGAAATCATCGTGCAAAATTGTAAGATGCTATTGTAACAATGCATATTGCATATTAAAATCGTCATTAGAATGTTAAAATTATTTTTACGAAAGACTTGCACGAAAAATAGCCCAATAGAAGAATTTGATGGTTTAGTTTAAACTTTGTTGTTAGTTTAGTTTTGGATATTGAATCAGATGCAGATTTATGTAACTTCAAGCCAAAATCTGTTTTTTTATAAACTGGAGTAAAATTGCATTAAATGTTTAAATGTTTTTTCTTTGGACTCAAATATGCAATAGAAATTAACCTAACTGCTTTCCTTGTTTTTATAACCAAAAGATAAACACAGTCTACATATTTACCAACACTTAATTGCATTTTGTCTGCTGAAATACAAACTATCTAAAGACAGACCAACAAAAAACACATAATTAGCTAAACTAAATATACTAAATATACTAAATATATGTATGTATTCAATGCTAATAGTGGGATAGGTCCATAGTCCTTACTTTTTTTATCCCTTTTATCATAATTTCTACCTTCACCCAATTTCATGCAATATAGCAAAGAAGGTATATATTATAAAGCAAAGAATGACTCTGTGAAATCAGACTTAATTTTGGACTTAAAAATAGCTTATTGCCTCAACTTTTACCTTCGCATTTTATCATCAGCATAATAACGAATAACCCCCCTACATTCATTTTGTTGAATCATGTATTTGTGTCTTTAATCGTGGGTTTTTATACTCATATTCTAATCGCACTTTAGAAAGAATAATGGCTATCATCATCGTAGTTTACAAAAAAGCCTTTGATTGTTCATATTTACACAAAACTATAGAAACTGCCTAAACTGCAACAACAACAAAGACTAGAATTCCATATGTGAACTGCTATAATGCCGCTTTGTGGTAATCATTTCCGTGGCCCATTATTAAACAAAGGAAAAAAATCTATCTTTAGTTATATTATCAGTAATAAAACACAATAATTACTGCAACACTAAAGGAAACATATTGGAAATTTAAATAGAGAATATAGGATACTTAAATCTGAATTTGAATTACAATTACTTTTTCTGGCACTTTTATACAGTATTATAAACTCTATTTCCTCTCAGCATATAATTTATGTTGCTTATTGCCTGCCGATTTCAATTAAAAAACCTAATTTTAATTAAGATTGTCTGCTTCGTTTACAAACACAACTTGCTCAACTTGCTAACTTTACTCAGCTGTCGTATTGAATTTGGATGCAAAGAAGGGAAGGGGAACACATGGCATGGTAAACAAAATGATTGATGAAAAATTGTCAAAATAAAAACTGTGTTTTTTGCCACTTACAAACTTATAACTAAATAAATGTAGGGTATCGTATTTTTTCATCATCCTGGGCCTAAGGGAAATCTTTTGACACTAACCTGGTCTCTCTACGTTTAGAAATTTACTTGGAATAGCCTAGGTGGTTACACGTTGCCTTGTACATGCTATTATTATATACGATTTGCATGTTGCTTATATATTACGGACTCTGAAGAAGATTGATGATATGTTCATATTTTAGACAGTTCAAAATATGTTTGATATGGTATAACTCGTGTTCAACAACATTAATGAGGATGTCCCTAATTATTATGGTGTGTTTTTTCTAGCCCGGTACCAATGCATTGCTTTCAGTCACCACAGAATTTTCCTAAATATAAATAAACTTCCTGTGTGAAACACTCCACCGGTTTAATTAACATTAAACATTCAAAGACGTCCAGTTAATTTCGTCTTCCGCCGAAAGTTGACGATCTTAATTGCAATGATTTATCGTCTAATCACAAGCGACAACGGCGACTGGCATTTACAAAGAGAAAGGTAATAAAAGCGGCGTGTTGAAACTTGTTCATTGAAAGCTACAAACTGGAACTGTCTAATACCAAGGGTCACAGAGGCCGATACATTCTGATAAAGCTGTTGTTGGGCTACTTTAACACCACTTCCCACTCAGAGGAATCAACTGATGTAATCATCTCTCGGTTTCCGCGCACTAGGGTTATAATTTCTGTAATTGTGTTTGGTTTGAAACACACACCATGGGTGCTGATTTGAGGCTATCCATTTCGATTTCACAACGTCCGTAGTGTACCAACGAGTGATTTTGTAATGGGCTTTTATAAGCTCATATCCTACGTCTTTCGTTTTATGTGAATGTTTTTCAACGGGGATGCGAAAATTATCACCCTGGATTAATGAAAAAAGACACGGCTATTTTTATAAGTGCCATGTATACCGATATAATATATCTATAAGTGTTTGTTGTTAGTTCATCTAATAAATTTGTCAATATAATGTATTGTAACACCAATGAATAGATTCAGTTGAATAGTAATGTATTACGTAGTTTTAATGAACTCTGGAGCTAATATCAATTTACTGACTTGTAGTATTTTGCGAAATTAACCTTTAGAAACAGCCAGTCATAATTTATTTCCTATTTCGATATATGAAATATCCTTTTCCCACGACTAGTTTAATTTTCAATAAAATTTATTATAAAAACTCTGATTTTTTACTTTCTCCCCCTATACATAGTATATGGAGAAAGTATTGTTTTCGTAAAAATTTTCGAATTTGAGTTGTCAGTGGAAATATTCGTTTTGGTGCTCCCTGAACCCAAAAAAGTGGTTTTTACGTGATGTCTGTCTGTGTGTGTGTGTGTGTGTCCGTGTGTGTGTGTGTGTGTGTGTGTGTGTGTGTGTCTGTGTGGATGTGTACAGAGCTAGAGCCCTAACCTATGGGCCGATTTTTATGAAATTTGGCGTGTAGGTACTAATCCACGATATCTCCAGGCGTTTTTTTTACTTTTTTGAATTTTTGATTTTTAAGGGTAATTATCCCCCAAAAACCCCCAAAAAACATGAAAAATCCAAATTTCTCAAAAACGGCTCTAACGATTTTGATTAAACTTTCGTGGTTTGTAGAACTTTAGGTTTCCAACAAAATGACACCACCCGCATTTCTGGAAAAATGCGGGTTCAGAAATTACAGGACTTAAAACATCAAAAATTCAGTTTTTTGGATTTTTCATAAAAAATCATAAATGTTAAAAAAGATTACTATTCACCATTAAAAAGATCTCAAAAAACTAAATAAATTAGTATTTTAAATTACTATTCTACGATTGCTAGTTGCGGAGAAAATTGAAATTTTAATTTAGCGGTAAACACAGTACGTTGTCCAATGTTATTCTTATGGGGAATACAAAAATAACTATTTCTCTCTTATTTACTGATAAATTTCATTTGATATGCAGGTCAAGTTAGCATTGACCAGATGATGTTCGAAATGTGTTGCTATTTAACCCTGGGGGGGGGCAAGGGGGCATTTCCCCTCTCAAAACTACTGTGTGTAGCAACGGACTCTATAGTGCCTCCAAAAAAGCAATTTGGGTGGATATTTCTGAAAACAACTATTTTAGACAATTTTCTGTACATTTATCTATACTTCATATTCTATATTTAGTAAATAACAAATATTTTTGTCATTAAAGTTTGGCTAAAAGGGAGAAAGTATGTGTCAGTTTCCTGATACCGTTTATTATGTTCACCTATTGTGAACTACGATCTTAGTAATTATACATGTTTATTACATATTGTAGCCCTGGAAACAATAATATAATTGTATACATTAGAAACTGAATAACCAAGAAAAACAATAAATGACCAATGTTTTACCCCTATTGACAGAGTAAAAGTGACACGCATAACTGTAAAAAAATACGTTGTAAAGTGTTATAAAATGGGATACTTGTACAACGTTGTCAAGTTTGAAAATACGGATGTAAATTTTAACTTTAGAATCCCCCAGTAACTCATAGATCAAAAACAAACATAAGTGTAAACTTTTTACAAAATGCCCCGGATTCTCCACAGGTTAGGTTAGGTCAGGTGAGGTATCTCAACGTATTCATCTGGAACTGTCCCTTGCCGTTTAGGAGCAGAAACTCCACAGAAGTTAGGTTGGTTTAGATTAGGTTAGGTAAGGTTAGGTCAGGTACCTCAACGTATTCATCTAGAACTATCCTTTGCCAATGAGGAACAGAGCCTCCACAGAAGTTAGGTTAGTTCATTAGGTTAGGTTAGATATCTCAACTTTTTCATCTGGAACTGTCCCATGCCGTTGATGAGCAGTCTAAACAGAAGTTAGGTTAGTCCATTAGGTTAGGTTAGGTATCTCAACGTATTCACCTGGAACTGTCCCTTGCCGTTGATGAGCAGCGTCTCCGGGTCCTGTCCGGTGTTGGCGGCCAGTCGCCCCGGGAACCTCTCCATGGCGTCCTCGTGCATCCAGTCGCTGAGCAGCATCACGTGGGTGGTCAGGTCGTAGTCGTACAGGTGGCTGTTGGGGTCCTGGGAGGGCGCCTCACGCACGATCACGCTGCCGTAGATACCGTCCAGCTTCTGGGTTCCTGGATAGCATTTGAAAGATGAGAATTCAAGAAAGATGATGCAAAATAAGGACAACAAACTGGACCAAACGGATTTCAGGGTATATAAACCATTGCAGTTCCATTATAAAGAAGTCAAGCAAATAAAGTGTAGGTAAATCGAATTAATAATGTATGTTGGCACGGCTTTGGTTAAAACTGTAAATTAAATATTTTTCTCCATTATCTGAATTACTTTTAATTAAAATATCTTGTGTATGATTTACATTGATGAAAATGTTAATTTTTTTCTACTTCTCTGTTGGCGGGAGAAATCCGAGATTTAAGTGAGAATTTTAAATTTAGTTTGGAAGGTATTCTGTTAGTGAGATTAATCGCAGAAAAGAAAAGTAAAATTAACTTATCTGTTCGAAAGGAACAATAATGAGTATTTAAATGTATAGACTATCAGTATTCCTTTTAGGATTGGTGTTAATTTAAAAAGTAAAATTGAATATTAAATGTATCAGTACTGAAAAGAGGAGTTTTATTCATGTAATCTAGGAAGAACGGTAATTATTACAGTATTGTAGTTTGTGTTATTAGTGAATTTCCTTTGGAAAGTGAACTATTAGCATGACCCGCAGGGTGAAACTTAAGCCCGGGACCACCATAGAAGTTCCTAACGTGACCCCCTGAACACGTTTTGGGGGGTCGTTCAAAATTTTATGTATATATATGTATATATATATATATATATGTATATATATATATATATATGTATATATATATATATATATATATATATATATATATATATGTGTATGCACTCTAGCGGTCGCATTTTTTGTCCGATTAACTTCAAATTCGGTAGGGACGTTCCTTTCTGTAATCAGTTGGACAAGTTTGTTGGGCAAAACAATAGGAAAACTCTAAACCCTTTTTTGGGGGATTAATCTTTCAAATTTCGAGTTTTTGGGCCCAAAAAGGGTCAGAAAAGCTCCGGATGTAAAATTAATGCATGTAAAAAGATGGAAATTAGTGAGGCGAAAGTCTTAAGCCCTCTCTGATAATTCTAGCATAAATATTTACAGAGTTATTAAAGAAAATTTGTTTAGACTAAACACAGTACGTTGTCTTGTGGGGGTTTTACACTAGAAAAGCCTGTTATTCCTTTGTTAGAGTACTTTTATCATCCCCAGCAACTTACGCCTACTTTCAAGCCTGCCTGGACCTTCTCCTAACATTATAATGCGCAAAATTGTATTCCCAGCTTTGCAGGTAAATGAAACCAGGAGCATCAGAACAGCCAAAAAATCAATGTTTTCAGATTTCAATAAAAATTGGAATACATGTTTGTTTTTACACATATTTTGAGTTTTAAAAGTTTTTTTTGTGGAAATTCACTTCCCTCACGTCAGCGTGCTGCGTGTGAACTCGTTTATTATTGATCACAGAATATCAGCCGTATTCCATTAACAACACCTAATCTTTCTAATTTATTTAACTTTAAAAATATGCTAATCAATGTAGGATATACCGTACAAGGCATAGGCCTATACAATATCTTTATTGAATCTCCATCAATATATTAAATATCAGTCATACGTAAACCCCACTAAAACGGTTTTAACTGGTTAGCTGCAATAACAGCGAACAAACAATTATGCGAGAAAGACTAACTTGCGTGTTTAGAAAACATTTTTGAAACTCAATTTCACCAATAGTTAGGTCTAACTCCATATTTATTTTCCAAAAATGGAAAAATCGACGGTACTTTGTTACTTTATAAATTGTTTGGTAGACATAACAGGCATTTTCAATCTGTGGTTATGTCTGCAATGAGTTCTTAAGTGGTCACAACATTTTAAACAAAGAAAAGAAATTGACTTTCATTTCTGCCAATATAAACAAGGACCATCAATAAATTCGATAACAAAACAGGAAACATTAAAGGAAAAATAAAGTTACAAATCAATTGGATCCAAGAAAAAGCATCATTCGTCATTCCCAAGTTATGTGGGTAGGGAGGGAGTGGGGTTAATGGATCACGGGAGATTGAGAGTTCAATCTTGTGGTAGAAAGTTGCATTTTGTTATCCAAGACTCAACTGATTATGTCATCGACGTATAGGAAGTGGATCATGTGATGCTGATGCGAGTTATAGATGGAATTCATATTCCAACAAATGGGAATTGCTATCATAGACATTCCAGTGGTTTACGATCTGGAACCTTTGACGAGCCAGTTGGAAATGTGTGGACTCGTCTCAAGAAAATTGCAACTGCGCCAATTAGAAGAGCTGCCTGTTGCTGACTTGTTGATGGTCCGAGACGCTAATGAAGTCTAACTATCAGTCACTGACTAGGAAGTGCAAACACTGATTACCAGTAACAGGAATTGATGATTCCAGAAGGGTGTCACTTGCTCATTACTTACATCAATTTTATCTACATGAAATACAATGGAACATTTCCAATTACTCTTATTACAGGAAGATTCACAAAAGGCATGCTGTTTTACTTTTATCCTCAAAGATAACGACAACCGTGGTCGGCTGCCGTGAAGTTAAATTAAACCCTTTTATAGTTGATAGTATATTTTGAGATACACCTTAAGACATTAATTTTGTATGTAACAACTTACAAATAAACTCTACACAATAATAAACTCTATTAAAATGAACTCTACATAATGATTTTAAAACTGCATATTTATTTTATGGTATAAATAACAAGTAACACTGTGTACTCAATAACGTCATCCATCCTCATTCGCCTGTGTTTGTCTCGTCTATAATACTAGAAAACTGTACTAAAAACTCGTATTGGGTCAGTGGTACAAAAAACTTTGCACGTTGCATAATTAGAACTACTTTGTGGCAAAACGAAATCTGAAGGCGAAACACAATCTTTCTTCGGCAAAGGCATAAAATTACTCTGAGAAAAAACTTAACAAGGAAAGCAACTACATTAATTCCTTCAAAACCGGTGAAACACGAAACTCGCCGAAAACTTGCCCGAAACGACCTACTTTCTACATAATTGCAACGTTGATCCTGTCTACAGGAGTTATATGCATTCGAGATCGATATTTTCAATGACGGAGTCATTTTAAACGTAACACAGCTCCAGACTGTGTTCTTGTTCAAGAGAAGGTCAGTGTTTGAACAAAACACCAAAAAACTGTATATAACACCTTATACAGAATTATATCACCAGATTTGTCCAAAGGTCCCCCCCAAATTCTCCATATTTTAAAAAATTTAAAAAATGTATGCTGTAGTTTCAAAACTGAACCGTAATATTTGTTTTTGTATCACGCGGTATTTCAATACCCAAAATTCAACCCTATTACCTTAAGTATTTGCAGCAACTACAACCAAATCTATACTTAAACTTTCTGAGTGATCACCGATATGTATTAAATCATTTACAGATGTTTCCCCTATATTTTGTAATGCCATCGAAGACACTAAAAATATTCCACTGACGATTTGTTTGTGAGCAATCCACCCATGTGGAGAAAACTAGCCATTTGCTGGGTTCTAATTTATCGTGAATTTCCGGAACATTCAAACAGGGCTATATTTTTTGTCATACTTTTTGAATGTGCCCAACAAGGGGAAGTAGTAGGGGGAAGTGGAGGCCTTAGCAACAACTACTCGCCACGTTGTCATTGTACGTTTGTGCATCCCACCACAAACTTGCCCTCATTGGGCACTAGGTCATCTTGAAGGACGACTTACCCGTGTGAGCGTGGTAGAAGTGCGTGCCCGCGTTGCCAGCCACCCACTGGTACCTGAACGTGTTACCGGCCAGGGTGGGACACTGGGTGACGAAGGGGACGCCGTCGTAGTACTGGGTGCCTCGCTGGTGGATGCCGTGCCAGTGGATCGTCACTTCCAGGCCCTCCATCTGGTTGCGGACGTCCACCACAACCTTGTCTCCCTCGCACACCTGAGGACAAAGTGGAGGATGAGCTTGGGAACTAGCATGCAATAATTATATTTCGGCTTATGACGTATGATGTACAAAAAAGTTCGTTAATATACAAATTTGAAGAGGTATTAACTATACATTTGTCGGGTGAACAAAATAATTACATTACGTTGCACGAGTGAAAACCAGGCCGTCCATAAGACTAGTGTTAATTTCAACTTTGGGCTTATGGCCGGCTTGGGTTTTCACTTTTGCAACGTACTGTACGTTCTGGACATCTGTTTATTGTTTCAGCTGTCAAAAACCTTGCATAGTTCATGTTACACACTCGTAATTCCTCGCAAAAGGCTTAAATGAGGCTTTAATGCTCTTAACAATTAAAATATCACCTAGCTTTAACAAATAGTCTAACGATGTTCATACAAATTAACGAAGAGTTAAGTTAAATGAATCGTATCGTCTCAAAATCCCCAAGTCTCAAAAACCCCAAATTCCAGAGGTACCCTAATTATACGGGCTGCTACCTGCTTAACGAGTCTCAAAAGACACCAAAAAAACAAAACGCGTGGGGCGTGCTCGGCGAGCGCCGAGTGGGGCGAGCGCCGAGTGGACTACTTGACTATGTTGTGACAGTTTTGACAGCCCTAACGAACCGGATTAATCAAATTTGTTTCTGACCGTTCCGTCTCGGTTAAGAATTCACTCCCACTGACATGATTTTTAATTAAAGAAGGCTGTAAGGGTAGGGGGAGGGGGTGATCGTTTTTACTTTTGATGACTGGGAAATTCTATACCGTTGGTAATGTTGGCACCTTAAGTCAGGCTAACGAAATTTTAACTGGCTAAAATTGCCTTAGTTTTGTGTTATCTTAATTGTCTTTTAAATTTTAAAGACAAATTGCAGCTATACAACTACGACGAAAATATAACTTTAAAATTTAGGCTAGCAATATAGGCGTAGCTTATTAAACAGTATTTTTTTATTTTAAATGCCGGCATAAAATAGTATAATTGGACAAATTACCAATTCACCAATCTATTACCAATTGTACCATTGGGGCTGGTGTTTACCCTCGTCACTTCTGCTTCATTGACCAGACCCTTACAAGATTTATGGCCTCGGCGCTCGCCCCACTCGGCGCTCGCAATACGACACCGTCTCAAAATCCCCAACTCCCGCACGCGCACTCACGAGTGTCCCCGGTTTCCGGTAGAGGTATACAGTGCACCTTAAATATATTATATTGTAATTTATTTCAGTAACTAACACTTTTTAATCCTGTTCTCTAATATGAGAAAGGTTTTCTTCCAAGCAACTCTGATCGCAGAAACGGCTCCAACGACTTCGTTAAAAAAATATCATCAGGCTTATAGAATTTATTATTATAACGGCTCAAAGTAATAATAGTATTGTAGTTTAAGAATTAAAACTAGTTGTACTGCTACTCGAATCCGAGCCAGTTTGTACCCAACGAAAGGTTACTTTAGTTGTAAACAAACAAAACATCGGATGATAACATCTGAGAATAATGCGGAATACTCCAAGTCACCTATACAAACTGACTGACCTTCACAGATCAAAGCTCGGTCCCAGGTACTAATATGCAAAATAAGATAAACTTTGAGGAAAGTCTGTAAAATGTGAAAAGGTCCATTGTTAGCACCAGCCGGGATTGCAAGTCCTTTTGTAAAATTGTACTTTAATGGGAGGCCTGTTGTACGGCCTCGCATACACAAATACGTACAACAGGAGGTCAGTAGACCCACGGACGCCATGAATCTGCGCAGTTAACCGCGTAATTCAGTAAAAAATAATCTTATTTCTATTTTTAATCGGGGTATACTAAAAAAACCCTCTTATTAATAAAAAAATACAACCATACGTTGTGTGGACTCATATTTCTTGGAATTAAATGCGAAAATTAAAGAAATATAACTTATTTTAAGTTATGATTAGAGCTATGAGCTGAATCATAAAGCTGAATACCTGCACCGCGTGGGTCGTAGGCGTTGGGCTCGTGAGTGCGCGTGCGAGAGTTAAGGGACCTCCACCGCGTTTGCGCCTATTGCTCCGCGGTTAAGGGTAATTTCAAAACACATATTTTGTCCGGGGGTAGAGCAGGTAGAAATCGGGGCCGTTGGAAGCACCTCTTTTGATCCGCAAGGGGGAGAGTAGCTGACAACTATTGTGTGTCCAATTGCGTCCAGCTGAACTCCATGGTGTTAATAGGTTATGATAATATATTATTATTCATGATTATCATATGCTTTATATCATAATAGTGAACTTGTACATATATCATAATAATTTATCATCTAAACAAACTTACTGGCCTTCCCCCCAGCAAAGCTCGGCCCCCAGGTACTTATAATAATATATAATAACAATACATATAATAAATTAATAATTTATTTATCATATTTTATAAATCATTTAGTTTAATTTATTAAACACTAATTACAAAGAACGAAAGATCTATTACTAGGCTAACAACAATTCTTAAAGTTTGACTAACAACATTATTGCTATTTTGAAATGTTTTGAAAATGAAATGTAATAATTTCATCCCATTATGCGGGCCCACCAGAGCTTTTACCTCGACCCGCGGGCTCCGCCGCTTCGGTTTACGGGGTCCTGAGGCCCGTGGGCCCCCCCGCACCGCGGGCCCTGCGGGGCCAGCAGTTACGCCACTGGCCCCGATTTCTACCTGCTCCACCCCCGGAGCAAAATATGTGTTTATATTACCCTAAACCGTGGAGAAAAAGACGTGCAGCTCCTCCAACCTAGCTCTCGGGGATTTTGAGACTGTTTTTTGCCATTTCCACACTTGGGGATTTTGACACTTGGTGATTTTGAGACGTAACCAAATGAATATTTTTATTATTCAGTATACAGGGTATCCAGAAAAAACGACAGTAATTTAGGATTGTTCATGCAAAATTTAAGAAAAGTGTCTACAAAAGGTGTGCCATAAACTACTTAGTTTTCCTAATATTCTTATGTAATTTGTAATTGAAACTGTATTACTCTAGAACAGCTAATATGAAACTTAGCACATTCGTTGTCTTTGTTAATATTGTATTACCTGTATGCTAGGGCCGGGCAGCATTCTGTTTATACTGAGGATTCCTCTCTCCACGCCATCGGCCAGCACACACTGGCAGTGTGACCAGACAGTGTTGGTGGCGTTGGGCGTGCACACTTGGCAGGCTCTGAAACACACATACAGATGTTGGATTTGAAACATTTGTACTGTATTTACACATAAGTATGTTTAAAATATACAATGTATTGCTTTATTGGTATTAATACAGAAATACCCTTTAATGGAATTGACGCCGGACCGCAGGGAACTGTATTACATTTAAACTAATCAAGGTACTAATGTAACCTACTAATAGGTTTTCCTCGATGTTTTACAATCATAGCTCGTATTTCCAAGAACTTGTGCAACCGGCAAAAGCTCTATTAATTAAAATTGGTTTTAAATAATCTCCTTCATTTATATAACTTAAATGTTATGGTCTCGTGTATGATTTAGTAAACAAATTTGGAAACAACATTCGAGCTACATTGAACTTTTATAGAAATATTTCTAAGTAAATCGATACTTCATGATCACCCATAACAAAATATCACTGTCAATCCTTGTATTACACATGATTGACTGGGCCAGTATTTCAGTTCTTAGTGGTTTTGATTTGAATCTTTTGGCTTTTAAAACTGATTAGAACTAATATGTATTTAACTCGACACAATTCCTGACGAAATCCATTGATATCTGACCCAGTGAACGCAAACGAACAAAAAGTCACAGGGGGCAGACTTAACGAACCGAGTATGCCTGCATTTAGCAACGGCGGCCAATTGCCCATATGATTGGTTTTGGCAATGCGACCTTGATAACGCTTTCACCCTAAACATACGACGGAACAGCTCTGACGTAATCAGCTGTTATTGCAGGTTGGGTTTCACATAGAGTAATTGTTCCGTCGTGTACGACGGTAGTGGTAGTGGCGGTGGTGTGGTGCCGGTAGGGTTATGTAGTGCGGTATGCGGTTATGGTCCGATGGTCGCCCTAAGTACCACCAGTAGGCTAGTCAGTGCCTAACGGCGTTTATATGAGTGTTACGGCATTCTTTGCACAAGGCGAAGGAAGTTGGAAAATTGGCTAAATAAGAGTTGTTTTGTAATAAATATAAATTGGTGCTCTAAATCGTGAGTGTATTTAAATATAATTTGTAAATACCCATATCAATCGCTAACCATTATTATTTCTTAAACCGGAAATTTGCCTAAATGATTTATTTTGTAAAATTAGTAAACATTAATTACTTAATTTGTCTCTCGAACATATAACAAAATATGTTGTTGTTAGGTTAATTTAAAGATGAGAATATAGACAAGTTAAATAAATAATGCAAACTTCGAAAAAACATTGTGTACTACTTATTCGATCGTATGTATAATCGTAGAGTATAACAATCGTATAATTTAATAAAATATTTATTTTTTTGAGAGCCAATTCATACTTTTTTATGGGGTTACTGTATAAAAATACTACTGACCTATAAGATTAGTTTAAATGAAAATAGTTTCAAAATTAAAATAATCTATATTTTTCAGAAATATTGAAGTGTTTTAAGAAACTAAAGTATTAATGAGACCTGCAGAGCAAGGAATGTGATTAATCCTTTATTCAAATGGATCGAAACCTAATAAAATAAATTTAGTGTAAAAGAAGAAAATATAAAATCTGGCAACAAAACCAGGATAAATTCCACTGTTATTGCCACGGACACTGGGACGTCTTACGTTGCCTCGTGATGTGTCTGACAAAGCGCATAGATCGAGCTCTTTTCAGGTGTTCATGTTCATAGTGAGATACAGATAATTACAACGAGTTTCAATTTCGTGGTTTTCAAGCAATGCCACGGGGCAAACACACTGATGGGGCAACCGCACCTAGGCGGGCCTCAGAGGAGCGTGGACAATCGTTCTGGCGGGGTACACTCACTCACACTACACCAGCCGCATGACCGAGAGGAAATTAACTTTTATGGACTTCAAAAAGATCTAAAACAAAAGGTTTATTTTTTATGATAACAGTTAAAACAATGTATAATTTATTTTTATCGGCGATGTAAGCATGTTTATGAGTCATTGAGAGTTATTTTATAATTTAAGGTTCAAGATATATTAGGGGAGGCATGAGTACTTTTTACTTCTTTGAAATACGCGTTGTGGTTATGAGTGCGTTTAAAGGATTAGCAAATGTCCAAAAATGTCTAACTGAGTCTGTTGAATAGTGTTTTATAATGATCTATAATGTTTTATAAAGAACGTGATTATCGGTATATTACCCAATTTAATACCAGTTTCACTTAAATAATAATAAAATATATAATAAATAATAGGCCCTAGTATAAATTTAAAAATTACTGATATTTTTGACGAAGTTATTTGTGAGTTAAACAAACCTTAAGCACGTAGCTAACGGTGTATTTTCGTCGAAAATATTAGTCAAAGCTATTGTAACCACATTGGTCCTGATTTTTTTAATATAATAATCACCTTCTTCATCTTAACTTTGCTATGTTAACGACAAATTTGCAACGCAGTAGCAAAGTATGTTTGTCACTTTCAGAACCGCGCACTAATTTAATTCAGTTTAGTTTTCCGGTCACATTCAATTGACTGTCGCACTTCCGACTTGAAAATACGTCGCTATGTAATATAGAACTGAGAAACTTTCACATTTTGTTGTTTAACACATAAAAACTCCATTTTTTAATGCGGTTAATTGTGACTGATTGCTTTCTTTATTGCTTGTTAAATGGCAAACCCGTTACTTTTACATGATTTAGACCTGACCAAAAAATGTTGTATATGCACAACTTGTTGATTTTTTAAATAAATATTAATGCTGTTCTGTGGAATAATTTTCTTTAAAATTACAATTTATAATTATTCTACTTGGTTATAAAAGAAAAAACCAACATCAACGTTATAAATTGTTTGTAATTTAAATGACTAAATTTTGAAATTCAATCAAACCGGACCAGGAACTTGCAATCATTACACCCATAATTCCTGAGAGAAAGCTCTCTGTGTGGAAACATATTAATTCATTAAGAGAAATCTGTTTTACTAGTCTCTAAAATAAAGGCATGAAAATAAAATACAGGAAAATAAACAAAATCATTAAACAAAAATTGTGCCCCTTGATCAGCTGAGCTATATGAGTTTATTTCAAAACTGAAATCAGAATAAAGAGCAGAGCTTTCGGGCACAGCATGATTGCTATCATTCATGATTTACGATGTTAAAAATTAATTTTTAGAAGTTACAAACGTCAGTGTCATTCTGTAAATTCCCTTAAATTAATACTATCTACTTTTGCCAAGTGTTAAATTAAGTACCATAAAAGTAGTTTGAAACTATATTTGAATTCGTTTTTAAAACTATAGATGCCTTTTTAAAGACAACAAGTTTTGAATTAATACATTCAATCTAAGTACATCAAGTTCCTAATTTATTTTAAAACTTATTTAATTAACAAAACTATCAATTTAAGGTAAGATCCCGTTAATCTCAAATTAATTAAAAGGAAAGAAACTAGGTCTAGGCTTATGTATTAAGTATAAAACACAGCTCACATAAACAAAAGTGATTGAGTTCAATTGAGTTTTTCTACTGGGATACTTCTCGTTCCAATGCAACCAAGTAGGTGTTAATTAATCAGATAGCTAGCAGTGACGCGTGCATAGTAAGGCCACAGTCGGAGGTTCCGTTCCACTGTGCATATCAATATCACTGATAGACTTGTAATTGAGCCTCGTGAGTCAATTAGTGTGTATCCACAGAAATGTCGGTCACCTTGGTCGATTTACAATGGTTCTTGTTCTTGTAAGGACGTAATTTGTAATACCATTAGATTTAATTTAATTTAATTCAAATTTAAAATTAAATTCTCTAATTCTAGGCTGCCAAATAAAGTTCTTTCCCAATACTATGCGACACTCTCACTAGTTTTGAATATATTAATTAATCATTTTTTAATATATATTAATTTAATACCATTTGTAATGCCATTAGAAAACCCTTTGTAAGACGGATTAGTTTCACTTGCTATTCACGAACTGGTACGAATTTAAGGCATGAATGATAATAGTATGCAGTAATAGTATGATAATAGTATGATAATAGATAATAGATTATAAGATGATAAGTATGATAAGATGATAAGTATGATAAGAGATAATAGTATATTAGAGATATTAGTATGCAGGAGCTACATAAAATAAAAAAATAATGGGTCAATTTGTTTCTTTCTTATTAATCCTTCACTGCAGGGGTTAGGTTTTTAATATTTGTTTTTGAGTGGGCTATGGATATTATGTTGTAATCCACCACAAACATCAAGAGATTCAATTCTGAGTTTTAATATTATTTGAACTATAACCAATATTACATTTTGCGATTTTTACGATAGATATCTGTCAACTACTTGTTTAAAGTAAGAAAGCTTTTAAGTGACGCTGAGGAATATAAATATGTAATTTTTGATAATAGTATGAATCGGCTCTACAACAATGACGAACAGGCTCACAGGCAGCATTTCGTTTACGCGAATTTTACCACTGTATTATTAGAGAACCAAAACAATTATATTTAAGGAAAGGTAAAGACAGATAATAAAGTACACATATAAGTTAACAATTATTACTTCATATTTGTTTATCATGGTGAAACTGAGTTTACAGTAGAACGCTTGAATGTTTGAACTGTTGTGCTCAAATAACGGCAAGTCTTAAAACGAGTGCAGTTTACACGCGCAGCGGTTTAGTGTTCAACAACTACTCACGAATAGTTCGGTTTCTATTTGTAAGTAACGGGATAACGAAGTGCCGACGAGGTACTAGTTAATAAACTTGACCATTCACTGCGACTTTCGAACCATAAAAACTCAAGTACTGGACTAAATAACTTACTCAACTAGATGAAATACACCAGGAGAAAGTACTGGCCTTGAGACGTAAGTACTTCCTAGTCCTGTTCGTTAGTGAGAGTGTCGCATAGTTTTGGGAAAGAGCTTTAATTGGCAGCCTAGAATTAGAGAATTTAATTTAAAATTTAAATTAAATTAAAGAAAAGTTCTAGTTATAAAATATGAATTAGGGAATTGTTTTTAAGTGAGATGATTTTACAAGAATGTGAAGACATAACATATTATTTTATTGTATTACATGCAACATTGGAAAAGGATGTGTAGTCAAAGTGATGAAAGTATGCATATCTGAATATATGTAGATCTATTTTGATTTGGTTGGATAAAATTAATAATAAATAATGGTTAAAGTAAATTATGATCATGATAAACCCGTTTCTTTGTGAAAATAACTTGTTAACCGCTACTGAAATCACTATAAATTCAACAGGGACCATATTAGTGTGCTATTATTTCAAGAGTCTAGAGCTTCGAACCTGGCCTTTTATAAGTGCAGTAAAATCTGAATAACTTAATTAAAGGTCCTTTTTAGTACAAGAAATTTCAGGATAAAACATGCAAAGCTTGGATAGTTATATAACTAAAGATATTTGCTGGGAAAATTAATCGTTAGGTTAGGTTTGTTACTCAAATACTTATAAAATGTTCCGTTATTTTAATAAACAATCAATAGTATCACATAATGTATGAATTTAATTGATTTAAATATAATCAGATCGAATTTGAATAGTCTCATTTCAGTCTTGTATAAAGTCTCAAGGCGTATAAAGGTGTCGTAAAGTTTTTCAACAGTGTGATGTGCCGAATCCACAGTTCAGATTTATTTATTTACAGTTATAAATCACAACTGACATGAATGTGCAGTCGACTATGGTTTATTTAAGTGGAATCATAACAAAAGAACACTCACGCTCCCAGCACGGTGTACAACTCGAGAGTGAAGTGGTAGTAGCATATCTTGGGCGGCTCGCCTTCCCGGCAGGCCCTCGCGCACTCCTCGGGCGACGACAGTAGCGGGTTGTTCCTCAGCTCGTCCAGACCCCTGGTGTCGAAGTCTAGAGAGGAAGCGGGGATGTACGGCCTAGTGGCGGGATCCTCCGCCGCCACACCGAACCCCGCGGGGTGGGTCTGCACCAGGCCGTGGGAGGACGAGAACAGGTTAGGGTCCTGGTCGGCGGGGGTGAAGCCCGGGGATGGTGCGGCGATGTCCTGGTACCATGTCTGAGCGGATGTCGACTGGTCGTTGCGGGGGGAGGCGGCGTCTGCAACAATCGAAGCAACACGTCAATCATTTAATCTTTCAAAACTGTTCAATTTAGGTACAGGCAGGTTGCAGATGTTATGAAAGCCTCTGCAAACATTGGATTATACTATTCTTAAAATAAAATGTTTGTTGGTAAGCAAAGTTAACGTTTTTATTCGTGTTAACGTTTTTTTTAACAAAACAGCCAATTGATATTAACCAAGCGATTTGAGCCAAATAGACAAAAGTTGTGGGCACAGCTTTTATATTTGTTAAGAAATATGAATGAGGAGTTAGATGAAATACTAACGAATAAAGGGTTATAATTTTAAATAAGTTACTTGGGTTGAATGTCGTGAATGACAACATGCATTTACAGAATTTATAAACCTATACTATAAACTATAAACCGTTGTAAAGCAACGTAATATTTTAAAATTTATTAATGATAAAGCAATCTTGTTCATGTTACATTGTTTTCTCTTGCTAAATATTCTCTATATTCTTATCGACCTTATTCACTAAATGCCACACTCCCAACGCCCAACTTCAGCAACCTCGACCATTTAAGTCTCTAGCGTTCAATTGACGAAAAGTGAAAGTTGGTGCGATCTGTTGATAGCCAACTAAGTAAGTTAGTCCCAGTTAACTCCCTCGGTCACTAAATGATTTACAGATACCGTTGTGAAGTTTGTACGTGCGCGTGTGTGTAAGAGGTCACGTGACAGTCGCTATCAAGTTATGTTTTATAGAGCGTGTCCTCCTACAACGACCACGCCTGGGCTTGGTTGCGAAACTCATTCTACATACTACAATGTGTGGAGAGATAATGCAATACGAAACAAGAATATATAATATAAAACATGTCGACATTGCTAGACATAAATTACATTTTGAGCTTCAATATATTTTGCCATGTAAAAACTACGAGTACATACGAGTATTATGGAGATTTTACTGGGTTGTTTCAAAATATAGATATATTTTTTTAAATATGTCTCCATAGACTCTTTTATTTAACAGATTATGCTATTCATTTTTGAGAACATCCTTTACATTGAATTCAAAATGAGTTCGCACGCAGCACGCTGACGTGAGGGAAGTGAATTTCCACATAAAAAACTATAAAACTCAAAATCAGTTAAAAACATACAATTTTTCCAATTTTTATTAAAATCTGAAAATATTGATTTTTTGGCTGTTCTGATACTCCTGGTTCTATTTACCTGCTTAGAATACAATTTTGCACATTATAAGGTTAGGAGAAGGTCCAGTCAGGCTTTAAAGTAGGTGTGAGGTTGTTGGGATTATAAAAGTACACAAAAAAAATGAATAACAGGCTTTTCTAATGTAAAACCCCCATAAGACAACGTACTGTGTTTGGTCAATACACATTTCCTTTAATAACGTGGTAAATATTTATGCTAGAATGACGAGAGAGGGCTTAAAAGCTTCGTCACACTAATTCCCATCTTTTTACATCCGGGGCTTTTCTGCCCCTTTTTGGGCCCAAAACCCGAAATTTGAAAGATTAATCCCCAAAAAAGGGGTTTAGAGTTTTTCGATTGTTTTGCCCAACAACCTTGTCCAACTGATTATAGAAAGGAACGTCCCTACCAAATTTAAAGTAAATCGGACAAAAAATGTGACCGCTAGATTGCATACACACACACACACACACACACACACACACACACACACACACACACACACACACACACACACACACACACACACATATATATATATATGTATATATATAATTTTTAACGAAACCCCAAAACGTGTTCAGGGGGTCACGTTAAGAACGTAATGGTGGTCCCGGGCTTAAGTTTCACCGTGCGGGTCATGCTTATAGTTCACTTTCCATAGGAAATTCACTAATAGCCTAATCAATACAAATCGCCTAAATACTTTAATACCCGTCAAATGATGGGGGACAAAGCCAAATAAAATATTTATTTGTAATGTTTCTACTGGCCAGCTTCGGTAAAATAATTCTTCTAATCTATTAACTCTGAATCAAACCTACTACTTTGATACCAATTGAAACATGCACGGAAGGATCAATAACTAAATCCTTTCTCCTATTCTGACAAAGCAGACACTGAAAGCCTTTTCCACAGTCTATGCTTCTCTACAATGCACGCCGACGTTGGTTAAAGATCAGCTGATAAAAGGGCTATCAACTGATAAAAGACTGGCTGCAATAGAGCTGTTGCCTAAACGGGACAATGGGCAAGTTCAAGAGCCCTGATAGAGACATGGAGCGGGAAATATCAATTATCACGTCAAGGTCGTCACGCCGACGGAGTTGATAAGCGTCATGGGTCACGCTCACGTTGATAACGCTTCTTGGAAATACTTGTTTAGTTGTTAGTAGTATTTTGCTAATGAAAGAGTGAGAAACCAAGTAGGGTTACAAAATGTAAATTTTGACCAAATTAGGCGTGCAACTCGATAAGAACAACACTTTGCTGTTAATTGTCATTACTGTATATAAACAAAGCTCAAAGCACTGCTTTAAAAGCAGTAGTTTAAAGAGCTATTAAAGTGTGCAAACAACATAGTAAAATAACGTTTGATTACTTTTGCAAAAAATTAATAATATATAGAAAAAATGCCGAGATTTAATCGTCGCACTTTGGTGAGCTTTTGGTGAGAAACAGAGGCCTTTAATATTATATTGGGAATCCGTATCAGTGATTTCGATTATGACAAGGCGTGTCGGTTTTATTTGCACATCACTTTTAGTCTAGTGTAGGTAAAACCTTAGGACATGGATTGTAAAACATCAATTCATTAGTCATTCAGACAACATGTTGAAGTATTTCATATTCGTGTACGTTCTTCAGTAGATAACGTAGTTACTCTGCCAAGGAATATCAATAAATAAAAAAATAGGACTGAATTTCTAGTTAATTTGCGATCTCAAGTGATTTATGGTGGTACAATATTTGTGCTGGGGATACCCCTGGGAAGGTGAAATAAACACGTTTTCAAACAGCAGGCAACCTTGCGGCTCTGGCCCCGGGGTCACAATCTACCGCTCTCTTCAAACAGTATAATCTATCTTGGTTTCAAAAATAAAAACCATTCACCAACTCTTCCTTGACCTGAAACTGTGAATCTCAGTTCTTTCAAAATCAACGTGTTATAAGACTAATGTGGAAACAACACTTTGTCCACTAAAATGTCAGGTTTCGCTGGAAAGGCGAGGGGTAAAATTATACTCCGATCGTCTGTTCCGCAGCATGTTATGGATTCTCTGACTAAAATATATGTGAACTGTTATTTGAGTCTGTCGTATTTATAATTATTTTGTCGGATACTCTTTATCTTGTATAGCCTATTAATGCAAAAGCAAGCCTAAAACACAGTTATGTTAGTGGCATATAATGCAACAAACTTGTTATAAACCATATCTGCACCATAATTACAAATAGGGAACTTTAAAAAATATATGAACGTCCCACTTCTATAGTTTATTACAATTTTGGATGTTTAAACCAAATGTGGAAGTTTTATTAGAGATAATGACCTAATGCTCCATTATATGAAACACTATTTTAGGGTAATCAGCTTGTATTACAGATATGCCGTGATTAATGAAATCATTAATATACTGATTTAGCTCCGTATCAAGTAAATTGTGAAAAAGATTTGTAGTATTCTTATAATTACACTAATTGAATTATTTCCGTTTTCAATAACTATTATAAACAAAGTAATATTAATGATATATTGTTTAGTTTTTTCAACATACTTAGCTCCTCAAATTTAAATACTTTACAACTGATTTGCTTAAATAATTCCTAATAGAACTACACATGTTATGCCTGTCTTGAAATCCAAATTAGACCTCACGAAATGCTCTTTTAGGCTGGGACGCAGTTGTGCAGGTAGAAAATAAAGTCTCGTTTATTGTGAGATCGACGAAACGGATTCTAACAAATAAAGTTCGCACGTAAACTGAGCGGATCTAACGACCTACAAGCGGGCGACCGCGGATACAGCGGAGTACGGAGACTGTGAGTTGCCCAAGAAAGAGTTCTCAGATTTGCATAGACATTCGCACAATTGCCAAACACCCAGTATATAATAAACCTTACACAACGCGAGGCTACGGTGTTTTGTGTTTAATTAAACCGGTTGCAACAAACGCTAGTCGTCTGTCTCATTTACGTTGAATGCACCGTTATCTTTCAACAGCGTGTGTGGGGGAGTGGTGGGTGCTTCCTAGGCACGAGGCTTAGCCCTGGCGCGAGTGATTGTGTTGTGACTAATGCCAATAGACATCTAACTGTGTACCACACGATTCTTATAAGAATTTACACTTATCTTACCACGCGAATATTTGAGCATACCCCTAGTTACTGATTATTACCAGGCTTGACAGTCCCGGTTACTCTGGGAAGGTCCATAAAGACAAGGGGTGCACTCGCAAAATATCCAATACCCGGAACGCTGATTTCTTTTTTAACGAAAATCTATTATTTTTAAGGGCAAAATTAAGATAATAAAATTAAGATAATAATAAATTGTGCAGTGTATGATAAAAAAGAAAACTGCCTATACTTAGTAAAAACCTTTTTCTTTCGATTGTTTTTGAAAAAAGTCTGTAAAAACATCAAATTGGCCTACGTTAGCCTCTTGTAGTAAAATATTGAAGTTAGGCCAGCCAGCCTGGGTGAGTAAAACACTTTATTTACATTTACTTCATCTCTTAAAAGTGTGCTATAATTCTACATAATGTCTAAAAATACTATATGTCTTTTACGACAAAAACAAAAATAATCTACTGTGTCAACAAATGTTTGAAAGAGTTTCTGGCTATTTTCGTTACTACATAAAATCCAGTTTTATTTGGTTAAACTATTTTTAATACAAATACATTATGTGAGATGTGAGGGTTCAGAACAAAAACCCAATCGCGATGTCGTAAACAAGATATTATCACTATTGGAAGATAATGTATGACTGATAATGTATGGGTGGCTTGCGTTGCAGCTCAGTCGAGCAGTGGACTAAACGGGAAATATGTAATTGGTACTATGTTATAAATATTTTAAAGTTATATATTTTATTTATATATTTATATATATTATATATATAAATAATAATATAATAATAATAATATATATATTATATATTTTAAGTTATTTGGTGGGAGAAACTACGCATCGAGCCGAACATAATGAGTACGCCAGATTATAAGAAATTTAAGATTAAGCTATTGTATACAAAATAATAATATTAACTGTTTTCAAGGACAGTAGATAGAAGTTAAGACATCTTACACTACAAATAATAAACGGTATCAGGAATCTGACACATACTTTCTCCCTTTTAGCCCAACTTTAACGAATAAATTACTTTTTATTTTTACAGGAATTTTTACAGGAATGCGGGTGGTGTCATTATGTTGGTATTAAAGGGATATCTTTAGATTGGTTCAAATCATACTTAACCAATAGAGAGCAATTTGTCAAAATTTATCATTTAACAAATACAAATCAAACAAGAATCAATTCAAAAACAGAATTTATTAAGTGTGGCGTTCCTCAAGGGTCAATTCTGGGCCCAGTATTATTCATTTGTTATATAAATGGCATGAATAATGCAATAGAAAACAAAAACTCCAATAGAGCGGTGCTGTATGCTGACGATTCAAATTTTAAAATATCAGGTGCAAGCTATCAAGAAATTCAAAATATAGCAGAAATGGAGCTGAAAAATATTTTAAAGTTTTGTAGTTCTCTCAATCTGGAACTCAATTTTCATAAGACCAATCATATTAGCTTAACGCAAAGAGAGATAAAAACAGATGTACATCGCAATTTACATTAACTAATCAAAATATAGCTGAAGTCAATAAAACAATATTTTTAGGTTTAACAATAGACTTTAATTTTAGTTGGGATCTTCATATAAACAAAATTATTAGTAAAATCAATTCAGAAATTTTTGTACTCAGAAGATTGTCCAAATTATCTGACTTAGCTACTTTAAGAATAATTTACTTCGGGCTAATTCATTCCCGCATAGCTTATGGAGCCACAACACACTATAACTTAGAAAGGATATTAAAGGTTCAAAAAAAGTGTATACGAATAATGCTCAGTCTAGATTATAAAGCACATGTAAAAAATAAATTTTCTGAACTACAAATGTTAACAGTCTTCAGTTTGTATATTTATGATTGTATATTATATGTAAAAGAAAACATGTCTGATGAAATTTTAATAGGCTATAGCCATCAATATAGGCATGGGAAAAATATTAAATTTGAAAAACATAACTTGGAATTTTTCAAAAAAAAACTACATACATGGGAGCAATGTTTTTTAACTACTTGCCCTTAGATATAAAAAATGAAAACAATCCCAAAAATTCAAAGCAAAGTTAAAAAATATTAATGATTAATAACCCATGTTATTCTTTAAATGAATATTATGATAAGTTTGCATGAGACTGTGTTAAACTAGGTGGTTGGGTTATTTTTTATGCGATTATTATGTTTAGCTTGTAAGTAATTAACTTGACACCATTCATGTATCATGTATACTACTATTATGAATAAAGATATTTTGACTATTGACTATTGATTATTGGAAAACTAAAGTTCTACAGACGAATAAAGTTTAATCAAAATCGTTAGAGCCGTTTTTGAGAAATTTTGATTTTTCATGTTTTTTGGTGGTTTTTGGGGGATAATTACCCTTAAAAATCAAAAATTCAAAAAAATAAAACAAATGCCTGGAGATATCGTGGATTAGTACCTACATACTAAATTTCATAAAAATCGGCCTATTGGTTAGGGCTCTAGCTCTGTACACATCCACACACACACACACACACACACACACACACACACACACACACACACACACACACACACACACACACACACACACACACACACACACACACACACACACACACACACACACACACACACACACACACACACACACACACACACACACACACCGAGAGACAAACATCACGTAAAAACAACTTTTTTGGGTTCAGGGAGCACCAAAACGAATATTTCCACTAACAACTCAAATTCGAAAATTTTGACGAAAACAATACTTTCTCCATATACTATGTATAGAGGGAGAAAGTACAAAGTAAGGACTCCAAACAATTAAAACGCTCCTAACACGATTTCTTACCCTTGTTGATGTTGTAAAACCAGTGCCGGACCGGCATTCCGTCCCTAGTGCACCACTGCATGGAGTGAAAAACATTTGTTTGTGCTGCACCAAGTGGTGGAACACAGCAACCTTTACGGCTAATAAACATTTGTTTAATCAATCGTCCAACCAATGCCAATCACCTGGTCATCTGTCGTAATCTCCAAAGCCTTAATGGGTTTCCTAAATATTTCTGAGTTTTTATACAAAGAGGAATCGTAATGAACTATTAACTTTTATACTTTGTTGTCTGGTGATGAAAAACGAGATGTTTTCCGCATGGTAATCCTTGACGATTTAGCATTAATTTGCATCTATCATTAACTCACACCTACAGGGAATTCTCGTTTGGCTTTCTTTTGAATGACAAGGTTTTGCTTGGACAGTGATTGTGAGTATTTACATACAAAAGATAAGGAACTAAAATTAATAATTGTTTATTATTAATGAGACGAAATAATGTAATTAGAATGGGTTTTAGTTAAGACATGAACCTTTAAAATTTGTATTAATGGTTTGGACTACAATTAATATAACTAGAAAGAATAAGTTTATGACCAGTGGAAATCAAAGTTATAAAACAAAGTTATAACTCAAGAATAAACTTACATCGTATAAAGTGCTTTATTCATCTTATAAAGCATTGATATCCTTCTAGCATATGATTTTAAACAGATTAAATTGAATCTCAAAAAATAGAATTAAAACGCTGGAAATACTCTATATCGGCAACACAACATACTGCCACTCTATTACCCGACCCAACAATCTAGATTTCCACACAGAGGCCCCTGCAGATGAGTATCTTCTTTATACTCTTCTCCAATTACTCTGGGAAAGTCCTTGGACCGTTTCCCACCTCCCAGTGTAGTTTCTGTCCGGAGGCATTTCTCCATATCCCCTGAATATAGTTGAAGGACTCTTGTACATACCTCGTTGATTGGGTGTTGCAAATCCCGTCCGTTCATTATTTTAGAGGTTTTAAAAATTCCTTTATAATATAAATAATAATATATCCAAATAATTAACCTTGCTGGATGAAAATTGTTTTTCGGATTTTTATGTATCTATTCGGATTGTTGTCTATTTTTCTATAACGTTAATTTATACAGCCAACACCGGGGAAATACGTTTGCGTATTCGATGAGGATTAGCAAAACTCCACGAGTATTTATGTTCAACTTACAGAAATTAGATAATATTTATTGTTTTAGAGGCGAAGATTCGGCAAAAATATATTCAACCAAAGAAAAATAAAATCGATATTTGTCCATAATTATTAGTATACAGCTAATCTTAGCTGTACACCCTTTGAATATCAATGTTGTAGGAAGAATATACATTATAACGTGGGAAAACGTTATGTTATAAAGAGTAGTTCCAAAGTAGTTTCTCTTAGATTCAAATTTGAACACTTCCTCTGCTCTGCTACACCCCTAGATGCGCAAACTATTCTCGCGCTTATTCCCTGACCCAACGTTAGGGTGTTAATAGATATTAAACTATTCCAGTCACTCCTATCCCTTACTGTGTTGTCTCCTCTGCCAATCTGATATGCATGCCATTGTCCTGAGACTGAGACAACTTCATCACTTACTTTGAATTGGTAATTTGCTGTCATTGTTATTCAGTCGGACACAATCTGATAGATCACTTGGTGTAAACATTTGTCAATGCCATCACTTGATATAAACATTTGTCAATGTTGGTGTTGGTGGTTTTGTAGCCTGAGTCAACGCTTGTTGGGTAAACTAACAGTTGCATATTTGCATATTTGTGTGTAATAACAATTTATACGTTGTGTAATAACAACAGCGATTACTAAAAGAAAGGAATAAAAATATTTGTAAAATATATATGCATAAAATAAAATGTTTTGTAGAAAATTTCAAATTCAGACTAGAGTTTATGCACATTAACTAACTGCAAAATTATCGTATACGGAAAAGCAAGTTACATATAGGCTCACTAAAAACGTTGTTTATGTCTCTTGCTATCTTAAACTATTTATGATTGTTTACCTAGTTAATTAGTGTCACAAAATATTTTCTCTTGATTTTAATCTAGATTTCAACATATCAAAACCAAATCCAGAGTTTCAACAAGTCATCTGTAAACGACAATCAATTCAAACAAACCTCATACATTATGTATTTCTTTCACCAATAATACAACCCAGATATTCAATTCTGTTTACAGCTTTTGTCCCATCTTTTGCCACGCAACTATTTGATGAGCAACGTTTAGTTTGATGATGTTTTTATGAGGTATAACAAAGTTGATGGTGCCCAGCAATTGACATCATTACGAGTCCGAATTGAGGACGAAACTGTTCCGGCCTGAAAACAACGCAGTGTGGAACATTGGGCAACGGCACATTGGTTAGCTCGCATCACGCATCGCCTACGGCCACGCTGCCCAATTAATGGCCGCTTTGTTCTTTATCTAATGAGCTATTTTGTAATCTTGTGATTAGCATGCATTGTTTAGAACAACCGCTGTTTTTGGGCTTTCGTCAGATCATGGTTGTGCCACGTATGGCATCTTGTTTTACGGGTTTTAGAAAACTGCAATTTCTCGAAAGTCGCTATCGTCAAGTTGAAGTTGACTTTACCCATAATTACAACTTACGTCGTAATTAACGGTTTATTATACTAATGATCATATCATAATATGTCGGATTTTATAATTATTTTATCATCTCCATTTAAAGGTTTCCAATGAGGAGTTGAGTATTAAAACTCCAGATTTAGTTGCACAAAGAAACAAACATGACAAATTTAAATACCCTTACACTTATTATATTCTGCCAAAGATAGATTGAAAATTTGGAAGTTTTTTCATTTTGTTTCTGTAGTAACAGTACAAAAACGGTGGGAAAGCGTACACAATTGAAGCTAATGGAATTTACTACAAGTTGATGTCAAGCAAAGTCGATGCCAATGTTCTAAAATCTGGACAATTTCATACGAATTGTTAATATCCATTTCTTAAAAAAAGGTACAAACCCCTTTAAAAATTAAACGTAAAAGGGTTTTAATTTTATTTATAAACATAATACATTTTGTACACGCACATATCATAAACAAATGTCCAGCTGTCTTATAGTTTTACAAATCCGCATATGTAGGAGCTTACAATGACGCGAACTACGACTTATGTACGTTTTCAATAGGACTCTCAACGAGTTCATTACGGTTGACAACTACTCGTCACACATCACCAAGCTAGTATTTAGATCACCAAAGCCCTTCAATTACATTATGGTGAATGACCCAACGCTGCCACTAGGTGCAGGAAGTGGGAATGCAATATGCAAATGTTAAGTTCTTTCCAGGAAAATCGACGTGGAGGTGTTGGGTGTAAACTAGATCAACACTTTCTCTGTAATCCGAAGCGCTTGGTGATTGGGTCACCAACGCTCTTCTGTTAGTGATCCAACTGGTCAGTGAGAGTGTGCACGTATTGAGAATATGTCCAACGTCCAACGCGATATCTGCCGGTTACTAACTTTGGCACTTGGTGATTGAGTCACACAACGCTCTTCTGTTGGTGATCCAACTGGTCAGTAAGAGTGTGCACGTATTGAGAATATGTCCAACGTCCAACGCAAAATTATCGTATACGGAAAAGCAAGTTACATATAGGCTCACTAAAAACGTTGTTTATGTCTCTTGCTATCTTAAACTATTTATGATTGTTTACCTAGTTAATTAGTGTCACAAAATATTTTCTCTTGATTTTAATCTAGATTTCAACATATCAAAACCAAATCCAGAGTTTCAACAAGTCATCTGTAAACGACAATCAATTCAAACAAACCTCATACATTATGTATTTCTTTCACCAATAATACAACCCAGATATTCAATTCTGTTTACAGCTTTTGTCCCATCTTTTGCCACGCAACTATTTGATGAGCAACGTTTAGTTTGATGATGTTTTTATGAGGTATAACAAAGTTGATGGTGCCCAGCAATTGACATCATTACGAGTCCGAATTGAGGACGAAACTGTTCCGGCCTGAAAACAACGCAGTGTGGAACATTGGGCAACGGCACATTGGTTAGCTCGCATCACGCATCGCCTACGGCCACGCTGCCCAATTAATGGCCGCTTTGTTCTTTATCTAATGAGCTATTTTGTAATCTTGTGATTAGCATGCATTGTTTAGAACAACCGCTGTTTTTGGGCTTTCGTCAGATCATGGTTGTGCCACGTATGGCATCTTGTTTTACGGGTTTTAGAAAACTGCAATTTCTCGAAAGTCGCTATCGTCAAGTTGAAGTTGACTTTACCCATAATTACAACTTACGTCGTAATTAACGGTTTATTATACTAATGATCATATCATAATATGTCGGATTTTATAATTATTTTATCATCTCCATTTAAAGGTTTCCAATGAGGAGTTGAGTATTAAAACTCCAGATTTAGTTGCACAAAGAAACAAACATGACAAATTTAAATACCCTTACACTTATTATATTCTGCCAAAGATAGATTGAAAATTTGGAAGTTTTTTCATTTTGTTTCTGTAGTAACAGTACAAAAACGGTGGGAAAGCGTACACAATTGAAGCTAATGGAATTTACTACAAGTTGATGTCAAGCAAAGTCGATGCCAATGTTCTAAAATCTGGACAATTTCATACGAATTGTTAATATCCATTTCTTAAAAAAAGGTACAAACCCCTTTAAAAATTAAACGTAAAAGGGTTTTAATTTTATTTATAAACATAATACATTTTGTACACGCACATATCATAAACAAATGTCCAGCTGTCTTATAGTTTTACAAATCCGCATATGTAGGAGCTTACAATGACGCGAACTACGACTTATGTACGTTTTCAATAGGACTCTCAACGAGTTCATTACGGTTGACAACTACTCGTCACACATCACCAAGCTAGTATTTAGATCACCAAAGCCCTTCAATTACATTATGGTGAATGACCCAACGCTGCCACTAGGTGCAGGAAGTGGGAATGCAATATGCAAATGTTAAGTTCTTTCCAGGAAAATCGACGTGGAGGTGTTGGGTGTAAACTAGATCAACACTTTCTCTGTAATCCGAAGCGCTTGGTGATTGGGTCACCAACGCTCTTCTGTTAGTGATCCAACTGGTCAGTGAGAGTGTGCACGTATTGAGAATATGTCCAACGTCCAACGCGATATCTGCCGGTTACTAACTTTGGCACTTGGTGATTGAGTCACACAACGCTCTTCTGTTGGTGATCCAACTGGTCAGTAAGAGTGTGCACGTATTGAGAATATGTCCAACGTCCAACGCGATATCTGCCGGTTACTAACTTTGGCACTTGGTGATTGAGTCACACAACGCTCTTCTGTTGGTGAACCAACTGGTCAGTGAGAGTGTGCACGTATTGAGTATATGTCCAACGTCCAACGCGATCTCTGCCGGTTACTAACTTTGGCGCTTGGTGATTGAGTCACACAACGCTCTTCTGTTGGTGATCCAACTGGTCAGTGAGAGTGTGCATGTATTGAGAATATGTCCAATGTCCAACACGATCTCTGCCTGTTACCGACTTTGGCGCTTGGTGATTGAGTCACACAACGCTGTTCTGTTGGTGATCCAACTGGTCAGTGAGAGTGTGCACGTATTGAGAATATGTCCAACGTCCAACGCAATCTCTCCCGGTTACTAACTTTGGCGCTTGGTGATTGAGCCACACAACGCTCTTCTGTTGGTGATCCAACTGGTCAGTGAGAGTGTGCATGTATTGAGAATATGTCCAACGCCCAACGCGATCTCTGCCGGTTACCAACTTTGGCGCTTGGTGATTGAGACACACAACGCTCTTCTGTTGGTGATCCAACTGATCAGTGATAGTGTACACGTATTGAGAAATGTCCAACGTCCATCGCGATCTCTGCCGGTTACTAACTTTGGCGCTTGGTGATTGAGTCACACAACGCTCTTCTGTTGGTGATCCAACTGGTCAGTGAGAGTGTGCACGTATTGAGAACATGTCCAACGTCCAACGTGATCTCTGCCGATTACCAACTTTGGGTTTTCCTTGGATTTCCTCCTAAAAAAATAACGGCAGTTTTTTTAATTTAAACTAATTGTTACCGGAAGCTTCCCTTAGCAGATATGGCTTTAATTAACGTAAAAATATTCAGCTATATTTAAATATCAAATTTCTTGCGGTTTTTAAAAATTTCTTGAGTAAAAAATAATGCAAATTATGCATAAATTGACCAAAATTACCATGTCTTTATATTAAAAGTTTCAATTGATCTGTTATGGGTTGAAGGTTACTTAAAATATTTATAACTGTTTTTGGCTTAATATTACATATTTTTATGTTTTTAACAATTGTCCTTTGAAAGATATCCGAGATTCCCAGATTTATCAACACAGAATGTTTTAGAATTAAAAAAACAGGTTCAAATGGGAAAATTGGTCAAATTGTTTTGCAGTTTCAGTCAACCAAATGTACAATAATTTTGTGGGCACAGTCTCCACTGTCTGGAAATCCCCTGTCCGATTAAGAAAATAAGAGAAAAGAATTATAAGAAGCTTAACTGGGTAACTAATTAAATAAAGCAAATGAAAGGAAGAGTTCATAAATCGTTTAGAGTGGATTTTTACCATATGTGATGAGCGAAAGTTAGCCTAGAATAGGTTAAAAAAGAATACAGAAGTAAAATCCTTCATGTGAAGTCAGCTCATATTTATAGAGAAATCAAAGATTCAGACAAACCTAACAAGACCTCTTTGAAAATAATTAATAGTCAGAGAACAAGGAAGACTTCTGTTGGTCATGCAAACATTTGTTTGGAAATAGACGGCACTTTGAACCAGAATCCAGTTGACATTTGTAGCTTTTTCGATGATTTTTTTCTCAATGATAATAATAATTTGACAGATCAAGTTTTTGAAATAGATTTTAATCTTTTATCTTCCTCTTCAGAACTAAATATTTTTGAACTTTTGACACTAAATGAGCTGAGACTGATTATAACTTCAATGAAAAATAAAAACTCCTCAGGTTTTGAGGTATTTCAAGTAAGATAATAAAAACTTGTTCTCAAGAGCTAGAGAGTCCGCTATTGCATTTGGTCAATACTTCCCTTCTTCAGGGGATGTTTCTAGACAGTGGGAAGCTTGCCATAGTCAAGCCACTGCACAAGAAATAAAGCAGGAAAGCAAGAAATAAATTTACTTCGTTAGTAAATACATCGATGCCTTGGAGGGGGCGATGTTGCAATTGGATGCTTTATCGACCTCTCCAGGGCATTCGATTGCATTGATCATGCAATTCTCTTAAAGAAACTTGCATCTCTTGGAATAAGAGAGAGAGAGCGTTGGACTGGCTGACGTCCTATTTAAAAGATAGAAAACAGCAAACTATAGTAAACTACACTTTTGATTCTGGTAAAAAAAAACAAAAAGAAACAGTTTTCATCACATGTTGCCAATAACACAACCGGAGTCCCGCAGGGTTCTATCCTAGGCCCTGTACTTTTTATCATTTACATTAACGACATTTCTGATTTTTCCCCTCAAGATATTTTAACTATATTCGCAGATGACACCTCCTTGTTCACCAAAAATCACAACATTCCACAGTTAGAAATTGAGACGTTCGGTCGGCTCGGTGCTCTCTCTCAGTATTTCAAAGATAAAATTGAACATCAATCCAAAGAAAACCAACTTCATGTTTGTTTCCACCTCTCAAAATAAAAAGCGACTCGAGAGGGCTGGCTTGCAACCCCCACTCTTAATGCTCAATGATGAGATCCTTGAAGGTTCCCCTTTTGTCGACTACTTGAGTGTGAGATTGGATGATGGTCTCGGGTGGTCTGAGCATATAGATAAACTGGCCTCTGTTCTAACCTCAAATGTTTTTATAATTAAAAGTATTACTGTTTTTAACAATATTTCTCTGTGTAAGTTAGTTTACTTTAGTCTTATAGAAAGCTATTTAAGATATTCAGTGGTGCTTTAGGGTTCTTCAAGCAAAATCAATTTGAACAGAATTGTTGTTATCCAGAAAAAATCGATCAGATCTATCTGCAGGCTACGGCCAATGGATTCTTGAAGAGAAAAGTTTGAAGAATTTCAAATCATGACACTCCCTTCACTTTTTATGTTTGAAGTAATCAAATATGTGAAAGAAAATAATTTGATGCAGGCTCATAATCACACTTATTTTACTAGAAATCGTAATCTAAACCCATCTGTACAGCATAACGTTTTACAGGCTTTTAAAAACAAAACCCAGTTGCATAGGTGTTAAATATTACGCACAGCTCCCATCTGTCGTCAAAGACATTCAAGATGTAAACAGAATTAAGAAGAAACTCAAGCACTACCTCATCGATAGTTGCCTCTATGAGTTGCCACCTTTTTAGCAATTTTGGCAGTTTTCTCCTGTTTGGCAGTTTACACTTAAACTTCAACTGCTAAATTAATTTTGACATACGTTCATTTCTAGCACGAGTATGTTAATCATAACTAGGGGATCTAATCACGGATGATATTTTCAATCTCGGAATATCGGGATTACGTTGAAAATTCCCAGGATCCTAGGACTAATCCAGGGATTAACATTTATTTGCGTACAAATAAGATTGACAGATTCATTTTTGGTTTCTCATGTTTAACGTTAATAAGTTATAACATTGTAATCCATCTATGCAATTTTGTACGTATTTTTAATATATTTAATCAGATAGCTGCACGAAAAATTATTGTTTATATTGTTTGAAATGTTAAGAAATTCATTTTTGTGTTACTATGGTCCAGGACAACTTTTTGAGTACTTAAACGGGTTAAATTACCTTTTTCCGTCTGTGATCCTTTTCGTCTCAATATAGGCACACAACCGCCGCGCCAGGGCAGCGTTTTTCGTGATTTAGTTTGGCCAAACATCAATGTCAATGTGCAGTTATTTTGTGCGGTCGTGTCATGTTTGTTTAATGCATTGTGTTTTTAATACTCGACGATCTCTTGTGAGTGATTGACATACATTGTAGCCTGAAGAAGGGGTTAAAACAACTTCGAAACCGGTATTTGGTTTCATTATATTGAGGACAATAGGATCATGGACGGAAAAAGTTTAAACCATTTGTTACAATGACCTATGCATGCCGTAGAGATTGAGAGTCGGACATTTTTCATGGTAAATTCTTGTACGAACACACCTTAGCCCTTAACGCAAAACTATTGCTCAGTAGATATTTACATATATAACTCTATTGGATCAACACTCTTGGTTCAATCTGGTTCTATCTAAACAGGTTTAACGAAATGAAGCTTTACTCTGTCGTTATTCTGAAAATAATAAAAAAGTATATTTCATGATACATAAAATCTAAACATAAAATATTTAATATCATATTGTATAGTCCTAGAATGAAAAATAAATTAGATTTCAACAAAGGATTCTCCAATAATAAGACGGCTCGTGTAATATAACTAAGTAAACTTAACCTGTAATGGTTAGCATAATAAATAATGACAAAAATATAATCTTCTTTCAACTTGCAATATAACAAACTGAGTATTGTTATCACGATTATTATAGCAACTATTTAGTTATTTAAACTGATGGCAATACAAATTTAAAAAATATCACCTTTTATTTTTATTTAACTGTATTAAACAGGATGAATAAAATACGTCTTACAACACTACAAAGTATATTTACACTTATACTGTACTTACATACAAGACGGTAAAATATACACAAAAGATGGTACAAGGCGATCAATTTCAACCAGTTACACCGGTTATCATCAGGCCTAATCAGATAATGACAGAAACAAGATGGCGAACAGCTTACATACTATTGGCTACCGGAAGATCCTGAAACAAGTTCCGATAAGTACCACCAGAGTCAAAGTTGACCTGTTCATTGATCAATTTATCCCTATCCTTACATTTTTCTTTAAAAATAAACAATTCTTCCTTGTATGTAAGTATGTCTTGTATGTAAGTACAGTATAAGTGTAAATGTACTTTGTAACGTTACAAGACGTATTTTATTTATCCTGTTTGGTTGTAACTCCTACACGTATCATGCTACTAAAGAAATGATTAACTGTATTGTAATGAATTTAAAAAAATTATTGAGTTTATACTACTTAAAAACCTTCTTCATGTCACTATTTTGAAAAATTTTCAATAATCCCGAAAATCTCGGGATTGAAACCTGAAATCCCGGGATTGCTAAGAGATAAATTTTGTTCAGGATGCCATGATACAGGATCCCGGGATTGGATTCCCTAATCATAACAATCATAATTATTTTACCCAACACAGTCTGATGAAACTTGTTGTTTTAGATAGGTTCTACGCGTTTCAGAATTTCTACTTTTAACTCAAATACGTTACATAATTTTTTAAACTTCCACGTGTAACAAAGGAATGTAGAAGCCCAAGTGCAACATGCAGCCATGGAAGGTTGATTTTTTCACAAGGCGTGACAAAAAGAAGTTATCCTTCCTAAGCTATCCAGGTCACCGCCGCGGCAAGTCTGCGTCGTTATAGTGCATTCATACATGTAGATCAGTAGATCCGAGTTGTATCGAGTGTTACTCCACCTGCGTTCAGTTCCATTAACTGGAGCAGAATTTAATAGCATTGCTTATTATAAAGAATCTGATTGAGTGGAATTTAAATTGGTCAACTATTGCCCTATATTGCTAACATTTTCAATATTCCTTGTAAATTAAATTGCGTACCACCACGTCTTTATGAACCCAATAAAATTTCATTTATAATTGTTTTCCTCTACCTCATAAAGTGTTATGATTGATACTTAAGACGCATTTAACGTGCACGCTCTATCATTGCTATTATTACAGTTCCCCGAGAGCAATTAAATGTTACACTTAAACTGAGTTCAGCAATTAAGTTATTATTGTTTATTACCAACCATGAGCACGATTGTTGAAGTTTCTCAGTTATATGTTGTAAATATAACAACGATACATGTTATACATATATGTGTGTGGGTATATTGTAAACGGTATGTCGCTAATTTCTTAAGTATTGTAATTTAATTTAAAAGGAAGTTTAATGGACGTTCAACAAATATCTGTAGCATGCGGTATGTAAATTGTTGCTAAAAGTAAATCAGGCTTAATAAGTATCTTGATGACTTTGTAATACAATTTGGCGTCACAAATGAGAAAATTGAAAATAAAGAAATGTTAAATTTCCCTTTGTTCCGTCAAAGTTATTCAATCCTTACAATGGTTACCACGTGACTTCAACTCGTTTAAGCTTCACCTTCCGACTCAGTAAGAACGTAATCACTCGTTAAAAATTGTACACAAACCACGTGAACACGTAAACACGAAAAACGAACAAACGCATTTATATTGGTCCAAAAACACTGATTAAAAAAGCACACGACGGCCGACGCGGAAAGGGTGATTTGCTTTCCAAGAAAACCCACTTCTGAATGTACGACTGCAATCGTGAACAAGTACTTCATCGATGCATTTAATCGGTGTATACTGACAATCAATATAAACAAGTGAATGTTTATTGAATTTTTGCGTTTTCTTATTTCGTCTTCTGTGTAAACATTTATGTTAGGACAGCCTCAACTCGAAGGAATTACGTTATTTTATGGCCTGAAGCTTTTCTTCTTTGAAATACCGTAGTAGCCAGAGAGAACTAGCATTTTTAATCAGTGTTTTGAAAAAATGAGTAGTATATTTCACTACTCGTGGAAAATGCTATCGAGCCCCGAAATAGGGATTTTGTGACGAGTTGTGAACGATACTGTTCATCACGATGCAAATACCATCACTAAACTTTAACAAAATTATCTGATATTTCATAGTCTATTAATTTTCCATAAGTAAACACAACACGGTTTTACAATTAATTTTAGTGTTAAAGTGTCTTCAGCTATTTGAAGACAGAATTGTCAAAAATAACGAAATTACACTGGTGCTCCTGTTGACTAAAACGGGAACTTCAATTGTTTAAGACAGGAAAATTTTTGTTTGGGACAGACAAAGTCCTTTTCTTGGGACAGACAAAGTCCTTTTCTTGGGACAGGAAAAGTCAGCTGACCATTTTTTGTTATGTTACAAGGAAGTCGATAATTTTCGTAGATCTCAGCTGCATGTTAATGGGCCATTTTCGAATACAGAGTGATGAAATAGTATATTTCATAACAAGAGCGGAAAGTGGCTGTTTCTGGGCCGAGATCGAGTTTACGCGCGATACTTTAGCCGAGCGCGGAATTTCGATCAAGGCACGGAATAACACTTTCTACTCAAGTTATGAACGATATTTTTTATCACACTGTATTTAATTAATAACAATAATGAATTAAACGAGTTCGCACGCAGCACGCTGACGTGAGGGAAGTGAATTTCCACATAAAAAACGTTTAAAACTCAAAATAAGTTTTAAAACACACATTTATTCCAATTTGTATTGAAATCTGAAAACATTGATTTTTTGACTGTTCTGATGCTCCTGGTTTCATTTACCTGCAAAGCTGGGAATACAATTTTGCCCATTATAATGTTAGGAAAAGGCCCAGACAGGCTTGAAAGTAGGCGTGAATTGCTGGGGATGATAAAAGTACTCTAACAAAGGAATAACAGGCTTTTCTAATGTAAAACCCCCATAAGACAACGTACTGTGTTTAGTCGGAACACATTTTCTTGAATAACTCGGTAAACATTTATGCTAGAATGACGAGAGAAGGCTTAAAACGTTAGCTTCACTAATTCCCATATTTTTACATGCATTATTTTACATCCAGGGCTTTTCTGGCCCTTTTTGGGCCCAAAAACCCGAAATTTTACAGATTAATCCTAATAAAGGAGTTTAGAGTTTTCCGATTGTTTAGCCCAATGAACTTGTCCAACTGATTACAGAAAGGAACGTCCCTACCAAATTTGAAGTAAATCGGACAAAAAATGTGACCGCTAGAGTGCAAAAACACACACACATATATATATACTAGCTGCCGTACCCGTTCTTCACACAGAGGTTTTCTTTACCCGTTCTTTAGTCAATGAAATTTGCATTTTAATTAGCTTGAAACAGCTGTTCTTGCTTCTGTTCTTTAAGCTGTCAAATGGAAGTGTCCTCCCTCAGCTGTTCGCATTACAGTTTCTGAATGTTTACTTTCTTCTGAAATGTAAATATTGAAACTTAGGACTTCACGGGGTGTAGCCCGTGGGTATTTTAAGGAAGTGAATAGGCCAATGTGTTGCATGGGTTCAAGATCTACCTATGTGTAAAGTTTCAGCCCAGTCGGTTCAGTAGTTTTCGCGTTCACCCGGAACATAAACCACCTCTTCTTTATAATATTATATATATATATATATATGTCTGTATATGTATATATACATATATATATATATATACAATTTTGAACGATCCCCCAAAACGTGTTCAGGGGGTCACGTTAGGAACTTCTATGGTGGTCCCGAGCTTAAGTTTCACCGTGCGGGTCATGCTAATAGTTCACTTTCCAAAGGAAATTCACTAATAATATAAGTTTAAGAACTCAATTAAGTTATAATTATAAGTTATTATAAGTTGTAGGTACTCAATTGATTTCCGCAGTACAATGAAAACAGTAATACTGTTTACATAGCTGATTAAGTTATTGAGAACCAAGGTTCGTAGAGCTTTCAGACCAGGTGTGTTTATTTGCATAAGAGTAATGTTCGCAACAAAGATGTCTTACGAGGGCGTCCAGCTGATTCATAAATCAAAAACATACCATAAAGTGTTGCCAACCTTAAGGGTATAATAATGGTACAGCTATTTTTAAATTGTCACTGGACATGCAGAAAGAAAATTTAAACCCTTAATCGATTAATCTAAAAATACAAATACATCAAAACAATATATTAGTTTCATAAAATAACAGCTTATCATAGAATGTAAGCAGTTAAACAATGTTAATTCTAATTACACTGATGAGGAAAATATGGTACTCATACGATAAATATCATGTTTCCAGCAACACTGCAGATTAGATTAGTGATCACGTGACCTTACAGCTGTTTTTACGAGGTCTCTTATGGCTGATTAGAAAACTTTAAATAGATCGACTCAGCACACCTGGTCTGAAAGCTCTACGAACCTTGATTGAGAACAGCTGATTTATGATAAATATACTCTTAGCGCTACTAGCGCTACTTGTGTCAGGAATCATAACTAAATACTAGTGTGGAAAATCAACAGCTGAATTTCCCACTCTAGAACGGGAAAACGTTATTTTCTGCACTCGCAGCTGATGTTGAAAACAGCTGTTTCCGTACAGTGTGATGACAAAAACCTTTTCATTAGCGAGTGAATTTTAGTCCCAGCAATATAACAAATTAACATAATAAAAAAGTTATTGAAATAACATTATATTTTTCTTCAACTGAAACATAATATTCCAAATGGAATGAATTACATGAAGCAAAACCATAGTTATTGAATGATTATACGATTGTTTAAGTAATATACATTAGTTTAAGTAATACTCTTATATTATACAGAATCGTGCTTAAGGCCATCACATTTATATAACTGAAATAAAAACCCCAATACATCAGTATTTGTTTATAGATTACCTATAACATGATAAAAATTAACAACTCATTGCTGTATGGTTATGTATAGAGCATTTGTGCAAGCTTCATTATATGTGTGCAGTACTAGTAGAATAGTATATTGTTTCAATCCTGTTGTAATAGGGCCCATTAGGTTATATCGCCCCATGATATTCTCCAACCTTATGGGGATTTCACTTATGGGCACTTAAAATACAACAAATAACAACAAGGACAAATAATTAAACTCGGCCAAAATGATTGCGTCGGTAAGAAATAAGGCACAATAAAAATGTGTATTCAGCTCCCTCGGAACGAACGAGTTTCCAAAATTCATGTTACAGTTTACCTTGACGACCTTCTCGTCACTGGGACCAGATGTTGACACGTAGCTTACGCAGGATGTCTCCACGCTCTAGTTGCGCACTATTGTTGACATTTTGCAAGAATCTGCACGGGACAGAACTAAAGACGGACGAACAAACACAGAAACGACCGGGGTTCCGCTGCCACGGACTGGTTACAAGTTATAGTAACCACAATTATACACCTGACAACTTCCGTTCGCAAGCTTACAACGTTGATGGGGCATCTGGGAAAATAACCTGTATAGTTAAGTAATCTCTGTGGGTGTCTCATAAAACGGAACTTCTGGACAAATTTAATTCAGATTAATAAAGGATTTTTAAAAACTAAAACTTGTTCTTCTATTTTACTGTATCAGTGTAATTAATTGCTTCCTCACAATTAGTATCCGAACGAATAATACGGGTGGACGAATATAATGCAAACATAAATATAAAAACAATCTTGACTCGCATGACAATTGAGTGGATTTGGTAATATCGATTATAAGTTTAAAATGCTGGGATTTTTTAAATAAAACGATTTAACACTCTATTGTCAGACCGTAACCCCATATCATAATCCAAATAGGTCCAGAAATCTGGAACTACAACCCACGCCGAGAGCATGTTTTAAGATATTAATAAACGATAAGCAATATTTCATGTCTCAAAGGTATTTCGACGTCTAAGATCAAAGATCAAATAACTATTCATATTTAAGATGATTTTTAAAACCCTTTTATGGTTTGTTTTTAACAGTCCGTTAAAAACACCTAACCTAACACCGTTAGTAGTGAAATTATAAAGAAGATGTACTATCAAGAATTTGATATTTGATTTGGAAATTACACCATGATATTTTATGATAACATTGTTGGAAAGCATTTATCGCCCAAACATTGGCCTAGCCACTGCACCTCGTAGTTGAAATGGCTACCATCAGTCAAGCCCATGCACGACTCCTATGTTCACATGTTATCCCGTTATCAGCTTGTTGTGCCTTATGTAGGTACAGTCGCTGCCACTAGGAAACTCGCAGCAGTTCACCTTGCCGCCGCCAGTCGGCGTGACTGACCTTATACTATTTATATAATACTGCATTTACTGTGGGAAATTTCTCCGTCTTGTTTAGCAAATACGCTTGTTGTTTACGTAGCTGGCGATCTGGATATGGATGGACAATAAATCTTGTTTGGTAGGGTTAAAAAGTTGTTTTGTGAACATATTTTGATATGTTTAGGAAAGTAATTACGGGTTTTTGATTTATTGGCAAAATCATGACGAGGTCTACATAAAGATTTTTGGTTTTTTATTCATGATGTATGCCCCCGGAATCGAGATGATTAAATATAACAGGTTACTAACCTAAATCCGTCGTCGATTCTTGGTTCACACGATGGTGACTCGAGTTTCGACCTTAAAAGACCATTATCAAAATTGGTCTTGATGTCAAAATTTACTTCATGATGAAGGTCGTCATAGTTTTAAATAACACACAACAATAGTGAGATGGTTTAATAGAGAGATTGCTCTCACTGTTAATAGAGAAGGCAACCCCATAGACAGCAGCGGTCAACCTGGAAGTGGAGGAGGAGGAATTCAAGATGATAACGTCGCCCGGTAGATAAACCAGTTCGATAATTCGCGTCCCGCCGGAACGATCATTTTCGTGTTAAATGTTTGTTTTTTATCGTGCCTCGTACTGTTTTGAATGTGTTGTGTGTTATTTAAAACTATGGCGACCTTCATCATGAAGTAAAGTTTGACATCAAGGGTTTGATAATGGCATTTTAAGGTCGAAACTCGAGTTACTAACGGATTTAGGTTAGTAACTTGTTATATTTTTGTTTTGTCATGCAAATGTAAAATCTGACTTTGGCATCTGATCTTTGGGTGTTTGGCACAAATACAAACAGGTTCAGTAAATAAGCTAACGAAGAAAATACGGGTATTGTCGTACTTACAGTTTGTGATCATACACACCGATCACCGATGTGAGCCGATGTGATACATAGATTATGTTTGGTATTCAAGATTATCTGTTTAAGAAACTTATTGTTTCACGCATCAGGCATTATATGAATAATCGTGTAATACGAGAATGAACTCAGTTAAAACCTCATTGTATCTCATTTTTCCATTGTAACCTCATTTTTCGTACCCAGGTCTGCTGCCACGGGGCGACGAAAAATTGGTTTGGTGAAATATCTATCAACCACCACTATATGAAGCCACATACCAAGTTTTAACAATTTATGTTCATAATCAAGCGATATATCAATATTTTACTTATTCTGCATAAGAATAATATTAGACAACGTACTGTGGTTTAGAATTTGAATATCTTTGCAACGGATTGACGCAGAATAAAAATTAAATCACCAAATTTATTAGTTTTTAGGTTTAAATTCATTGGTAAAAATAAAGGTGAGTTTTGTAATAACCCTAACAGTAAAAAAGCAAAAACATCCTTTTTCTTGTAAGATTAACACCGGGAATTTTGAATAAGTTGTGGTTTTTTCTCAGCAACCTATTATCTAGGTTAACAATTCGAAATACTTAGTTGTTTATCTTTTAAGCTCTATAAAATGGTTAAAACAAAAATTTTCTGTTTTAAACATTTTAGGGTTTAAATATAAATACCCCCGCCGCACCAAACCTGCGTACTCAGCGAATCTCTAATTCCTTTATACGTTCCTCCCTGCCACATAAAGCCACCCACCAAGTTTTAAAATACATTTATAAATAATTTATATATAAAATTTTATGTATTCTCCATAAGAATAACATTAAAGGCTTAGTACGCAGGTTTGCTACACCAAGAAAGATAAAATATATGTTTTTGAGAAATTATCAATATAACTTAACCAGGGTGAAGCTACATACCAAGTTTTTTAAATTTATGTTCATAATTAAAGGAGATACACAAGTTTACTTATTCTCCATTAGAATAACGTTAGGGATGAGTGTGCAAATTTGCTGATATGGGTACAATACAAACAAATATTTTTGTGTGCAAATATCATTATACCATTACTAGGTGAAGCTACACACCAAGTTTCATCAATATACATTCATAAATAATCGAAATATAAATTTTTAATTATTTCTCATAAGGATAACATTGGACAACGTACTGTGTTTAGCACTTTGAATATCTCTGCAACAGTTGGACGTAGATTCACAATTTAAACACCAAAATGATTGTTTTGTAGATCTGAACTGAATGGTAAAAACCAATGTGAGTTTTTAATAAAATTAACTGAGGAAAAGCTTAAAACTTTTTTCCCATAAGATTAACATGGGCAACTTTATGAACACGTTTTTTGGATTTTCTCTGCAACCACTTAACCTATGTTAGTGATTAAAAATACTATATTATTTGTTTTTTTTAAGCTCTATAAAATGGATAAAACCAAAGTTGAGTATTTTGGAAATGTAGTGAAAATGCCAAAAATTTGACTTTTGGAACATTTCAAATCCCCATAACCCCCCCCCCCCCTTCCCATTGTCTGATTTTTCTGGTTTTCGAACTTAGTCATGAATGTCACTTTACACATTTTAGCCAAATTTCATCGTAATCAGACGTGTTTTACTCAAGTTATCGCATTCACGGACACACACACACACATATATGTGATCACAAATTGTAATATTGAAATATATATATATATATATAGATTTGAACGAATAGTGTTTTTGGCATCTGGGGACCTCAAAACAAAAAGCTAATATGGTCTCGGTTAACATGGTAATAGCTTCTTCCCTATAGGGGAAATTCGCTAAAACTGAAATTTTATCAATCTTAAACGTTCATAAAGTCTCCTTTACATAGCATGATCTGCCATGACAGGTTCTGTTTTTTAACTTAAAGACATACATGCCATTTTACCGATGTCATCAAATGTTTACATTAACGGACTTTCTTAAAAGTGTTAACGGGTACGTATAAAATATACCTGGGGGGCTCAAAAAAAATTATTATCTTCTTGGGCTAAAGTCCCAAGTCCAATGCAGCAAGTCTATGCGGAACGGTAATAGCTTCTTCCCCGTAGGGGAAATCCGCTAATAAGCGGAATGAAACCTGTCGGAGGAAGCAAGGACGGACACATCAGGAGAAAGTTGTCGATGGTAAAACTGACGAGCGAAATCAATAATTAAAGAAAATAAACTCGTTCCATCAACCAGATGACAGCTACCTTCACCTACTTAGATCAGAGAAACGACCAACTGAGGAGGTAGTTGTGGAGATGGACTTGCTACTTCTCAGTTTTCACTCATAACATCTCTATGAAAGACTAAGCATTTTAAAGCGTAAGAGTATTTTTCTGCGTCAAGTAAATCTCGATAGGTATATAATTTTTTTTTTGATGAAGGGACCTCATTACCAGGTTTTTTTATATTTATGTCGTTAGTGTCAAAAACATGTATTAATGGAGGATGAAATTGGATGCTTAGGACCCACAAAATTTATATTCAGATCTAAATCCGGAGTAATGGTTTATGGTTGAGAACCCACGTTAAGGCGATGGTCGGCACATTGATTGGTTTACAGTCGGACCTGGTCAATAACAAAATTACAACGCAAAACAGATCAACAAAACTCATTCGTAATGCTTTAAAATCCCTTAGTGCTTTGAAATACCGTTAAATATGCATTAAAGTGTTCCAGTCAAATAATAATGTTCTGATCCCGTTTGTAACAAGCTTCCAGTGTGTAGGTAGCGCGATTTTAATGCTACAGAAGAGTGCCGTACTAAATAAGAGTTTTTCATAAAACTGGTCTTACTAAATATTTATATTTATCAAAACAAAATTTAATATTTAATAAATGCACTTTCTAAAGGAATATGTTTATTAACCGTTGATCCCAAATCAGTGCAGGTGCTATAGTTTATTCTATTTGCAAAATAAATAAAATATTGAAAGCTCTTTAAACACCAAGTCAAAGCAACCAATAATGAAAATTACTGTCGAACACAAGAACAAAATATTTGCAGCTGTTTTACGGCCCTTCAATTTTATGAAGGACCATAAAAGTGAATGCTCTTTCAATAAATTTCGCATTTTATTACTAATGAAGCCCCCCAAAAAGCGGGGGCGGGGGGTAATCAAAACCTGACCCTGCGGAATGACTAAAGTATATTGGTCTTTAAACGAAATCCCGTTACTCCTATCTTGCCAGTATTTCAATCGACACAGAAGTAACAGGAACGGGATTGTGGCGAGGATCTTTGGTTTTATTGGCCAACCAAACCTGACTGGAGTAAGCGGATACGTGCTGAATTTCGGTAATGTCGTTGAACTCAAGTTGGCCTTCTTTCAGGTGAACCTGATTTTAATTCTTGCAGAAAATGGTTCCTCCTCACGGATTAGGGTTAAGGAAACAAGCGGAGGTTGACAAAATTAAGACTAAATAAATAAATTTCCAAATACAGATTTTTAGGTCTGTATATAGGCTGTTTATTTTTGTAAAAAACCTGAACACTACAAATGCAGAAACACAATTCATTCATTATTTTATTGTTGGGGAAATATTTAGAATTCGATATAACTAAATAATATCATGCTAGTTTTAGCAAAAACATGTTTAACATGCTTATCAAAGCTGGTCAATGAATACTGTATTCAGTGCTAGATTTAAGAAGCCAAATTTAGAAAATACAAGGAATTTATTACATTGAAGAACATAACTGAATTAAATGAGATAATCATCCTTGCGTCTATACGTTACTTTAACAGCCCATGCACTCATTTTATAAATAATATTAATAGATTGGTTTTCATCATAATCATTTTTGAAACAGCTACATTTTGTAGTATGCATTCTTTGTATTTGTAATTATCATATACTTGTTTCTATAATATATCTTATAGTTGTATATCATAGACGCTACAAAATATTGTGAAAATGATTGCAACAGTCCCGAAAAGAAAATCAAATACTAAGTTGTCACAGTACAACTAACCGTAAACTGTTTGATTTTAAAGAAAATAACTGAAGTTTCTTAAACACATTTTTGACCAAAAGCATGATTAATTTGAAAAGTGTGTAAACTTCTTTTATTTATAAATATTATTCTTAAAAAAATGTTTGATTAGTTATAATGTAATTTTATTGTAACATAAAAAATAAGTATGCAAAAACAGAATAGTTACATAGAAAGATGTAACTACAAAATACTACATAATAGGCCTAATATAAACACAGAAAACATGCATTTTTGTATTTTATCAGCGATTACGTAACTTAGTAACCATTGAATAATAATTTCTTCGACAGCTAATTCAGTGGTACCTTTTACTTTCTCCCTCTATACATAGTATATGGAGAAAGTATTGTTTTCGTCAAAATTTTCGAATTTGAGTTGTTAGTGGAAATATTCGTTTTGGTGCTCCCTGAACCCAAAAAAGTGGTTTTTACGTGATGTCTGTCTGTGTGTGTGTGTGTGTGTCCGTGTGTGTGTGTGTGTGTGTCTGTGTGGATGTGTACAGAGCTAGAGCCCTATCCAATGGACCGATTTTTATGAAATTTTTTATGTAGGTACTAATCCACGATATCTCCAGGCGTTTTTTTCATTTTTTTGAATTTTTTATTTTTAAGGGTAATTATCTCCCAAAAATCGCCAAAAAACATGTAAAATCCAAATTTCTCAAAAACGGCTCTAACGATTTTGATTAAACTTTAGTGGTTTGTAGAGCTTTAGGTTTCCAACAAAATGACACCACCTGCATTTCTGGAAAAATTCGGGTTCAGAAGTTACAGGACTTAAAACATCCAAAATTCAGTTTTTTGGATTTTTCAGGAAAAATCATAAGTGCTGCAAAAGATTAATATTCACCATTGAAAAGAGCTCAAAAAAAAAATAAATTAGTATTTTGAATTACTATTCTACGATTGCTAGTTGCGGGGAAAATTGAAATTTTCATTTAGCAGTAAACGCAGTACGTTGTCCAATGTTATTCTTATGGGGAATACATAAATTACTATTTCTCTCGTATTCACTGATCAATTTAATTAAAACTTGATATGCAGGTCAAGTTAGCATTGACCAATAGAGGATGTTCGAAATATGTTGCCCCTTAATAACCCTGGGGGGGACCAGGGGGCATTTCCCCTCTCAAAATCTCTTTGTTTAGCAACGGAATCTATAGTACTCCTAAAAAGGGATTTTGGTGAATATTTCTGAAAACAACTATTTAGACAATTTTCAGTTCATTTATCTGTAGTTCATATTCTATATTTAGTAAATAAAAAATCTTTTTTTCATTAAAGTTTGGCTAAAAGGGAGAAAGTATGTGTCAGTTTCCTGATACCGTTTATTTACTTATAAAACAACGAGATGCGTACAAAAAGATTGTTTCCAAACAAAGGCGGTTTGAAGCATTTCCCGCACTCAGAGCCTGGTATCACCACGACGCCCGCGCACGTGCGTGAAAGTCGGTTATAAAACAACACTTTTTGCAGCACCATGTTGTGTGTGTTGAAAGAGCAAAAGCGGTTTTTGTTTTAAAGAAAGCTAAACTGTTCTGCAACCAACCAAACACTCGAGTTATCTTCTGAGGCTTATTGATTCCCATTCTAAGTTAAGAAATATTACTAAGATATAGAAGACGTTTTGAATGTTAGTAATAAAACACCCCCTTCGCAGCAACCTACAAACTACCGGGTTTCAAACGCATATATTTGTACTTCACCACCACATATCAAACTACAGTAGATTCTCATAAATCCGGTTTATTGTGGTGAATGGCCGGTCTGGATTTCGAAAAATCCGGATTTCACGGACGTGGGCATGAATCATCAATTCCGCCTGTATAGTGAAATATTATGACAAAAAGGCGTTCACGTTTATGTGCTAACACAAGAGTGACCTTCCAGAAGAAAGTTATAAGCACTACGTAATACAGTTATTACACATTTAGAACACATTTATTAGGTACATGAAAACGTGATAAAACTATTTAAAACAGAAACAAATTAAATGCATGTACATGTGTGAAGATTTAATGTAACTCTGTAAATCGTAAATAAAATATACTGAAAAAAAAAACGGTCACCCGTCTGCTAATTTACATCGTTAGTGATGAGTCTTCCACAGAAGACCTGAACGGAGCTGCGCACCGGATACGGTGAAAAATGAAGGCACTAAACCATAAAGTTCGTTTTTTTATTAGCAACAAAATTTGTTTTTTCAATTGAAGATTATCGGTCCGGATAAGTGCGATCCGGATTTTTGAGAGTCTACTGTATTTTCATTCATAAGCGATAAAAAATGTTATTAATTTTCTGTAAGAATAACATTAGAGCTGAGTACGCAGGTTTACTTTAACGGGGACGAGAAATAGGATGTTTAATGCAATTATTAACAGACCACATCAGATGAAGCTACATAACGTTTTATCCAATATATGTTCATAAATGAACCAGATAGAAATTTCAAAATATTCTCCATAAGAATAACATGTACAAAGTGGTGTGTATAGAAATTTCAATACCCCAGTAACCAACTGACATAAACCACAGAAAAGAAAGAATTATTTCTTCTCTGTATCAGTTAGACCAGTTTAGACCAGTTAGACCACGTTAAAAAATACTAAATTTGGTTAGGTTGAATCAAATGGTGCAAATCGAAATCTTATGTACAATAAAAAACCCCTCCTCTCTTCCCAGAACCCCCTTTGCAGCTAAGGCAATCTGTCTGGTTTTCGAAGTTAAAGTAATGAAACTTCATATGTTTTTCCTAGTTTCATCCATATTGGACCTTTTTTACGAAAGTTAACGTGCCCACTTACACACTCATACATACAAATCTGTGCGCATGGTGTTTTTGACATCTAGGGACTTCAAAACGAAAAATTATCATTGTCCTAGGACCGTATTTCCAATAATCAGACCTAGGACTTACCATGCCGACTACAGTAAGATAAAATAAAATAAAAGTTATAAAATAAAATAACATAACACAACGTAGTATAACATAATTCAGTAACAGTAATAGGGAAATAATTTCACACCCAAAAATAATTTCGTTCGTTAGCATAACAATTTGTGTTGTTTCCAGATGTTTTTGATTATTTTATCGATTGGGTGAAGGAATTACCGGTATGGCCTGGACTTAAAATAGAAAGTTATTTAGTGCCACTCCGTTAAACGTTGAGCAAGCCTCGTTGTTTGGATATGAAAGGATAAAATACAACAGAGTGCATTGATTAGGCTGGCTGTAAGCACTTTGCTTGGTCATCGAGTTTAAAAAGATATGCTACGTTACGATAGTAGAAGGTTACGTATCGTTATAATTTATGTGTGTTGAGAATACTGGTTTGTAAAAGTTATCTTTTAATATTTACTTTAAAACTTATTTTAAAATGTAATGGTGTAATGGTCTCATTGATGTCATAACAAATTTGTTTTCAAAAGTTAATTCATATTTATTTATTTATTACATCACATAACATCTATTATAGGGAATTTCTCTTAGACAGGTGAAATTGTCAAAGTTTCCTTATACTAAAATACATAGACCTAACAATATATACAATACATTCGATGATCAATCAAAATGTAAATAAACGGTACAATTAAAACAAACAAAAGTCACCCGTCAACAAATAATGCTAAAAACCAAAATAAAATTTATAACTATAATGACAGGCTGTTAAGGTAATCATTGACACTATAAAAGTACTTTGTTTTTAAATACTTTGTCACTTCTGCTTTGAATTTTGTTATATTGGAAATGTTTTTGATACTCTGAGGGAGTTTATTATAAAATTTGCTACCTGTGTATAGAACTGATTTTTCAAAAGATGATGACTTGTGTGCTGGTATTTGTAGTAAGTGTTTATGTCTAGTGTGATAACCATGACTTTCAATTTTGGAATTGAAGTGTGAAGCATTCAATCTCACAAATATGACAATGTTGAGGATAAAGACACAAGGTAAGGGCAAAATTTCAAAAGTTTTAAATATATTACGGCATGAAGACCTTACACGAGCACCAGCCATCACTCTCAGAATTCTTTTCTGAAGACGGAACACTTTTAGGCTTTCAGAGGAACAACCCCAGAATACAATTCCATATGACAAATGTGAATAAACATAGGCGTAATATACAGCCTTAAGAGTAGATGTGTCAATCGAATGTGAAAGTGTTAGCAAAACATAAAAAGCCTTGTTGAGTTTTGACTGAAGCTTGGTTATGTGTTCGGACCAAGTAAGCGACTTATCAAACATGACACCAAGAAAATTAATAGAAGTGGATAGATTGATTGATGACTTAAAATATTCTGCCCGAGCTCTGCTACTATTGCTATAATTTGGATGAAAATTTACAATAGCGGTTTTTTCCTTATTCAGCATTAATCCATTACAAGAAAACCACGAGTTCATGTCTTCCATAGCCTCGTCCAACATTTGCCCAAGATCAACTCCATTGCTACTCCTCAAGAAAGCCGTAGTATCATCAGCATATAGAATCACACTAGAGTTTCTCACATTGCAAGCCAAATCATTTACATATAAAAGGAACAACAAAGGCCCTAGGATAGAACCTTGTGGAACACCTGCTAAAACCTGCTGGTATTTTGACTGATGATTAGAGATGCCAGTGCACTGAAACCTATTGGCAATATATGAATGAAGCAACTGGGAGGTTTTTCCATTTAATCCATAGTACTCAAGTTTTCTTAGCAGGAGACTATGATTGACGGAATCAAAAGCTTTTGTGAGATCACAGAATACTCCAACTGCAAATAATTTCTCATCGAAGGCATACAAAATTTGCTTAGTTAACTCAAAAATTGCGTCTATTGTCGATTTATTTTTTTGAAAGCCAAATTGATTGTCATATATTATATTGGAATTAAGAAGATAATACTGAAGCCTATTGTAAATAGCCCGCTCAAAAAGCTTAGAAAAGGCAGGAAGAATAGCAATAGGTCTGTAATTGTCAGCAGAAGATAAGTCACCCTTCTTTTTATACAACGGCGTTATACGAGAAAATTTTAAGAGATGAGGAAAAACACCTGTTTCAAAGGATGCATTGATAATACGTGCCAGAGGCTGGCTTATATGTTTAGCACATATTTTAACTATAAAAGGAGGGATATCATCCCATCCAGGAGACTTTGTTGGCTTCAGATCTCTTGCCAGGGCTTCAATTTCTTTAACTGTGACTTGTGGAAGAGTTGGTAACGATGTGACTGGTTTATCAAACCTTTCCAATAATAAATGTGAACTTTCTTGGTTTGAAGTGAGATTTAAATGTGTTGTGGTGTTCAGGAAGTGTTTGTTAAGAGTTTCTGCAATATCTGAGGGGTTTGTGAGACGATTTCCTTTATCAACTAACAAGTCAATTTGAGAACATTTTTGTTGTAAAGATGTTTCTTTTTTTACCACATTCCATGCCATTTTTGTTTTATTAGAAGCATTCATAATTAAATTTGAATTGTATTGCATTTTAGCTCTTTTCACACACTCCCTGAAAACCTTTTTGTATTTTTTAACATATGCTACAAAATGTTTGTCATTACTATTTTTACTTAACATGTGTAGTTCCCTCTTTCTTTTACTGGAAATAACAATTCCAGGTGTTACCCACTTTTTTGACTGTTTCAAATTTGATTTAACTTTTATTGTTTTCACTGGGAAGCAAGCGTTAAAATGAAACTTAAATATCTTCAGGAACAAACTATACACTAAATTCACATTATTAAAATTTTCAGACCAAAATGAGTCCCAGTTTTCATTCTCCATTAACTCAACAAAACTTGAAATATTATCATTTGAAAAATCTCTTTGTGAAAGTGTCTTATAAGTATTTTCCTGGAACCTGTTTCCAAATTTTAAAATTTGGAAAGTATGATCAGAGAGATCATTGTCAAATATACTAAGATCACAGTTGGACAGCAATACATTAGTATAAACATTATCTACACATAATTCTGAAACCGAGGTAACCCTAGTGGGTACTGAATCGTTAGGTATATTTAAGTTGTATGAATGTAACATATTTATAAAATTATAAGTTCTTAACATATTACTAGTTCTTTGCTGAATGTTAAATTCAAACCGTATCCGAGGGCAGCACTTGAGATAAAAACTGACTTCGTCAACTGATTTACCCGTGGATAAACAGCTAATCAACCAGCAAACAGCTGATTGAAGAAGACGACGACTCGGTCGCAGATGACGAGAATGGCGTAACATTGTTTCTCTAACCGGCGCGGCGGCGGCGCTACGTTCAACATTCTTGGCCGGAGTAGAACAGTAGTGGAGTAACGAAGGCTCGTGCAGGATATGAAGCAAAGGTGACACGACAAAAACCGCTTGCATAACTTGTTATAGAAATGTGCTGTACTGTTAATTAACCTGACCGAGTGTTTCCTGAGACTCGCTCACACGGGGACTGTCAGCAAAACACGCGGTGCCCTGCAAGGTGACAACTGGGTTTGGAAAGGGCACATTACCATGATTCGATATTTTTGCAGCTGTCTATCGTAAATGTCAACGGTTCAGTGAGAGTCGAACAGGTGAATGGGCTGATGTGATTGAGGTCGACGTTGTTGATTATAAGCGGACATTGCCGAATTTGGAAACTGCACTGGTAGTAATCGCAAAATTTACACACCAGTTAAGTACAAGACCGTTATAAAGCTATTGATAACTCTTGATTCGATATAATCATCCATGGTTTTGGCCCCTGAGCTGTATATGTTATGCAAGAAAAAAATACTTACGTACCGTCAGCCAGCTCAAATTGAAAAAACCCAAACACGTTTAGAACATGTTTTGATGTAACTGCCTCATGATCAGTTTGTGTATATTGAAGTTGATTAACCAGATGGTTTCGTTAATAGTAACACACATGCTGATGATTATGCAGTTGCATCGAAACATGTAATAAACGTGTTTCCTTCAGCGTGAGCTGACTGACGGTGCGTAATTAGTGCAGTAAGTAGTGCAGTCTTCATCCTGATTCGAAGTAATTTGACTTTTGCATTTTAAGTAGGCATCTAAAATAAAATTGAATTGAGTCCAGCAAAATAAATGACTTATTTTTTTGGAGGATTGGAGGTGTGGTCGGGAATTAAATACTCTTGATGCATACCTAATTATGTAACATTTGTTATTTTTAAACGAGTATTCCTTCAAGCAAACAATCAAATAGTAAAATAAAATAAAAACTACATCAATCATGTTTTTGTTGTTGTAATGATTGGCTAGTGATGAGAATTTAACCCGCTTCTTACATTTCACACCGCATATTAACCTTTCAATTCTCCTTACGTGCAATTTATCCTCTGTGGGATAATTTACTGAAATGTCAAACTACCTTGCACCTTAATTAAAATTCGGAAAATGCGATAAAACAAGAGGAAATTGCAAGCAAGTATTAGCTGTCACTTACAGCCATCCGGTCTGGTAGACTGGGAACTGAGCTGAGGAGTGAAGCCTTTAAGTAACGGATCTGTCCAGGGCGGAACCACGCCGGGGAACTGTGCTCACACATCCTCTCTGCCACTGGGGCCGAAACCACTTCCCTTATGCGATTACACTTACACTAACACTTCCCACAAATATCTTACAATATTTCGCTACACACTACAGGTAAAAAATGAAAATACCCTTTTCTCCAATTTAATACAACACTACAATATACAATATCTATCAACATCTATCTATACAATACAATATCTATCTACACAATTTAAATTTTACTTTTTGAGAAAAAGTAAAATGTACGTGCCATGATTCTTTAGTATGCAGAATAGGGACAGCTGAGTGTAATGAGTTTAAAATGGTGCAGTAGTTAATACATTTATAGTCAGTATATCTCTTAAATCATGTTAATAGGGTGTACATTTCGCTGTCGTACATGTTGTTATCCAGATATAGTATGATGTGTTATGATTAATTAAATAATATAATATTTTAATCAATTAAAATAAGTGAACTAGGCAACTCTTATTCAAACAGAACAGCAATAACAATTCTTTACGATGCGTTTACTGTTAGAAGCCAGCTGAGGTTTCCATATGAGGATGTTATCAACCCCGTCACCCCTGGGAGGGTAAAGTCATGCTCTGGGTGGACATAATGCACCATTATACAACAGCCCGTATTGCTTATAATGGGAGAAAGCTGTAGTACATTTCATTGGTTTAATGGTGCCCTGTTTCATTGTCAATAACGACATCATTAGGAAGGTTAACGGCCGGGACTCTTTGCCTTTCCTTCCTCCTAGGAGACATGCGAGTTGTGTTCTGATGGACGACCTGCTGGGTGCTTACTGGAAATTAGCAGCAACGACATATAAATACTAAGACGATACATTCGATAGGAAGGGATTCAGTGTTGAAAAATTGTGTAGGTAACAGCAATTGATACAATATAAGACAACAGCCGTTGAATCTACCGCTGCTGACGTAAACCTTGGGAATCACAGTGTTAAGTTGGGATTGATTCATTGGATGGTATTGAAGGGGTTTCAACTTCCGCTACGCTATCGTTTTAGTCACAAGATTGTATGGAAGCGACAATGAAGGGACAATTTATTTTTAGGTACAAATTATTATTGCAAAATTAAGATAACTGAGCTGTTATAAGTATATAATTAAATATCGAGTTCGAACTATATAAAAACAAACATGCACACGTATGATTGCTATCTGGTGGAGTAAAATTAAATTAAAATTATAAACTGCTCTACATTTGATCAAACTAAGATAGTTGTAAATTAGAAACGATTTGCATTAGTCCTGGCCAAGAAAAAATACCATATCACAACGGGGTGAAAATTGACAGTAGAAAAATTGTAAACAAAACAATGACAAACCCCCCATCATCCATTTATAATGCCAACTGCATACATAAATAAAGTCATCTCTGGATAGTTAGATATAACCTTTATACCAGGTGTTTATTTAAATGTATTGAATTAAGAAAACAAAAATATGTGACATAAACGAAATAACACTCTCCTCCGCCTCCATATGAAGAATATGGGGACTTGTAAGCCCTGAGGACTTTCCTAAACCGTAATAGGCCTATGACACTCCTCCGTGCATAGACCAGTGGTTCCCAAACATTTTTGTCTGGGGACCCACCTTCATTCTGGATCTTTTTGCGACCCACATATTAAATAATAATAACTATTATTATTATTACTATTTTTATTTTTATTATTATTATCGTGTAAATGCTCTACTGAGAAATACACCTATAAATAAAAATGGTGAAGGTTATTCAACAATATGTAATCCAAAAAAAAACTTTTACTTCAGAAATTTAAAATTGATGAGACTTGTGGAGCTGATGTTTACTATTTATAAGACACTCTATTTATGGATTAAATTTTGAAAAATTTAGGCGTAAGTAATTTCCACACATAGCCTATTTCTGTATTTATTTTTTGAATATACCAAGGTGGAGAATGCCCTCTCACACAAATACATGGTTGTAAATCCCACCGGATCTTTTAAGGCTATGTTTAAAATAACTGGAGACTCCTCCCTTGCCTTTATCCAAAATTAACAATACTACTTGGCCTACTATAAGCAGTTAATTCAAATTCAGTAACTTCACTATCACTGTAATTTCTAGGTTCACTACACAAAATGATGTTACTAGACATGGTAGGAACGTCAGCGATGTAGCTGATGTTTGCCTTTTACGGAATGATACATTATTGATCCACACGTCCAATGTGAAAGAAACAGAAAACAATCATACCACCTATGTTTATACCTAAAAGTATATTAGCTCAAAATAAACTTAACCACCACTGTAGACGTGCAGTAGCCGCTAGTCACACAACCTAAACTAACAAAAGGCAAAAAGGCCAGGTTTTGTAATTCTGTGGTTAGAAGTAAAAATAAAACATAAGTCATGAGATATGATATGTTCAATTTTCTTTACATTTCAGCAGAGAAAACACTTTAAAAGTGTTAAGTATTTAATCTGTTCCCGCGACCCACCCAAATTGCTTCCGCGACCGTATATTTGTGAAGTGGGTCGCGACCCATAGTTTGGGAACGGCTGGATAGACTACACTTTTGCCAAACTTCAGCAGAATTGGTCCTGTTGTTTTGGCGTGATTGACCAATAGACAGGTAGACACCACCTTACTTTTATTATAGTACTAGCTGGCCCGACAGACGTTGTGTCCTGTCCGGATGAACTCGTTCGCTACGCTTACTCGTCTATCTTTATATAGCGCTAACTTCGGCATTGAAAAAAGAGTTTGAGTTGCCATTCAAGTAGATTTGTTATTTCTGTAATGAACATATGTTTATGCCTTTCAAGTATGTTCATATGTAATCCTTGTAACAGCAGTTTGGTGTAACTAACTGAATTTTGATCAAATCAATGGGAACTTTGAAGGCCAGTGGGACCTTACATCGGATTAAAAATTTTCTTTTATAAAAACCTTGTCCTGACATTAACAAACACAACGAAAAAAGAATTATTCAATTTGGTGTACTGATTCTAAAGTTATGGCGTTACCAAGGGAAATAGGGATTCATTTTTATATATTAAGATTGATTACAACACCTTAAACAGAAATCAACCGGTCTTCATGAAACGCCGCGTGTTCTAGACTATCTCATTAAATCACACGAGAAAATATCACTGTATTCAGCAAGTATTTGTCAACAAAGTGCGAACACGAGTCCAAATGTTGATGTGAAGCAGCGCGGAGTAAACTAACCAAGATAAATGTGCCAGAAAAGGAAGATAGAATCTTCACGCCGTGCTCAAATTGCCTACGGTCCCAAACTGTGTGTTTAGCGCCGTGAAGCACTGCCCACATCACCCGGGTGATTATTTCACGCTTTCTTGTTCACATATTACAGTAGGCAACACTCGATAATCGAGTGCTAATTAATTACCAAAAGAGGGGTGGTTATTGTTAAGGTCTTGTGGTTATGAGAAAGTAAAGACCGTTTAGTTTGACAATGATATATTTTTAATAGCTGTAATTGATTTAATCATACGATTTTTTTACCACCTTTTTGATGTAACATAATAAATCTTGCGCACAACACCTAACTTGACGTAAATGTCAAGTAATAAAATTCCATACGCGTTTTTTACTTTCATCTCGCAATATTTAACTCGCCCAAACTTATATAAAACCGTGCCTTCACGATCACCATTCCTGTACATTTTACATCATAAGGCTGAACTTCCATCTTAGTTTCAACATGGACCTCTCACGTCCTATTCAAGCGTCAACACCGCCGCTTTGACCTGTGAACTTTGACTTCTTATCTGATTCTCACACCTTACCAGATGTTCCTTACCAAGTGACAAACTTTGTGCAAAGCTTCTCAAAAGTGTTATAAACATAGTTGAGAGATATTTTATACTCGAGGTTTAATCTAGAATAACAATTCGAAGGATTCCCTTAAAATAATAAAACAACTGAAATAAGTTCTAGTTATGATAATTAAAAACAATTGAAATAAGTTATAGTTATGATAATTAAAACAATTGAAATAAGTTCTAGTTATGATAATAAGTAAATATTTATAATACGAAAAAAGTAAAAACACCATTTTCCCATATAAAATGCATGTTAAAAGTGCATAACACATAAGGTGAAGATTTCAAAATATATGTGTGTTATGTAAAAATAATATTTACTGATATTATTACATGTGGAAAACTATGTCTTTTGCTGATTGAACTCGTGACCTTCAGTTTTGGAGCACCCTATACAACGGTTTTGATAATAATAGTTTTAATAGATTCCCCATATTCGATTTAGCGAAACATTTCTTCCGTTATACATGATGGACGGATAGACTGTCTCACAGCGTATATGAAAAATATGTTTTAAATATTCATCCCTTGGTGATCCAGGATTCGGAAACGACGGACTTGGGCTAAAGGGTCGTGACATTAAAGTGTCATTATCGGATTATGAGTACGGATTTGTCCTCCACTCTAAGCAATTATTAAACGGCTACTATTCTGGCGTTAACTTTCTTCTTTAATATAAACTTTTCACTCACATTTCACTTTCTATGTTCTATTTTTTAACTTATAAAAATGTAAGTTAATTTAAGAATTTCAATGGATAATAACCACCAGACGCACTGTGTTGAAAGTTGTATCGAAATTTGAATCAATTAACTCTTCTAGAACTATTACGTAAAGCTGGAAGGTAACAGCATATGAATAATTTCAGATTTTAATCTGTGAAGAATATACTGTTGCCCTATACATTGTACTTGTCGCTGTCAGGTAACGAATGCAGGACTAACAAAACTTGTCGGAGAGCCAATTACTGTTTGAGATCTTATAATCAAACCAGAAGAGAAGGGGCCGAGAACTTTCCCAGATCATATGTTGCCATCAGATATAAGTTACGGCACGCCCGCCCTCCCCTCCTTCCACGCTGCACCGGACAATGCTTATTACCGCCTTGTATATCATCTCAGTTTGAAGGAGTGATGTGCCGTACTGGAACAATTACGGGGAGATTTGTTGGTACGATAGGGTCCTCAGTTGTTGGGGAAGACTAATTCAGTTGGGATATTGAGAATAAGTAAACGAGCAAAATTTCAAAGTTAATTTTGAATAGTATTTATTTAGGACTTGCTGACGGGATACGTTTCCAAAGCTTTTTTAACGAATGCTATGTAAATTTTAGATTAATGTAAATGTAAATTATTAAGCATTATTGTTTATTCTTTGACATAATGCATTATTTTAAATTAAATAGATTAATTCATAGTAAAGGAAATAAATCGTAGAAAATAATTTACATTTTCCGTTGAAATAGTTTTGCCTAAAAGCAATGAGAAAAGTAAGAGAAACTGATACATTTTGTGAATCGATCGCAAAAATACCTCATGGTTTCTCCATATCGAAAGGTCTTTCTCCGTTTCGAAACCCATCCACAGGTTGCAGTTGCGCAGCTGGCGAGTGAGGACCATCTGCAACTGTCTCCGACGTTATGGAAATCGCGTAATGAGAGGTCCAGTAATGATGGGAAGAGCCCTCCAGGTAACTGTCTACTTCCGCTACCTAAACTGTGGTTGTAACCGTACACCTGACCGTGGTTGTCGGCGGTTTACGGACTTGCATCACTGATCTCCACTAACCACTGACATGAGAGAGTGACCACCCGCCATCGTCCTGTGGAGCTTTCCCCGCCAGGGGTGAATATTACGTACTTAATTGTATTCAGCAGTTGACATTATTCACTTACCATTACAACAACTCTGCATACCGACGTGTTTCATCTGAAGATATAATTATAATATGGACTAGTATTAGTCATATGTATTATTTTTGATTGTTTTGGAGTCTATAACTAATTTATATACGCTTGATAAAGATTTTGTTTTAGTACTAAGAGTTGTAGTGTTAACAGTGGAACTTTCAAGTGCTTTGAAATGCTACGAATCAAGAAAGTAGATTTAAAAGGTTTATGGAATATAAGGAAGAGAGACATAATGAAATAGGGAAAACCTCAAGTTTGTATCGGATAATATTATTATTTGAACGAGAACCCAGTGAATCTGAGGATTAAAGTCATGAAGGCAATAAATATAAATTTGAAAGTATGGTCAATTCAAATTCTACTGCACGTGTCACTTTAAAAAATGTATTTCCTTAGAGTGACAAGGTTTTATTGAGATCACATCTTTAGAAGTTATAGACTTAAAACCTTCTCCGTTCAAAAATAATGTATATTTTAAATTTAAAAGGTTTATTGATTTTCCTACACATACCAGGATATCCAGATCACCAGATGAAATACTGGTTAGACGATTTTATCACAATAAAAAAATCAGATAAGATGGTAACAACATAGTTAAGATACCATTTATAACCTATTAAGTAACACTTGTAAGACAATGATGAGCGAAAAACAATTAAATATTGTCAGGCGAATGTCTTGTTATTGCAGCAACTCAAAGTAATATTCTACGTGGGACCTCTCGTCTTTTGGACAGGTCATATACAACCACAATCAAGTATCGTTGGTTGCAATCCGTGCCTATGATGTGACTAAAGGCAGTCAGAGCGCGCGACTGATGTGATCAGCTTCGTGTTAGCGCAAGAGGAAACCACCTCTTACTTAACTATTGATGTAGTTAACTGCAGTCATTCACTGCCGCTACTGGGTATCTGTACGAGTTCTACAGTTGAACTCACTATCTGCAGGGATTAGGTTTTGCGTGTTATTGTCCAGTGTTGGCAACCAAGTTTTATACACATTTTGTTTTAGCTGCAGAATCTATATTAACAAGAGTTGTATTTAACTTACTTTAATTTCCTGTTGGCTGCTGCAGTCCACCCATGCTAGTTAATGAGCTGAGTAAATGGATTTCAAAGTTATATCTAAGCTATGCATGTTATCTATGGTGAATATTCTAATTTTAACCGGGGAAATTCATAAAATAATTGTCAAAAAATATATTATTAAATTAAGTATAAGTTAGCAACAGTTTTTAAAAATAATTGTCTTAAAAACAAAATCTTAAGGTTGAAAGTTGATCCTTACAAATATTCTACGTCTCCTAATAGATCTGATTATTATCCAAAGTAATCTTCATCTAATTTTATAAATAAAGTGGAATATATTGTTATTATTTTTATTTATTATGAATATGTTAGCAAATTGCTCTTACTTACCGCAGTACGTAACATTTTTAGTATTGATTTTAAACTACGTCAACGAGATCAATGCAATCTGAAATTGAGCAATTGGCAAACAGATTATAAATATTTCCTTCCTGAAGTGTTACTCTACATGTCGATGCCATTTGATCTGGATTCAAGCCAGCTAGTAGTAAATGTGTAAAAACAAATTATGTCAAGCTTACGTCTCGCTGCAGACGCGTCTGACCGACCAACACGGACTGAGATCACCTTGACCCGACATCTAGCGTTGCATCATGCAACTACAACTGGAGAATGTGGCTACAGTTGACTTGTAGATTAGCTTCAACATGAGTTCCTCAAAACATCTTCAGTAAAGGGAGAGTTTATAAGGGCGTAACACATGAATTTTAGCCTCTTTTAGACATTGTCAACGTGGGAGCACCAGGTTAATCAGTAAAACATTAATATATTTTTGTAAATCCCAATACCATTTTATTACAGTCCGTTAATATTTTATTTGTTAAAAAGATTCTATAAAATTAGTATTATTTATGTTTAGCATTAGTTTTATTTATGTTTATGATTAGTTTATGTGTTATGTTTATTTATGTTTATGTTTATTTATGTTTTATAAGTTATCTGGCAGTAGACATCATCAAAAATTACTAAATCAAGATTGTATGTAAAGTTAGGGACGTTGTTTATAAATATTAAATATTATTTATTTATAATATCAGGGCCAAGTCCCTGAGAAACCCCTCTACATTAACCTGTTAGTGCTGGACATTCTATATAGTTTACCTAAACAATTTACAAACTGACAAATATGATTTGAGGCATGCCCCCTTATGCTTTTGAACAAGTTTGTCATGATTTACGGTGTCCAAATTTTGACTTAAGTCACAGAAAACTTAAAGTGTAAAACACCTTTGGCTTTAAATACTCATATTGATAATAAAGTTGAAGTTTTCACTGGTAATGGATTTTCCCTGGCAAAAACCATGTTGCTTTGCTGAGAAAACATTGTTTTCAAAACTTTATTAACTTTTGACAAATTATTAATTCCAAAATTTTCCAAGAATGTGGCAAGATTGATATTGGTCTCCAGTTTTATGGGTAGTGGTAATTGTCTGATATAAAGATCGGAACTAATATTTTTATAAATATTTATACTACAACATAACTTACGATCATCAGATGATCAGCAACTGGTGGCTGCGTATTATACGAGTACGGCAAGCCTTATTAAACAGCAAGGTAAGATATATTAATGCTACATATGTACTAAAGTGAAGAACCACTAATAAAATCCTCATAACATAGTAGATAATCAGTTTCCGTAGTTTACAAGACAGTTTAAACGTAACAACAAAGAAGGCATAAATGTTTGATTCACCTTTTTTAAGACGTTTGTGAGGAAAATAACGCTTTAGTTATTAGCCTTTGATGTTATGAAATTCTTCTATAAAATCAGTAAAAGAATTAGATGACATATTTTTTTCATTTTATTTACTAAATCACTGTTTATGACACCAACAGAACTAAGGTGTATTTTAAGGAACGTATATAAAGAGAGAGATTCCTTGTATAGTCTTCTTACTGTCTCACACCGACTGGATCTCCAGCCAGGGTCACTATTTACTAGTCTAGTTCAATAACCAATGACGGCTAGATTAAGTTTTAAATTTTTAAACAACTTTTCGATTTTGCTACAAACCAATCTAGCGAGTCTCAGATAGTACAGCAATCGATCTGACAGCCACGATATCCACGATACAATCATATTTAATCAATATGATTGTAGTGTGTTGAAAAATTTAATATCTATTTTATTTCTATCGACAAATTGGTTTGAAATAATATAAAAAATTCTAATTATATAACTCTATAGCTAAATTATTGATAAACCACATTTTTAGAGTTAAGTATATTTAGAAATTCAATTAAACATATTGTTATGACTAATTCTAAAACAATGACTGGGCATCATTGTCACGTATAAAATTGTAAATGTGTATATCTTAAAAGATATGAACAGCTCTCAATTGATTTAAAAAATATAATATAGTATCTTTTTTGACGACTCACGGTTTCAAAATACGCGTTATTTAAAACTATATGAGTTTACTATTTACAGCTATTTAACAATGTACGAGTACTGCTACAAATTAATTACTAACTGAAGAAATAGGTTGTCAATCAGAGTACTATAGCCATGTTATTCAAAAACCTAACAAAGTAGTATCTGTACCACAACATGCGCCAAATAACAGCTGATACCGGTACCAGCTGACAAGTGTCGCATTCTGGAAAAGAAAGTGACACGAATCTCACTTTCACGTCTTATAATTTACTAAACACAGACTAGACCCAGATTAGGGCCATTATTACCTTGAAGTGTGTAACCGGTGGGGGGTCTGTTCGAAACTGCACGTATGTTTCAAAATTGGTTTTGTAAATTTAAATAGTTGAAATGACTGTACTTTAATTATGATATTTCAATATTTTGATTAACTTTTAACTTAAACAATTCATAATTCCTCAAAACGTTAAAAAATATCACTGGCGTAGATATATATATATATAAAAAACCTATAAAAACTTCATTTAATTCAACTATGATTTTGTTTAATTGTGCGCTTAATATTTTCTTTGTTTAGGGGCCTAAGTAGCGCTAATAATGATTAAACGCTGTTTTAATATATATCATGATAATCTCGTAATTTACATCGTGACCTTAGTCTAATGTGCATATATTTAAACTAATCATGAAAACTTGGGACAGAGTTTTTTAAATAGTATATTTGTTAAAAATTCCTATATTTTTGATGGTTGATCTAATTATTTTAACTCCTCATCCATATTAGCGAAACAGCATTTTACCATTAGAGCAGAGACGAGTTTGCTTACCTATATTTAATCAAACACACACGGTAACATGTATTTTTTCAGAATTTCACTCGTGGAATAGAAATTATTCATATACAAATTGTTTTGGATGGGTAAATTACAATAAAATTCTATTATAGCAATACATAATTTACGTCACACCTATACAAGGTGTACATAAAGTCCCGCGCGGGTTTAATATTTTTTGAATGATAAGAGATAAATCAATAAGATTTGGTACATTAACACTACACCTAAAAATCTCCTTTTTGAAGGAACTATCAGTTTTCTGTCATATCATGGGGATGTCCCGCAAGGAGTCAGAAGGAAATTTTAAATAGGAGCATAGGTCAATATGCACATCACTTTAAAGGGCTTATCTAGCAGAGTTTAATGCCGCAAACCGCACTAAAAAAGGTTGATCCAGCAAAAATTGGCGGCTGTTCAAAGATTTTACTTGGTTACATTTTATTAGTAGCCACAACCCCATTAAAGCAAAACTGCAACTAAATGAATACTGCAGCTAAATACTGCAGCTAAATACTACATTATGCCTGTCAATACAGAAGTGAATTATGACGTTAGTTATCCTCAAGGGTTACAAATTTGGTCCTAATCTATTGATAACGGGGAAAAACTGGTAACAGTAACAATTAGAAAGATCTTATCTTTTTTTAATAAAACCTTTGAACAGCCGCCATTTTTTACTGGATCAACCTTTTTAGTGCGATTTGCGGCATTCAACTCTGCTAGATAAGCCCTTTAAAGTGATGTGCATATTGACCTATGCTCCTATTTAAGATTTCCTTCTGACTCCTTGCGGGACGTCCCCATGATATTACAGAAAACTGATAGTTCCTTTAAAAAGGAGATTTTTAGGTGTAGTGTTGATGTACCAAATCTTATTGATTTATCTGTTATCGTTCAGAAAATATTAAACCCGTGCGGGACTTTATGTACACCTTGTATAATCATGTTACCAGCGAATATAAATGAACTAATGACAATGACAAATAACATTCATGTACCTGTAAAAATAAAATAAAATTTGTTTGTAATAATTTATATCAGGAAAAAAGAAAACTTAAGATAATACGTGATTAATAAATGGAACTATTAAATATTAGCCAGAGTTAATTACAAAACTCACGTCCATCCTTAACGTAAAAGACAATGAAGGTTAGATATTCCAATTTTCTACACCCAACGACCAAACATTTAACGGTCACCTCCGATTCTCATTTCCTAAACGGTAGCTGCCCCATATTACCGTAAATCCACACGACTTCCGTCTCATAAAAACTGTCCCGCCATAACGGTCGATGCAGATTCGTGTCTTTATAAGGTAAATAGGCAAGGCTGTCTGCCGGTTACGTGGTGAAATCTGAAATTTAAATCTAACTGGACTTTGTTCGCAGACCAGATAAACAAGTAAATAATGTTATTCATGTTTGAACGCTAATTACTTTGAATAAATTGATATTTTATAGCAATAGTAGTAGCATTCGAGGCCAGAGTACGGGTCTTGTTCAAGTTATATGTACAAGTATTTTTTTCCAAAAATAAATTTCATTACATGCCGTAATAATGGATTACGTTACTCAGTAAAAGGCTTTATTAAAATCTTTATAGTGAAATTTAGTAGAAAGTCTCAATTCAGTAAAAAGTAGTTAAAGAAGATGCATTAAAAACTGTAACGCGAAGTTAGTAGAGAACAAAGAATATCTCAGAATGTTCATTCAAGCCTTTTAAAAGCTGCGATGCTTTTGCAACAACTTAAAAATCACCTAGTAGTTGAGCTCATATTTATAAATTATTCTACTAGCGTTTATTATATTAAATTGTTGTTATCGATGTCAAACCTCCATTATGGATCTAGTTGTGTAAGTCAAGCAGACTGGCAGGAATACTTCAGTACTCACTCATGCACCATGTTGTAAACGGAAAATATCGGCTAAACATACCTGAAAACACATTAGACAATTACAAAAAGGTTCCTAGCTTGAATAAAATATGAAAGTTGGTTGGCAATAAACTAAATCAATTTCATATGATATAATACACAAATGAGTCAAAACACTTTATGCAAGTAAATAGCCAGATAACAACGTTTTTCCAGTAGAGTTAAAACATTGATAATATACAAATATAAAGTATAGTCTATAATATGCAAAGTAAAAAATTAGTTAATACAAACTAATCTAAATAATCAGGCGATGTAATTAGTGCGCAAGGAGAAACACCCGAAAAGCTGAAAAAGTCACTGAGGTCAAAGGAACAATTGTTATTATGTACTTATAAATAGCACTACTTCCATTAAAACAACGACACCATTTAAACTCTAGATTTTATAAAAGCTATCAAAAAAATATTGATACAAATCCTGAAAATAACCACCCCAGAGCCTCATATGTCCTTCAAGGAATGCATCTGAGTCATCATTTGCACATTGCGGTGTTGTATTTATTGATTTGAATTTAATTGTTTTAAAACAATTAAATTCAGTCCAAACAATTAAATCAAAATCAATAAATACAACACCGCAGTGTGCAAATGATGTATCGGTTTAGATTTATAGATATACGTACAAAATTACATGTGACTTTCTCAGCCCCTTTTTCACATATTTTCGCAACCATCGCCAATTAAATAAATTCGTCATATCTTCACTAGAAAGTGGTTCCAAGAAGTTCTCGTCTCAGACAATGTCATGTACCGGGCTGCATGACTCACCTTTTGAAGCCCATTAGGTTGCCCAATACTCCGCCCGATTTATCTAAATAGAGAACGTTGCAATAGCCCTTGGTGCGATTTTGCGGATTGCGTCGTCGCGTCCGTATGTGAAATCGGCTCAGCAAATGTCACAGTTTCAGATTACAATGTGACTTCTGTATAGAGCTAGAAGAGCGACATAGCATTAAAACGTAATCGTGGGATTTAACGCTTAAAAAATATACTTGTTTAAATAACGACGAGACCACTCTTAAGAAATCTGTAGCTCTTGAATGTGTTCAAAGGCACGAACATTATTATTATTATTATTGGTATTATTAGTAACGTTACTTCTAGATATGACAATATATCATGCCATTAAGTCATGCTTTTATTATGCATTTTGATTATCACGATTCAAAAATGGTGTTACTGACAGGATGCAGAAGAATGAAAAAGAATGGCGGTAAAAGCGTCTAGCGTCTAGCAAGGATTCGGCACGGCTCCGGGCCGGCCTTGGGTGTCAGATAAAAGGTTAAGGACTTCACGATTTCGGCGAAGGGTTAGCGATGTAATGAGATCCTCTCTTTGTTGTCGAGTTTCAAAATTCTGCGTGCTCCCCGCCCCCGCCCACAACCTCTATTCTTTCGGGATAATTTATTCTAAACCCTGTCTTCGGGATTGGAATGAATGGCGTAGGGCGACGACGTCGAGTCCGGTTTCACGTCAGTCCGTTGAAAAATGGCTGACGTGATCTGACACTTCCGTGGCGTTAAGGCTTATTTGTGGCTTTGACATTTCAATCTCAGAGACATAACGACATTAGAAGGCAAATGACTCTTCGCCATGTAAATGAACGACAGGTAACATTTCCGGTCTTTAAAAAAATCACACTAAAATAAAATTCTCACAAAAACCTTTGTTCTGTATGAAGGGCTTTTATCAAGCTTTGAGAGTATGTATGGTATATGATATCATAACGATGTTGTTTCGCAATTACGTAGTTACCTTATAAAATAAATCCTGCTATTTTTATAATAAAATTACAAACTTCAAATATTCATACAGTTCTTAAAATAAAAATAAAATGCTGTTCGTTTGACAAAACGTTTAAGACAATCCTACATCTCCTTACCTAACTAACTGTGTCATTTAATGTTTTTTGGCCAACTAGTCCAGAGCGTTTTATCTGTAACACAAAAACAACCACACGCCCAACCGGAGTCTAAAACCATCGAGGCAACATTTCAATTTAGAAACTGGAGCAGCGGGAAGTGGCAGCTCGGCGGCGGCGGCCCTTGTATTCCTCGAGACACTTTCATAATGGAGCCCCGCCCCCGTCAACACCCACCTTAGGAGCAAATCAAATCATGAATCACTGCGTTAATATCTGCCGATTTGGGGCCACTTGTAACTTCGGGCCACCCAAATTCTCCGGACGTAGACGTAGCCACGAGCTATGTTTTAACATATCGATTATGTCACTGCCCGTTATTCAAATTCTTTCCTGATCATTCTGAAATTTTAATTGAATGCTTATTAACTTTCCTCTGACAGCTTGTCAATGGATTGTGTGTTTCCACTTGGGTTTCGAAATTTAATGAAATCTTGTGTTTGGGATTGCCATGATGTTGTAGGTATACTACAAACGTCTTGCAAGTTTTAAGCTCAATCGGTTCAACGGTTTTTGCGTAAAAACCGAACATTCTTGACATCAGAAAGGCACCACTTTCCTTTTTTAACACCAGGGATGAATGAATTAGCGAAAGAGGTGAGAGAATGTTCCTTGCTACGCTGAAACCTAGGTTTCCCATCCATGTATAGTATAGTCGTACCGATGGTAAAAAGTATATTTTAATTACAGAATGGAAATGGTTAATTAGAACAGGCAAATACTTGATCACGCTATATGTTCCAAGATAAGTTCGAAATACCTAACTTAATTAACCGTATTATTTAAAAATTTTGAACTAATTTTGGTATACGTTTTTACAATATAATTGGACTCAATAATGAAGAGGCGATAATGAGAAACGAATGTCCAGTGTTACTGAACTTATAATTACGACAGCGAATCCCACTCTCTCGGCTGCTGCAAAGTTAGCTAATAACGCCCGAAAAGGGAAATTAGAGGAACACGTTGGGGATTTCTCCGCATTACAGTAATAGCCGCTATCCCGCACGTCACGTCGGTGGGTGACACACACACGGACTGGTTGGAAGAGAAATAGTTTTATTTGAGGTATTTTTATACAAACATTCATTTTGTTATTTTTTTGAAACTCTAGGTGTCATAGTGTCAATAAACAAGTAAATAACAAAAGAGTTGAGGGAGTAGAGGAAAAATATCATGTTAAAGTGAAAAAAACTAGGTTGTATACAAATCTGTGAACGATGTTTGTGATTTTATTTCCTTGGGGAAAGGCGCAAAATATTTATTTGGTTACAAACCGTCATCGCTTTTAGACATATTATATTTCTTAATAAATTAAATAACTCGTTGTAAAACGTGTTTAACAAGAATTGAGGAATCAATTGTAAAGCAACATATTCAACATAAATATATTTTATGTGAAATTTGTTAAACAAATTGTTATTTATTTCTTCAAACCTCTAGTTTGTTCAAGGTCATCCATTATTCATAATTTTCAGGTTATTGTCAATCCTGTTAATGAAATAAATTTTAAAAACATTTTTTAAGACAGCCAGTTTAAAGAAGGAATACAAATACACCATTACTAAGCGGTTTAAATGTTTCTAAATTGATTATAAACCAAATAAAAATTATATTCCAATAATAAATATATTACATGATTTGATTATAGGTTCTATTTTTATTTCCATTTTAACACATTCCTCTAGTTTTTTTGTCCCTACACTTACAAACCCAATTATAACCCAGTGCTCACTTTTCCTTCATATCGTGTTATCTATTTATCGATCACCTCATTGCAGACCTCTTGAAGGTCAAGGTCTCACGAAGGCCTGAGTTCCCTTCGTCGCAGCGCTGAAGTGCGAGTGCAGTCAAGCGGTCATATCATACAGGTGTACGATTACACGGCGAACCTGACACCGAGCCGACCTGTGGTATAATGAATGTTGTGACCGAGAATGAACACTGTTAGCTGGCAACTAGAACCAATTCATTTGTGACAGATAATATCTGGTTTTATTGGATTAGATCGAAGTTTTTAAGAATAACGTAGACGTCAGGGAGGTAAATAAGTAGGTGAACTACTGGATACGACAAGCCGATTGTTATGACGATGAGTTTAAAGATGCACCATACAGAACGATTCCGAACTTATGTTTCCGGAAAGTTATTTACGAACTTGCCACAGAAAGTCGGTATTTCGAAGTGTATCTAGGTTGCAATCGTCATGAATAAAATAAAATATTTTTCTAAAATATAATTTTACATCAAATTAGAACGATACCCTTCAAAGGTGGCAGTTTGTTATGGACTCCATTGTAAGAATGTCTATACAACCTCTCAGTTATATATCACTCAGAATAACAACCTACTAAGTTATCGTAATGAACAGTCTAGTTGCCTGAGCCGAGGTGGCCAGCAAAAGAAAACTAAAAGCTGAAGAGAAACGCGACCGTTATTAAGACGAACTCGTTGAAGACTGGAAAAGATCGTTGTCGGGCGATCCGGATAAGTCAAGGAAAGCGGCTGAAAGTGAAATTATAAGAAATGTCGGAGAGGCGGAGAGGTACCGGACCCAAGTGGCGCGGAGAAAGCAACGGCACTTGCTGTGAGTCAGTCAAGGTCAATGCCAGCGCGTCTTTTCCTCAATGTAGGATTTATTTTAAGCCGTACTTTTGTGGTTGTTGGTCCTATATCCTGTCTATTTTATGTGTTAATAGGAATTAGTATAGCGGATTTAAGATACAAACGGTATACTGTATAGTTCGTTATTTACTTGAATCGTTTTATAAAAGTAATCATCTCGATTTTGAGGATTCCATATTAAATACTTATAGGATTACATAGTTCTTAGACGAAAGTGACGTTACTTCATTTGATATACAAATATATTTTTACCTTGTAATAAGGGACAGGAAATTGGAAATATTCAATCAACAGAAAAAGTACGTCTGAATTCAACTCGAGATGGCCAATCAGTGATTTTAGATTTGAACAAATAACTAAAAACTTACTTTGTTCTTTGATTTACTCGTAGCTTTAATACATATCCTCAACTGAAATAATGTGATCATATGAAATGTTGTTAATGAAAACATTACAAGTCAAATTCCTTTAGTGCATCTCATCGGATTGAGCAAAGTTATAAAACAAACGTAATCAAAAATAACTTGGGTGCCCCTTTAGTATTTCTCTATTTGACTAATTACAAATTGCTATGGCTCTTTAAAATTATTTAAACAAATTCAGAATATAATAAAATTATATGTCAGGAATATTGTTTTAATACAAAAAGAACCACTAACCGGGTACAGTAGATCACATAAATCGGAATCCCCAGTATAATACGTCGTAATGTGAAAGCTACGTATATATAAATCTATAAATAACTTATCTCATAAAACACAAATAATCGCGTAAACAGATCATGTGATAAATGTAATTATTACATAAATAGGCTATATTAATTTACTTGATTATGTTTAGTCTAAAGATACGTGAGATCAACCCCAAACATGTGAACCAGGAATATACACAGCCGCATGTAGTTGTTATGCCGTCTAACTACGCAGAGCACAGCCAAAAAACTGGGAAATCGGTAATGGTGAGAAATCGGTGTGAAACAACTGATCAAGAAAATGGAGCGATATGAAGGTAATGGCGGACGTTGCAGAGTTGGACTCAGACCGCCGAGTCTAGTGCAGAGAAAGCATTGAATGTAGTAGGAATTAAGGCTGTGAATGTTAATAACTACTTGCAAATTAAATTAAATTCAATTTCTTTATTGTTGAAGACAATTTGTATAAATGCATAACAAATGTCAAAAAATACTAAATCATATGTACACATGAAAATACAGCAGTTACATAGTGGTAATGACGGACTCAGACCACAAAGCAAAATTGTACTCAGACCACAGAGTCCAGGGTAGAAAATCAATGAATGTTATAGGAACTAAGACTGAGAATTGTAAGAACTACTTGAAAATTCAATTTCCTTATCGTTGTAGGCAATGGTTACAAATTTCAAAGAATACAATAATCATATGTACACACGAAAAGAACTACATCTTAACAAAATAAATGTTAAATTAACTTACAGATTGATCCAATGAGATCATGGATCAAAATGAAATCAACTTAAAATAAAAAAAATAAATAAAAAAATAAAACCATACTTTCAGGTAACAATTTAATAATATAAATGTAAATAAGACATGACAAAAGTCCAAATACCTTAGCATCCCCCCCAAAAAAATAACGTAATAACAAAAATATTGAAGAAATTCACGCAAGCTTAAAAAACTATGGGTTCTATGGTGAATTAATTTATCTGATGGTATTTAAAATAACACTTTGAGAAATAACTGTGTTAACATTTTCTGTAAAAAATGATTGGCAATACCTAATTGAAATCTTGTTGGTCTGTCTAACGACAAATATGTTTCAAACTAAATGAAAATAAACTATTCAGATTCTTTAGAATAACAGGACGTTATTTCATCTAATACAGTACGTATAATATATATCAACTTTGAATCTAAATTTTAACATTCTACTCTGAATGATGAGACTGAAAGAATTACTAGAAAATTGGATTCATAAAATATATGTAGTCCTCTAGCATTTTATATGTATCTCAAATGCATTGTTAAAATTGGCAACAATCCCCCATGAATACACATGAAAGAAAAATAAGTACTTGAACAAAAAGACAGCTGGCAACAGGCGAATGGCCACAGTCCGTTCCGTTCCCGGCGATAAGACAAAAGCGGCGTATTCGGACAATGGTGAGCTGTCGATATCCGACGGAAGCTGCTTTCTCTTCCGGCAAAGCTAATTTGCCTTTGTGAGGCCAAGATAAACTATCAACCAGTGGCATTCCTATCCCTCGGATATTCAAGTTTACCCACAGTGTCAGGGTAGTTATTATAGGTACTAGATATTAACCAATCACAAATCGTTAAGCCATTACATCAATCCAAATTTTTGTTATCTGAGTAATATAGTAGATATAATGCTATATGTAAATTTTGTTTGCAAATTAACAATTGATGAATATTCCTAATCATGGAAACGTTTTAAAATTATAAAAACAATTGAAATTTCCCCAATTTTGATGTGTAAGGGACATACGAGAAACAGAAAATTTGTCCATGCAAAAAGACAAATCTTAATGGGTTCCAATAAAAATAATTATTTACGAGTAATATTTTGCTTTGGTTCAAATAATTCAATCGCTAATTCCTATAAATTTCAAATTTGCAATAACATTCAACTGTGGATAAATTATATCGTAAAGTGTATAATGCAAAATCGACGTACAAATTAGAGAAACAAAATAAGTGTAACCCGCGTTCGCACTCAGAGCAAAGCGGGCTGGAAGAAAGTTCACTTCTTGAGTCTATAATTCAAGCAAACGATAACCTGGTGATACGAGCGTCATTGTCATTAGTGCACCACGATAAAACCTTCAGGCCTCGAACACTTACACACATACACACAATCACGCCTGTAGCTAACATTCACAATCGTTTGCTTGCCTGTAGAAAGTATCGACCACATTACCTGTTACAACCTGTTACAAGCTAGTACATGTTTACGTTTCCTTTAGGGAAACATTTCTAATCCAAGTTATTTTTATTTTTTACCGAATTTTCAAAACAAATTGGTAAAACAACAAAGTGTTTTGAATTACTACCTCTCTTTAAATTGTCGGGTATTATTTTCAATATGGTAAATCCTTTATCATCACTACTATTATTAAAATGAGGTGGTGTCTGTCTTGCCTGTCTATCATTACGCCAAAACCACTGGACGAATTCTGCTGAAGGTTTGTACAAATATAGTATATGCACACAGGAGTGTCATAGGCCTATTGCCGTTTAGAAAAGTCCTCAGGGCTCTCTGCCCTACGGGACTTCCCAAGTCCCCATGTTACTCATATCGAGGAGAGTTTTATTTGGCTATGTCACATGGGGGGTTTCTTGGTTCAGTTAATTTAAATAAACACCTGCTATAAGGATTATATCTAACTACAGACTATCATTGTTTTGTTTACAATTGTTCTCCTCTGAATTTTCTTCCCGCTGCGAAGCACGGGCATAGCAGCTAGTAAAATATAAAACAAACGTAGATAGACCAACATGTTTTTGGCATTCAAAAAATGGCTTTCTTGTCAAGTATGTACTAGATTTAATTACTGCACACACTATAAATAGTCTGGTTTTATTTTCAATATGGTAAATCCTTAATAAAATATAAAACAAACGTAGATAGACCAAAATAACTTCAGCATCAAAAAATGTACCTTTTAATATTGTACTAGATTGAATACTTATGCAGTCTTTTCTGGAACTTTGTTTGAAAAATTAATTGCTTACGAAAAGATTTTGATTAATTTCAAATTTAAAAAAGGAATATATTGGTAGGTATTTTGGAAACAACGGATGCTTCAGTTACTAAAACATTTGGTTTCAAAAACTTTCACGTGGCAACTGAGAATAAAATAGAGAGAAAAAATAAATCAAGGTTTTTTCCACTTTTTACTTCCCTAAAATCTGTTGAATTACTCCCGGTAGATTCTAATAGAGCTAGCCCACGATACACCCATGTATGACCTCTGCGCTCTGAACGTTAGCAACAAGACCCGCAGCTGTTCAACCACACACTTCGTGAGGTGTTTTAATGAATCGGGGAATTAATCAGAGATCAGTCCTTGGGGGAAACATTTGCGTCGTGACCGGGCGGTAGCTCGTAGCGAAAGTGTTATGTTAATGTCTCGTGTGGGTTTGTGTGAGTTGGGGGGAGTCAATCATCGCGTCTCTGCGTTTCCAAGGCCTACTAGATCTGAAAGAAAGTAGATCCCACATTCTGCTCCTCTTAATTTTCTTGATATTTTCCTCGTTTCTAATCTCTCTTGATAAAGTAAATGCTTAAACGATTAGCGTGCCTTACAGCTTTCTCTGAAACGTTGTAAACTAAATTTTCTTATTTACTGAGAGGTTTGGCAGTTTTTCTGGATTTGATGTATTAAATGCAATTGAAACTGTAATGTTTAATTAAATAATCTAACCAAACAGACTAACTAAAATTAAAGTAATTTTATTTCTTTTAGTTACAATTTGTGCTCACATTCAACCACTTCAAATGTTAACCGAGTTACCCGAATAACTCTAATTATTCTTTCTCACAGATAGTAAAAAAGACGAATTTCAAAGTATCTGATTATGGAGACGATTCCTACCTCGTACAGTATCTGGTTTATATTTAAATAAATAATGCAATAACAGGACATCATTATGTGACATTTGTTTCCATTGTTCCATAGTTCCCATATATTCATGATTTTTCATTACCTTAGCAAGTCGTTGCTCTCCCTGCCTTACCTTTCATTCACGTTACTTCTTAATTTTTCAATTGGCAAATTAAAAATAAGAAACAAAATACCATGCAGCCTAAAAACAACGCTCTAAAATTTGTGCTTTTTATTGTACTGTACTGGTACAATTTAACTACTAACAATAAACTGCGGAGATATACCCCCGTGTTGGAATGGTCTGTTAATCTTGTTGGCAATTATGTTAAGTGGGGAATTACGCTGTCGATAAATGGATGGTGGGTGTACGGGAGGGAGAGGGGGCACCTGGAGGGAGCGTTTGTATATAAGATTGTAATATTGTAGGTGGCAGAATGTTTAAATATTTTAAAACTTACCTAATTAATATAAAAACAATTGTTTAGTAAGCTAAACCGATTAAAACCGATTGAAAACTAGCTGTAAAACAGTCAATAATCAAACAAAGTAAAATAAATAATAAGTTTATGACCGAATAATTAACAAATAGTAGCCCGTCACGGCTTTGCTTGCGATCACAGTACAATATTATTTCTGAGAAGTTAATTACAATTATTGTTAAGCATCTGGGAAACCGAGCTTTGCTCGAGAAGCCAGTCAGTTTGTTCAACATGCCTAAAGTACTTCACGGTTCCTTTCCATATTTGCATTGATTATTTTCTCGTTTCTTATCATTTTGGTCATTTCCACTTTATATTCAATCTTCAGTTTTAATGGTGCTCACAATTTATACATAACCTAATCATGAATATTTAAAGATACGTATACATTGGTTCTATCACTATTCTTACAAAAATCACATGATACTTTACCAATTGAGTGTTTCTATTAGAATTCAATGGTTGCTTTTGAACAGCTGGTACGATTATTTTGTTTTTATTTACAAATCTTAACCATAACCCCAATGTTAGGTTTTCAAATAAAAACTGGGATAAGGCCTGATTAGAACAAATTTATTAACCCATAAATTTGATAGTTCCAACATTTGGAGAGCCCCAAAGTAAAGCATTTTTGGAGCAAGCGTAGGCAAAGGTTTTATTCTGATGTACTAACTGTCCTTCTGACAAATGTATGTGCAATCGGACCAGTTAACTACTAACGTCAGTGATGATTAAATTAAAATGTTAAAGGCCGACGGAGCAGATAAGTCTGTTTCTGTCTGATAGTTTCTGAATACAGTGCATCGCCTGTTGTATTTCTACCAAATGTTTACTCAATCGGTCTAGTAAGTATATGTTTAACATGGGAATGTTGACGGTCATTAGGGCCGAGCCTCTTTGGAACGGAATAAGCCCATATTTATTTGGGATGGACCCATCTTCTTTCAAATATCTGCTCAATAACTCCTGTAGTTTGTTGTACTTATTGGTGGTGGACTTAAAAACTCATACTATTGTAATCAATATGACTACCTAGATAAATTGAGCTTATTACCATGTTGCAAGGATTATGTGTTCCGTAATGTTTCATTGCCGTGGCATTATTTTATACGGTTTAATATACCTTTGTACAGTAGTCAAGCAGACGTGTTTCCTCTGTTCTGTGGCAAAGATTGTTAGCTGACTAAATGCTCATTAGAACAAAATGGTGAATTCTGTAGTGAAAAGTTGAGTAACCTGTACCCTTAAGGTCTACTTTGTAGCAGTGCCGGACCAAGGGGCATAGCCCTAATGACGTACTATCACTTAAAACAGCCAAAGTTTCCTCATCCACACGAAAATGGGCAAAGTGTCCTATTTCATTCAGTGCAGTTTTTTATTTTTATTTTGTTCTAACGCGTAGCTCATAAACAAACAGACGGATGGACAAATGTTAACACAAATTTAAATAAATTCCTTACCTGTAACATCTGGTATTGCTAATACTGTAATCTGTTAATAAATATATTAACAGCTGCAATTCAAATAAAATTATTCCCCATGTTAATCTTATGGGTGAAAAACGAACTTTGAGGGCGGCCCGTGCCCTTCAGATTGAAAATATCGAAAAATGAAAAAACCTTTATGCACAAACAAAAATCAGAACGAATATTTTGGTACCTCAATCGTTAAAATTGGTTCAGAAATAACGGAGGAGTTATCTTAACAAAAATCGGCTTAGCGTATTAAAATATAAAGAAGATTCAGGAAATAATTCATAACATCAAAGAACGTTCTAAAAAATCTGCTAATAGTAACTAAAGCAATTTATTTTTGGAAAAGGTAACTCTCATTCTTATTCGTAATAAGATAGGCAGATTGATGATTTACAGATATAGGTATTATTTAGCTTTCTTCTGTACAGTTAAAAAGGATAATAAAGCTCACAACTGAAATATAGAGTTTATTTTTGAAACTTATAATAACGATGGATTTATAATTTATTATTAGATTTATATGGACTTTTACCTATCGCTTATATGTTTAAAAGTACACTTCGGTCCGGGAGGTAAGGAAACTCCCTTTATCCCGTTATCAAGTGCAGAACCCTACTTACCCTACTTGATGCAGAACAGGCAATGCATTTTTAGTTATTTATTTATTATCGATTATAACTGTGAAACTGTAAACATGTTTTGTACAGGTATTTTTATAAAAACAAAATATATATACCAAATTTTATGCTATTTAAGTATATATTTTTTTATATTTAGAAGTAAATAACTAGATGTAGTTGGATTCACTTGAATTGATAACGGGAGGATTTTTCTTACCTCCCAAAACATAGTAAAGTTTTAAACAGTAGGAGTCCAAATATCCAAGTCCAAATAAATCTAATAATAAATATAAACATCTTGTATATTAATCTTTGAACATATTTGTTACGAGGTTGTCATCTAGGGTTTGACAAAAGTGCTCTGATTAGTATTGTGATTTAATTGACAAATTGTTTAAAATTTGGTACTAAGAAGCACTCATTTTTTAACTAGCGAGGGACCTAGTTAAAGGACATTGAATTGAACTAAACGTTTCGTTATAAATTAAAACGTAACCTTATTAAAATGTAAATAAATTACCATCCCCCCTGTGACAGAGGATGACTCGTGTAGCCCTTTCCAGATTACACAGTGAGTCATATAGGGCAGAACTTATATGTTTTATTATTTTTTCATAAAATAACTTACATCATGTTATTTATCATTCAAGCTTTCAGACTCACTCTACAAACATGACAAACGATTTCAAAAGTAAATTTCTCTTTCGTATAAAAATTGTCCGTCAAGTATTTTTCCTGAACTATAAATGCCAAACATGGTTTCCCTCCACAACGATTACAGTTTGATCCCGCAAGGTCAAAACGCCAATTAATCGATCAATCATCGGTCGTCCAAGCTGTGGCGATATACACCAGCTTGGACGCCTAATCCGTCTGCCATTGTTTACTGGGGTGATAAATCTGATCGGTGACGAGAAGATTGGAAGATCACTGCGGGAGGCGGAGTACCGCTGGACTTTGATGGCTATAAACCTTGCATGTCAAACGCACACACAAATACGCGTTTACACATTCACAGACACGCAGACACTCACAGCGGTGACACGAGGTGTCGCGGTTCGGACAGCTGCCATTGTGTGGTAATGATGTTGATATTATGTTCGGCATTGTGAAATATGGTTCTAGTACGTGTGAAGAAGTTGCGTAACAACGTTCGGGAATTACAGTTGGGATTGAAGTAATTGGAGTCATTACATTGTTATTGGAGTTGAGAATGTCTCAGTTTGTTTGGGAGAGAAACGTATTAACTGAAGAAGTATCAACAGTTTTGACTGGGATTGATAGTACTTATCGGAGAAAGATGATGGGAGACAGGAAGAACCAACCACAGAGAAATCACAATCACGTGGAAAGCACGATTCCGCGGTCGGCTCAATATAATTTTTCAATCGACTACTAAACGTGCATGTAATATTATGGATCGGAAAACATAACTCTATGAGCTCAAAACCATAACTTTATCTTGAACTAAGAAGTGTTGAGAGGTCTTTGATATCTGCTCAAACCTTTTAATAAATTCAAACCTAAAAAGCAGCTGATCATTAAAACCGTTACCAATTTAAATTAACAAAATATTACGTAGTAAAAAACTTAGTATGCAACATTAAAAAAAACAACTTTCCAGATATGGGAAACACGGCATGGAAGTGACTTAACGCCTGCAGTGCAACCGAAAAGCAGGAATTCAGGTCCTAGTTGTAAATGACTATAATTTTGCGGTATAATTGCTACTTGTCATAATCGGCAGGTTTGCAGCCACTGACACTGCGGTAATTTGTTGCCTCAGAGGTCTAAAATGTACGGAAACGATAATTAAGAAGTTTGATCACTTACAGTTAAACAACCTACAACCTTGTTTGCGGCCTTATCTCGTTCCTAGTGCAACATTGAGCTAACATTCGCTTACCTTGGTCTCGATATCGACCTTGATCTTTTGTGTTCTTTATGTTGGAGCAAGTATGTACTAAGTTTTATATTCACAGTTAGATTTTTATCACAATTGGCTGTGGTGCCTTATAGATTAGAAGTTCATGTTACTGTTTTAATGTTTTGATTATAGGGTACAAACTGAAGATGATTGTTTTCGAAAATCCGGTAAGGCGTGATAAAATACCTTATTGATAAAAATATTCGCTTATATTTACTATAATATTTATTATGTTACGAAATTGAGTTCGAAAAATCGAAAAGCATTCTAAAATTAATTTCAAATGTTGAATGATTTTGGTATAGTAATATATCGTATATAACACAATCGGATACTTTCAACTGCTTTGTAATACTTCTGTTTTAAAGAGTTTTGCATTATTATCACACTCCTTATACTTTCAGCCAAATTCTATACAAAACCAATAAATGAAATGATCCAACCTTGTCTTAAACAACTTTTTCACAGTTCTAGAGCACTGATGTTTCCATTTCGAATCTCCTAGAAGATTCCCACCATTCCCATCGGATTCTACTGCCTACAACGTCGCGAACCAATTTGTCCTGAAAGTTCCGAAGGATTGTCCAGAACGCACGTCTTGTAACGTAATTCTCCACGGCGCTGAGGAGGGAACATTATGTCCCCCATTCCCACATCACAGAATTCAATATCAGCCTTGGGCCCCTTGTTATAGATTGTTTGAAAGCGCATTCAACATACAGGTCTTTGTGGCGGGTCAAGTATGTGGGGCGCTCTCACAGCTCAAGGAGGGCCTTGGATCGCAACGTGTGCAGATATCGCAGATATATTAGGGAACTTTTCGCAACTATAACGGATGCTGCGGATGCTATAATGGATTGCTGACTTGCTCAATTTGTGCAAATAAGGTACAATTTTGTCGCGTAAGGTAGATTGTAAATACTAAATAAATACTGTAGATATTCAAGTATATTGTAGTGGGAGTGGATCACTCTAACCCCACATCACAGTTGGACTACCTCTGAAGGTAGTACATACGAATGAAAAATAAAATTAGTTACTACATGGCATAGTTTAGGTATTGCAATTGAATGTCGTATTTATTATTAGTTCCTTTAATACAGTGTAAGTGTAAATCGACCTCAGTTTTTAATGTGAGAGAAAATTAATACTTTTGTTTACAGGATACTGTACGGCTGACCAGTATTAGTAAAGTATTATCTTTAACCCAGAAAACGAATAACATTTTTTTCAGTTAAAGATTTTTCCTGAACGCGTGAAAGTAAATTTGTTTATTATCTTATAGACAATAGTGATTGTGTGTTAAAACGCCTCTGAGGGAAAACACCTGTTCTTCGAGGAGTAACATAAGTGTATAAGAGAACTTTACAACTATGGGATTTCGAAGGACATTTGTAATTAATTTGTCGTGAACTAAGGACATTGTTAAAATTTGATTAGTTCCAAAAAGTACACGCACCTTTGACAAATATAACCAAGTAAAGTTATCTAGTCTCAAATCAACATCTGTAAATCAGTTACTTGTGTATATACAAACGAAACTATCGAAGTACATAAGTCTGTCGATAGCAATGCGACCCATAAGAATACGACATGCGCTTTGATTTAGAATGCAATAAACCGTATGTAACAACCCGACAGAGAAGGAAGAGATAGTGCAGAACATACGTCCCAGTCAGACGGAACTGCTCAGAGCCAGGGCGGGGTGGCCTTGGCAAGGGGCGGAGGTTTCCGCTGGGCAGGAGAAAGGAGGTGGTGCAGATATTGAGATATCGCACTGGAATAAAACTGGTTATTTATGGTTTGGGAAAATTGAATTATTGTAAATCAACTAATTTAATAAAGTGCAATTTATAAAGTATTGTAAAGTCAAATGTTATTAATTTATATACCGTATCAAAGGTGTAGTGCTCGCCCCCACAACTTTAATATATAAACTAATAACACACATAAAATGTAACCTTATGTATAAACTAAATTTTACTCTTTGAATTTACCTTTCATGAATAATGTTTATAACATTAGTGCGCCTTTTTAAAAATATTTAATTTATTCTCTCGGATATGATCGATGCACGCTTACCTGAAAAAGATAACGTCGTTTTACGTAAAATGAAAATTATATAAATAAACTATAAATGAAATAAAATATTTAGTGTTGTTTGCCAGTTAATGCACTAAAAGATCGAGTTGATATTGTAGAGTATTATTTTAATTCATCTCACATCCGTAACATATGAACGTATTAATGCCTAGTATTTCAAACATGACTTTATTGAAATATCAGGCAACGATACCTTCATAGTTCCAATATCAATCCCTTAACTACGCTCTTCTTGCCTACTACTAGTAAATGTATGTGGAAGAATTTAAGATAATTTTTTAAAATCTTGTGAGAAAATAACTGTAATAAACCACTGTCACACCTATTAGGGTACCCCATTAAATATTGTTAAATATAGAACAACGTTTACTAATTATTAGCTAGATTCAAAGTGCAAATAATTGTTCAAAAAGTTGGAGATAAATATATTGAAAATTAAAACTAATTTAATCGTTCCAGTTTCTGTGAAATATGGCGTATTAGTTTCGTACCAATAAGTCAATCAGCGCTTTCGTTGGCCACTCCGTCTAACCGTTCACTTCCCAAATTACGTCCACAGTCGACGATTGGTCAATGTTTTGCGTCTGCATAAGAAACAGTCGTCGCGTCGCGGCGCTGGGTTTGCGACTATCGAAGTGTGACACGGTTTTAGGTCTCGGTTTTGAGTCCAATAATCAGTAAGGCGACCAATATCGGAAAATGTATTTAGTTGTTTTATATATAGAAGTTTATTCAATATATACGAAATTAAAACGAGTTTTCACGTTGACGTGAGGGAAGTGAATTCCCATATTTAAAAACAAACATATTACAGTAAATACAGTATATTTTTGTAAAAATTGGAAACTATTTTATTTTATTCTAGCTCTGATATGCCTGGTTCTATTTAACTGCAGTGAAAAGATTGTATTTCATTTTTTGAATGATTTAGTTAGGAGGATGTTTAATCAAATGTAAAATAAGTATGAGATTAATGAAGATGTTAAAACTATTTTGTGTAATGAAAAACAGCTTTTAAATTGTTAAATTCCCATAAGAGAACGTATTGACTTTATTCAATTTACATTTTTGTAGAATCTTGAGATATGTATTTACGCTAGAAAGCTGGAGGAGGACTTAAAATGTAGTTGTAGTTCATTATGCTGCAAAAAATTAATTGAAATTTTCAAATCCCTTTGAGAACAAAAAAACTAACAACTTTGATTTAAAAACAAAAAAGGGGGTTAATGTTTTTCCAAACGAACTTGTACAGTTGTTTACAGAAGGAGGTTATCCATCAAATTTGAAGTAAATCAGACAAAAAACAGAGGTGTCTTTTCCGAATCCAAAACGTGTTCAGGTGTCCATTAGGAACTTAAGTCCCGAGCTTGAGTCTCACCGTGCGGATTGTGCTAAGAGCTCACTATTTCATAGGAAATCCGCAGAAAATTCAAGATAATGTGAATTTTTGAATAATTTAACATAATTTTCACATGATTTTTCAATATAATAATGGATTAATTGGACAACTTGATAAACCCCAAGTATGACATGAGCGTCTAAACATTTTAGTTGGAAGCTAGTAAGTGAGAATTATTCAACATTAGCGATTTATATGAGTTTTGCAAGGGCTACTGGCATAAATGGCAAAACCTCATTTGGTTACTCGTCTTATAAAATTACATCATTATTTAATATTCCTTGTTCTCCAAAAAGACCCGCCCATTTTATCTAGTCCCAGGATCCATTACATATATTTTCTTCTTGTGAAAGTAGGTTGATGTAGTCAACTAAGTACAAACTAGACCTAGGCCAACAACTAAACGGTAAGTCTATAAAGAAATTGCTAAGTTGTTGTCGTCACCTCGCCCCGCCCGCGCTACAGCACTGTCTCGGTTTCGTGACGGTGTTGGTCTATAGATGCAGCTGTAAGATATTACCAGAAAAATTGTACCTTTTTGCTTAACTAAGTATAAACTAGACCTAGGCCAACCAATAAACAGATATCCTACATAGATTGCTAAGATTTACATCACTTCACCCTACCCATGTAAGAGTATTCACTCTGTTTTGTTAGCAATACTTGTCTTTGGTAGCACCCATGATATACTATCGCCCAAATCATAAAATGCCACCTATATCTGGTACAATGTTTTAAACGTGGAGTCAGACGATTTAATCATGGAAGCACGCCAGGAAGTGAGCGGTGAACTATGGCGTAACTTTTGCTAAGTGCTTCATCACTAAACGACAAATAAACGGCCTACACTCCCACGCCCGACCTTAACATTTAGATGGACAATATAGGATGGTCTAGTTCCCCGGGTAATCAAATGACTGGACTTATCATGATACGCGTTGCTGTAACTCGGATTTAACCGCAGGGCAAAATGATTAAGGTCATTGTCTTGTGGCTTTGACTGGAACAGATTTAACAGACAATGGGTGGGGGCTTCTTGACCTAGTGAAGTCAGAATGAGAAAAAAACACAGGTGAGTAAGAGTTTAATGGTATGTAATTATGTCGGATTAATTAATGTGTTGTACCTCTCTGGCATTTGCATTTTAATAATTTGGTCCCAAGAATATTGTATTATCACAGTCTAAGGTGATTTGTAACATTCATCAGATAACCATTCCTTCAGCTGGGAACCAAGTAAATTACGAACAAATTCGAGTATTGTTGTACTTAGGGATTACTCAGCTTGCATTACGTTTTTGGCCCCAGGCCTTTCTTTTAAGACGAGTCTCTGTCATGATTGTATCATGCTTAGTAAAAATAACGTTTTACGTCATATTATGTTTAATATTTTAATTATATATGGAAAGACTGAAAATTATTAACGTTTCTCAGAAGAACATTTAAAAGTTTTATAAAAATATATCTTGAAATTTCACAAACATAATCTTAACAATGTTTCATAATGCCATGCCGGAAACAACCCTCAACTCTCTCACTCGCCAATCACTCTTTTGAAGCTGATTAAGACAATAACTTTGATAATGAACGATAAGCAGCAGTCCGACTCAAACAGTTATGAAACATGTCCTTGCTGCTCTCGGTCCACTAAGCAACCAGTCCGAATGTTTAATTACCATCGTGAGGGGCGGAGCCCTAACTGACCTTTCACCCCGCTTATTACCAAGGTCCGGACGGCGACGATAGTTTATCATCTGTAGAAGTTACCGTTCCTCGTGCAGCGCCACCTGTCCGAGGTGGAGTGTTGAGGATTGGCCACAAGAGCGTACAGGAGAAATCAAAATTACAACAGACGTTCACATGCTTAATTGTTTTGGAACTAGCATTTTTGTTCTCAAATTTACGTAATTGCATTGAAACTCATATTTAATATGGAATGATGGTGAGAATACCAAGTATGTGTAAATGATATGAAACTAAAAAGGTTTCAAATGATTTAACAAGTTCGGTTAAAATATATATACAAATTTGTGTGTCGTTCGTTTAGATAGTTAAGGGAGAAAATCTTTGGAAATTGTAAATTTTAATGTTGGAAAAAAATTGGTCGAAAATATGTTTTATCAATAAAATTATATTATAACACAAAGCGTACTTTCAAATGTTGTAAAGTTATTGGTCACACTGTGTTTTAAAAGCGTAATACATGAGAAAATATCTATATTTTGGTATAAAATATCTGTTTTGTTAAGATTATATAAAAAACCTGTTCATCGTGATTTGTTTTATCCGTATTTAGTAAGAAAACATGTACAACTTTGTTATGACTTCGTGTGAAAAACAAATCTATTATGAGTGAAATAAGATATATAAATATTAATAGAACAGTTTTTTTGGTTCTATCAGTTGTAATAATATTCAAAACTTAAGGTAAAAAAGTGTGTTGTCTTTTAACCAGATTTATTGACTATTTAGTTAAGTGGATGAGAAGAAAGGCGATTTATTAACCCATTCATGAAGGCATAAAGAAAAATCCGAAGGTTGACAAGTCATTTATAGTCTGGAGTACTGTTTTGTACGGGCGTGCAAAGAATGATACAATAAATCAGTTTACAAGGTTTCTTTCGACATAAATATGAATAATGACTTATTGGGCTATATTATTTCATTATTATCTCGTCATCTTGATGTATACTTCGCATTGTATATTGTTAGGGGAGAAAAAGCAAAGGGAACCTTACGATAAAATATCCTAAATAACTTGCATAGATTGTTACTACTAGAAGTACGCTATTTTATCGTAAATAAGGGGATGAGCTCACAGTTATCATAATAAATTAAAATAAATGAATGCCAAATAATTATAAAAATAATAAATAAACTCACGAACAGTTTAGTCTCACAATGAACTCACAATTTGAGGTTAGCTTAGCCTAAGCCTTATTTTGATACTGGTATTTTGTACCAGGTCTAATTATTTTGATACAACCACATTTGACAAACTGTACATCATAATACTGTTCATATATATACTTTGATCATATTCAGTTTTGAATCATAGTTAGACTTACATAGGAACAACGTAGGCCTATGCCAAATTAACTCAGAAAACATTCAAAAAAGGACCGGTCTACTATAATTCTGATAGTACATTTTCCGTTTTTGTTGAATCACAAATGTATGTGAATTTGTTATTAATCCATCGCAAAGAGGTAATGTGGTGAAGAAAATCAGTCTACAAAAATAGTTATAAATTAACCTATTTTGTATTTTACAAGTGGAAATCCAATTATAGACAGTAGATATATTATAGAAGTAAATTGAATGCAACTTCAAGCATTTTAGCGAATTTCCCCTATAAGGAAAAAGCTATTACCGTAGTCAGCATGGTAAGACCTAGGCCCGGGACCATGATAACTTTTCGTTTTGAGGTCCCCAGATGCCAAAAACAGCATTCATTCAAAACTGTGTATATATATATATATATATATATATATATATATATATATATATATATATATGTCCGTGGGTGCGATAACTCTCGTAAAAATGATCCGATTTTGATGAAATATGGTACAAACATGTAAAACATCATTTATGATTTAAGTTCGAAAACCAGCCAGATCGCTCTATCCAAAGAGGTATTTTGGGGGGGTTTTGTACCCCAAAAATGGGTTTTTTGAGGTTTTTACATATATAATTTTAGTAAATCCAATTTTATTTTCACCATTAAATTCAGCTTAAAAAACCAAACGATTTGGTGTTTTGATCATTGCTCTACGTCAATTGGTTACCGAGATATTGAAAGTGCTAAACACAGTACGTTGTCCAATGTTATTCTTATGGAGAATAAGAAAAATTGCATATCTCGCTTATTTCTCAACTTATCCTGATAAAACTTGGTTTATTGCTTCATATCGTTGTGGTTTATTGATATTTGCACTAAAAAACATTTTTTCCGAATAGTTCTCGTATCAGCAAACCTGCGTTCTCAGCCCCCATGTTATTCTTATGGAGGATAACTAGAATGTTATAAAGCGCTTATTTATGATTGAATATTGATGAAACTTGGTATGTGGCTTCGCCTAGTTAAATTCTATTTATATTTGCATAAAAACCAACTGTTTGTGTTCCTTGTGTCAGCAAACCTAAGTACTCATTACCAATGTACTTATATACCAATATTCTTATGAAGAATAATTAAAATCGCTTATATGTGAATATATTTTTATGAAACTTGGTATGCGGCTTTGTATGGTATTAAGACATATATTTTGCATTGTAAATTCACTGAGTACGCAGGTTTGCTGCGACGGGTGTATTTTATTCTTGCTATCTTTCGTTTAAGTTGTTATTAACTTTATCGTTTTCACGGCACGGAATGTAATGCCTTCCAAAATAATCATGAGTAAAAACACCTCAAAATTACCTGTGAGGGGGAAAAGTGAGCTAAAGGTGAAGTTTGATATTTATAAAGGTTAGTTCGTGTAGGAAACGTTTGCATTTGTCCGGCAATCACAGGTTATACTACACGCCGCTGGGTATAACAGCTCATTCATCGAACAAGTAACAATACAAACACTAACAATGCTGTATTCATTACTGCAGCAGTAATTGGTCGATGTAGTGGAAGCAACAGCACCGTGATCTAGAAGGCCATTGTTTCGTTCTTCCAAGGTCAGATCTTGACCTACTCGTGTCACGGCTAACCTAATTAAACGCTTAACGAGTATTTTGAAATATTATCGAAATCGAAATGTCCGTTCAGTGTTGGCAATTTGGAGTAGCAATTTTACGAGGGGTTTGATACGTGCAATCATAATTCAAATCTTCAGATTCGTTCTCACTTCTAATCTTTAAAATAAATGACAGACTATACATCACTAACATAATAATGAAAAAAAGACTGGACCACGCATGTATTAATTAGAGGTTTAAAAGTGTTATACTAAAACCATTTTTCCAAGAGGGCAAAACTCTCGTCTTTTCTCAGCAGTCAGTAAGTTATATTGCCGGTCTCCAACAATAACCGGGTTATAACATTGGCGGCAAAGACTTTAACCACAGGCTTTCCCCGTTTATTGCCAGTTAGTTCTTGACTCGGCCACCGGTTTTCTAGCTACCGAACTGCTTTTTCACTTACATTACACCTTCTTTGAGGCGGATTGACGGCGATATGGTTCAATGATCAGGTTGTTATGTTCATGAGAATTTGGTCTTTTATTTTTCTATGTACATCAGAAGTGGGACATACTTATTAGCAATACATGAAATCAGCTTAAAAACCGATGTTTAACCTAATTTTGAGAGTTTGAGTAATTTATTAAAACAGTTTTCAACAAAGATTTTCTGAAAATAAATCCGTTCAAGGGCCGAAATGTGTACCAAGAAACAGGATATATCTCAATCCTACATTCTCTACCACAATATTTTGGTCATGAAGAATCTTGGTCCATATATCATGTTTACAGTAATGATTTTAGACGATAGACGTGCGACTTATTATCTTATCGTCAAATCTGACCGTGTATCTTATCTGCACTACTGAATGCCAATTCAGTTTTTAGCTACTTTTTCATATGGTAGTACTTTAACCAAATATAGATATTGAATATTTCATTAACATATAAATATTATTTAAGTTAATAATTACTCATTATTTGGATCTTAAACAGACTTTTTACAATACAATATTTTCTCTTGAAATATGAGGTCGTGTACAGTCCCTAAGTATAAATCCTATGGGTAAAATTCAAGTACAAGTTCCACCAGTGCAACATAGTTCTACTCTTAACAATGGTATAACGTGCGAGAGAGTCAGCAGCTGATCCATGTCTGCACGCTGACGTTATCTCTGGTTGAAGGGCAGAATTTATGTCTACGACGCTGTGTTCTACATTTTGAAAATTAGACTTGACCTTCCTAGCCGTTGTATATTTATTACTTTTTGAAGTGTTCGCCTATAATCCTTCAAGCTTGTGGTGCAACACATCCCTGAAGGAAGCCAACATTTATTTATTTCATATCAGCCGCCCATTGTTGTGTTGAAGGTCTCTAGCTTGTAATTTATCACAGTTCCAGCTTGTACCGCACCTTGTAATTCTATTGCACGTTGTAACTAAGTCATACCGTTCCAAGGAATAACCGTAACTAAGGAACAATATTAACGATACAAATACTGCTTAAATACTTTGAATGTATGTTTTTCTATTGTTCTACATGATAGAGCGTCTATATCACGTGCGAAACTTCACATGGTACCGGGGAAGGTCAAGGTACTGGTCTCGACCTCCGATTACTCTAGATGCTGAGTCATAACGGTTGCAATAGTTGAATCAGAACCAGTTCTAGGGACTATGACTGGCCTTAATCTATTTTAGAGGTTTTTCATGATTCTACAGAGAAGAAAGTAGTTCGAAACAAAACCAAGTCCCATAACTCGAATGACTCGAATAACTTGTAATAAAAACTGATATTTCTTTGTAAAGATCAACTGAACTAGTGCGAAAGTGAAATAGAAAAATGTGATGAGTAAGAGAGGTAAATGAAGCGAACAGTACAATGGGATTAGGGTTTCGAGAGGAGAGAGAATTTTACATTGATACATACCCGTGAATTATCCACTTAAATCATCAAACCTGTACTAGAGGTCGACTCTGCTCGTAAAATATTACGACTCTACAGGTAAATTTTTATAGACTCCAATTAATTTTGAATGGTGCGACATGTCATAGATTCAATGGGTCCTGTCCATGTCAGATTATCTGGGACGCACGTGAAAATAAACCAAGATTTCGATTCTGGGTCAAGAACGACTCCCCAATACCATTCTTCACGAGGCGCTCTCATTATCCCTATTACAACCAAGGGCGGATTCGACCTGGCAAACTCACCGGCGATAAATGCCAAACGCTCTATTACGCTCGATCGGAATTCATAAAATTGTCCTCTTCGCTCTAAACGAATAACTGAGACCCACGGGTAATCTCGAAGAGATTAACCCCGATCATATAAACTTGCCAGTTTGAACTCAACCGGTCTTAAACTTAAATCCCTTATCGGGCTCTGTTTGTTGATGCAGACTTGGCAGATTTATACAAGTTGCATGTGATGCTTGTCCGGCGTCGTGAATGGCGTGAAAGGGGCCACAAGAGGCCATGTGAAAGGTAGGGCGTGGCGCAAGGTCGAAGAACGACTCTTGTATGAGTTATAGACACCGGACTGACAGACATTGTGGCCTAAGACGTCAATCTAAGTGAAATTGTGTCTTATGATCTGATTCAGGGGAGATTCGCTTATTGACAGAAAGGAAAATGACAGGATTCTCCTATTTGGTTGAATTAAAACTCATTTTTATACAAGCTATATAATTTGTCAATATAACTAAATAGTTTATGTTCCAAGCCAATCTCTGCTGGGATATAAAAACCTCTTAAAACTAATGAGATATGGCAGAAGTTAATAAATAAGCTATTAGCCAACCAATGATATTGACTGAGATTGACTAGCATTATCTAACCGGTAAAAACACCTTGATCTTATCCTACAAATTATAACAAAATGAGTCATAACTTTTAAAGTACAGGGATACGAAATAAACACAAATTAACTTCTGCCGGCCCTACCCCAGCCATGCACGGGTCGGCTTACTGTTGTGAAACTGCTGTATTATTTATTCGTCGCGGCAGCTCCGCGGGCGGTTAGATACCGCATAGACTGACCGCAACACGACGCGGTCGCGGGTAAAATGTTGGCCATTGTACTTGTACCGTGGGTGCGCGTACATTAGTCGTACAAGGCGAGCCAGACAACCCTGTGGTTTTGTTGAAGTTGGTTGTGAAGCAACCATCACTAGGGTTTGTTCTAACTTCTGAATAAAATAATCGGGTTGCCACGTAAAACTTCAATACAAGAAAAGGAAACCACGAGTTGAAGATGGTCAGGCGATTATAGTAACAGATATCTCTAATAACACAATTCAAATACATTTAACAGGATTTGGAACAATTCTAACAACTAAAGATTTAAACATTTTGGACCGCATATAAGTTTTATAAGATAAACGTCGACCGTTAACATTAAAATGTCCCAGTTAATAGTATGAAAGCGTTAAAGGGCAAACGAAAAAGTGTGCAAAATTACCCCTGATTACCTTACACACCACCACCATTTTATTGTTATTACTCAGCTTTGATCCCCATCACTTGTGGTATGTCAAAGATATACATAGGATAAAATGGGAACTATTACCCTAGTAACCAATCGATTGCTTGAAACGGTCAGTAACCGATTGAACTACATGCGATAAATTGCTTTCTAGTGTAATATCTCCCATCTGATCTTGTGTATCTCTAATTTAACAAGAAATCAGTTTCATGAAATCTATCGCCTAGTGTAATGGGGGCCTAATGATTAATCTTTTTAATAATTTGTGTTTCATGGAACAACGTGACAGTTAGGAGTCAGTTATTGTTGAGTTTAAAGATTGTATTTTGTGCTGATACAATTAATAAAATATAATTATAAATAAACCTTACATGTCAAAATTTCCTTATAACTCGTGAGAGTCTGAAACCCGTTCAATATTATGCACCGTGGTATACTTTGAAAAACTCCCAATATTGAGATAAATCGACCACAATGTTTTCAGTAAAATCCTTAACGAATACATGTATTACAGCAACATATTTCTTAAGGAGCTTCAATTGTTCATTTGGATACACTGAGTCTCAATGTTTGCTACATTTTGCTGGCATCTAGTAAATGTTTACTCACCATAAAAGAAACATTGCAAACACTCAGATGTCTCTGCTGTGCTGTACCTTAATATATTTATCTAGTTAATGATGAAAAAAGTTAAATAATTTTGTATCTCACAAAAGTATGGCTTCTTTATGGGGTGGGTAGTCTTTGAATTGTCTAATGAAGGTAATTCTTGCCAAGGATGAAATAAAACAATAAAGTTGTAAACATGAATCTCAAGCAAATTTTTTAATATAAAATAAGACTATGCTTTGTCAATTAGAACGAATTAGAACGAAAGGTTTTTATTGAGAGCCAGTATGCGAATATGTGACTTATTTGCTAATTTGTCTTTTAGAAAATTTACTGTCATGCGGACTTGTTAGTTCCAAAAATTAATTAAATTAAAATCCCGTAAAATCAGCTGTTTAATGATTTAGGAGTCATAGACAATTTGCCATGCGACAAACGGATATCCATGAACGAGCAGTGAGTTATACTGCCGGATCTACATTTCGCATCATGCCCTCGGCGATAGGGCGGTATCGGAGTTGACGATCTGCCAACCACGGACGCGTGGCTCGAGCGATCGTATACCCGGAGCATGTAGCAGTACTAACACTACCTTAACGGTGTTCTACATTTACTGGAAAACAAGTGTGCAACAACACGCTTGATTCTTGATAATTTTTCTATCAGATGGTATGTATAATATGTACATTTTTTGTTATTGTGTGTAGACAAGTACAACGAAGAGGAGAGTGCCTATTCCATGTCCCTCTTTAATAGTGCAATGACCCAATTTAAAAAGACCAGTTCTAAGGATTAAAGAGCAAACACAACTCGAACTTCCTATAAATTATTGTCTATTATTTACTTGCAACATATTTAAAATGCTGGTAAACCTTTAATAAATCGTCAAAGATTTATATTCTGATTGAAAATTAATATAATTTTGTAGTTTGGTTTATTCTATTAAATTACTTATTCAATAATAAAACAAAGAAAAACATAATTTCATCCTCTTTTAAAGTTAATTAAAGCACACTCACCAAACTACTGGAACTCTGCTTAGTAATCAGTGAATTTACCTGAAAAAGAAAATAACCATATTTTAAATAACCATTATAACAAAGTCATAAAAGGATTGTACTGAAAGCTGTATTTCGCTTCTTGAGCTGTAATGAAAACTCATTTCATAAACATGGCAAACCATGGCATAAAATTAAAATTTTGTAGTCTGAAAAGTTTAATAATACCGGAAATATATTCACAATGCTTCAATTTCTTGGGTCAGTATGTTCCGTTATTAATACCAAAAGTGGTTCTTCTCTGCAAGAAAACGAAGTTTTTATATTGTAGGCATAGAAGAGAGCTTTAGGTTCAAGTTATGATCATTATTTGACATTACTGCGCTATTCCACCAAAACGATTTTGGTAGGCCAGCGATCTTTATGCAATTACACAACTTAATCAAAAAGTACAATTTAAAAGTAACTTTTTGTATTCACAATATTAACAAAAATTGCTGTTTAAGTGCAATGTATTGGAAAAGACTATAAGAAACCTGTTTTTGAAATAAAATAAAAACAGAATATTTGCCTTACATTCCATAATATTAGGGAAACAATAGGGATTACATCCTCGATGCAATATGGTTGTGAATACTAAATGTATTATTGATTTGGGTAAAACCTCAATAAATAATACATAACATTCATGGAAAGCAATAAAGACATTAGTATACTTTCACGAGCCAAAAATGGTGCAATACCATTTTATACAAACATAAATGTTTAACAATTAATATGAGGGGATAGTAAAAGAATATTTATTCTGAGGTAAAATGTAACGCGTTTAGAAGTATCCAATCCTGTAAGAATATTAGTACATCTCCTTGACAGTAATATAGTATTTTAAAAGACACAAGAACACTTAAAGCCCTAAATCAAAAACGTAAGACTTTCAATTATAAGTAGAACTGATAACGTCAAGACAGAATTAACCACAGCAGGTGACATGGAATCATTTGAATGAGACTTAAGTGGGTTAGATGGTATAGGTGATAAAGCAGGTCTGACAAGTCGGTGCGGTCTGTAGGAGGTGACCGACAGGGTCTGTAGAGACAGCAGAGGTGGACCGTTTAATGGAACTGATCATGGTATTAGGAATTAGTTATAGCTATAGGTAATGTGTTATTTTTAATTTTACTATTAATATTATATAAATCCAAGGCTATGATTGTGCCTTTATTTCCATTAAATCTATGTAATGGTGTTCAAATTAGATTATTAACTAAATAACTAGTAAAAATACATAGAATAACTAAATGTAGTTTTATGAGTTTAGTTAAATTTTAATTTTAGCTGAATATTGATTTTATGGAATCATAATCAGCAATGTAATCACTTGAACCCGTCACAATGCAAACAAGACAGATACCTTAATAGACACTGTGAATATTAACTTAGCAGATCTAAAGAATTTCATATTCTTTACTTCAGATTAAGAGGACGTTGGAGTCAGAAGAAAGATCGTCGCTGACCCTAGCGCTACGGGCTATTTCAATGTTAAAACGCACAAAACATGTCCTTACTGAAAAGCATATTTCTTTGTTACTGTTTGACTTATTGATTTGAAATAAATTTTGTTTGAATCTTTATAAAGTTTTGATTAGTGTTTCCTTGGAGTTTTATTTTTTAATGACTAGGAAAAACTAAAAAATATGTATACAAATGTAGACTTTAAATTACTATATTTTTGGAAATGTATTATTTTATGTAGAAAATAGCGAGCAATTAACCTGCGTCTTCAAAATACCTTTTATTTGAGACATCTTTCATAATCGTATGTTGATAAATAAGCGAGATATATGGTTTTAAGTTTAACATTGTTCTTATGGAGGTAAAATCCAACATGGCCGCTCTCCAACTCTTAACCTCATACTTTGTAAAGTTAAAAATATTTACGTTAGCACAACAAATAATTTCTGAACTGAGTTGTTAATTCTGAATAATACTTAAAATCTCGACGGATGAGGTAAACAATAGAAATAAAACTTTAGATTGTATTATTTTCTATGGAATTTAGTTGTATAAATTATTTTATATAACGAGATTATTACCGAGTAAAAACAGTTACTTTCCTAAAAAATATTAGGTTCATGTGATGAAAATGTTTACATTTTTAAAGTAGTATAAACAAATGAAATAACCTACAAAATAAGGTACTAATATTAATATTTTTATAATGTTTTAATAATAATAAAATTATATATTAATATTTTAAAATGAGAAGAATATTTCACCAATATAAGTACAACCAGCAGTCTCAGGTCAAATTGAAGAAGAGCAAGAAATCCTGAACTGCGCTTTACTGCACAGTAATAATTTATCCGTTAGGAAACAGTTATGAGCTAACAATGGCGACGACAAGTAGAAGAATCCGAGTGAATTATGTGGAGCAGTTGAAGCTGGTGTAACTGTGATATTGTTCTAGAGTGACTAGATCGTTACGTCACAGCCGCGCATGCGCAGCTGGCATGGCGGGAACAATGGCGACTGATTCTGGCGGGAAAAACTACAGCTTGTTTTTGTAACGGGAAAATTGGGTAATTGAAACTCCTTTTTATGTAAGGAATTTGTATAGGGTATTTTATAATACAACATATGCTGACAAATATGTATCATGTGACAAAAAAGTGCAGTGACGGTAGTTATACAGTAAAACTACACACTTTGAGTATTTAGTGGATCCTCCTTTATATTTGTGACATACAGCAGAATAATTTATAAAACTCTAAATCCTTACTGGATACTGAAACAAATGTTTAGTATTCCTAATCGTAGAATATTTGCCTCTAGTGGTATTTTGCCTCCAATGATCAATTTTAGATTAAATATTCAATTTAAAATATACAAATAACTCAACAGTTTTATTACTATTCATGTGGGATACTATAAAATCCTATTTAAGGCCCTTTTTATAATTTTCCATGAAATTCAATCCTTATTAATAGAAAACATTAACGTAAATCCGACTTTAATCTACATTCAAAGGACTAGTACATCTGTAAAACACCTCATCAACCAAGTCAGAAACAGGAGTCTCTTATTATTATCCTCGTCCAGATAAGTTAATGCGTTCTCACACAGTAATGAAAACCTACCCTTAAAACCGCAGTGTTTGTTTTAAAATCGTTCAGTGCTTTAAAGATTTGATATATGCATTAAGCAAACATTAATAACTGTCAGTCATTTACGACTTTGTATCTTTGGTTGAGTTTGCACTTATGTCTGCTACTAATAAGGAAATGTCATTCCTCTAATAAGGAAAAGTAATTTCCTTTTCCTTAATACTGAAATTTTTGTGCCTGAGTAAAGCTCAATTCGTGCTCCCATTTCAGTCTTCAGACTCAGGGAGAGTATTCATTCAATGCAAAGTAGTAAGAGCGATTTATACTGACTGTAATAATCTTTTAATTACTTATATACAAATGAAGCACACAATTTTTGTCTGTTTTTGACATGCTAATGACAAAAGTTTGTCGAAAAGTGGATATAAAATATAACAGTCATAAACATACCATTACAATGATCTTCTGTAGATTTAAGTTCTTTTATAGGCTTCTACTACACTGACTGCATTATACTCAGCTAGTATATCCATCCCCCACCTCAGATAGAAAGCCGGGAACGCGTGGACCGTACGTAACTGATTATCAAACGCCATACGTCACACAGGTGATCGACAAAGCAGCTGATAACGCAATAGATCAGCTGATCAACAGAGAGGAGACGGAGCAAATCCGTAATGAGGAGACAAAGCAGACAAGGGAGAGAGTGAAAGTGTTCAACCGAGCATGACGAGCTGACTCCCATCCACTGACTCATCACACTTTCCTATCCCAGGATCTGGGAGCCACCCGAGCACCCAAGGCCGAGTTACGGATGGGCGCGTTGGAAATCAATCAGCAATTTTGAATCATGGTTGTGTAATACAATCAGGGTGTTCTGTATTAAGTGAAATGACTAAGGTTTAAATATTCAGTTAAGTACAAAAGGATAGATAGGGTTGTTTTAGGAAAGATTTAAAACATGTAATAAAATGTGATATACTTAATAGTCCTTAGTAAAATTTTAGGATAAAAATATGTAAACTGAAAGTTTTTAGTATCTTTTTAATGGTGTAAATGAACTACACCGAATGGTTGCGTTGCCAACAACACATTCATTTCGTTATCAACTACAATGACTCTGAAGTAATTGTAGTTGATAAATATCGGTAACCCTTCAACATACACAACTAATAACGCAGAAGACACTTGATAGAAGACAAGAGGGTCTTGCTTATTACGCTTTATTTTCTAAAAAGCTACTGGTTTACTAAAACCAAATACTTTAATGTTTTGCAAACATACTATTGAAATTACAAACTATATATCGCATGATCGTAATCCTAAGGAGTCAAAGCCTCTTGAATAACTGATTTTCTGAAGTATAGTACTATGCCTAGTAGTTCACACTATTTACCACGTTATTTAATTGAAGCTCGTTCCTCTCAAATAAAAAAATAAATAAAACCTATTATGTATATATGTACAAAAAAGTTCTATCAGTCCAACCCAAGTATAGATTTCATTCACTAGGTTTTAAGGCCAATAAGTTTAGTACGTAATCATTTCGATAAATCTTGTTCAACACTGAATACGCAATCAGCTGATTAGCATGCAGAGGATCTAGTACAGTCAGAATATTTTCAACATTGGCCTCTAATAAGAGTGCAATCACTGCCAGTCCTGCATGTTTACAGGAATTACCGCTATATTGCCCCATTACCACCATCACAAGCCATGGCCGTCATCAATAATGGGTAACGGGAAACTACTAGTCTACGCCTGAGTTTAGTGACCCATCCAAGCCATTACTAATGTCATAGTAGTTTTCTTTTCTATTAAAGGTTTGCTTATATTATAAATGCGTAATATAACCAATATAACGCCAATATATCTTACTGTAAGTATTACTAAATGAGGTTTCCAACAGATAACCTTGATTTGTCAATCAGCAAGCAAAAAACTGTCATTTTGGATTATGATTTTGTTGAATGCATCTACGGTATGAAGTAAATCTTTGTTAGATTGTTTACACATGAGAGAAAAAACCACCTGAATGAATAATTTACTTCCATCACAATTACCAGACCTAAAGTCCGAACGATGTAATCTTACTAAAACCAGACCATTTTATCTAAATTATTGTTATCCAAGTACAACATTACAACAGGCCAAAACTATTTTGCATGTCATCTTTGAAATACCTATTTATTTAACTTCCATACCAACTGTCTGGTTGTTGGATATATATTTATTTAGATTTAAAGACAAATCCAGATTTTAAATATATATATATTTTAGTAAATAACGCTTACAGGTCAAAATATTTAATGACTTATAAACGCTGTTGGATAACCTGTAACCTAATGCTTATTCAACATAATTTTGGTAGTGGGGATTGTTGATATAATTATTCTTAATATACTGGCGAGTATTTTATCTAAAGAAGCCTCAGGCTCACTGAGTACTGTGTAGTGAGCTGGCATATAAAAGTCCAATTATGATCTATATCAGGGACGGAATGACATCACCCAACCTTTATTTGTAATGGTGTAAACGAACTACACCGAATGGTTTCGTTGCCAACAACACATTCATTTCGTTATCAACTACAATGACTCTGAAGTAATTGTAGATGATAAATATCGGTAACCCTTCAACATACACAACTAGTAACGCAGAAGGCACTTGATAGAATCACCCAACACTTAGAAAATTCAAGGCTAAATAATTCGAATAATTACGGAGGTTGTAACACACGAATATATCAAGCGAATGTAAATCTGCCTTTAAGCCACTTTTGTAATAATTAACATCCTGGTCAGTGACTAATAAGAGTAGTTTTTTGAGAGATTTAAAAATTAGACGATTATTATGATATATTAATGTTTTATTACAACACGTGTTGTACCATCATAAATAAATATATATATATATATATATATATATATATATATATATATATATACCGTTTATAATATTATAAACATTATAAAGGATGTACTGAACATGATTTTCCTTTATGTTATAACTTTAAATTAATAAGTATACAAAACTCCTCCATTAGATACATTTAAGTTTTGTTTTTTTAGTGTTGCTCATGCAGTAAAGTCATATTGAGACTTATACTGACCTAATAGTGGTGTGTGTACAACCATAATTTAAAAATTAACTATGTTATACTACATTGTTTCAGTATTTATAGACGTTTCCGTTGTGAAAAAGCGTGCGATCAATAAAACCAACCACAAACCAAGAAGAGCCTAAGCCATAGACACTTTCGCTGCCTATAAGCACAGACAAGGGAATCTATATAGATTCGTTTCTCTGTGCTATAAGACACCTCGTGCTGTACATTCGCGTTTGCTCCGCGGAATTGCGTTTACGACCTGTTTTGTCACGGCCGGGAAAGATTATCGAGAGAACGGAAGTAGTTTCCGTTCTGGCGTCCTTGAACAGAAGAAGTCATTCCGGAAACACCGGTGAAGGTGTGACAACGTTGAGTGGTGAGAGTGAGCCAACAGCCCAGAACTACCTTAAAACTGGTCTACATTAGTTGAGGCATTGGGTTCAGCAAATGAAGTTGTCATTACAAATGTTAAGTCTTTTGGCTGTCTATTATGACAAACTTCCCTTTCCCCTTTGGTCCCTCCATTTGCAGCAGCTAGGGGCAGAATCTCCGAGTTTGGTCCCCAGCCTGCCAACCTGAGAATGGATAGTCCCTGGCTGTTGTACATGGATAGCCTGTCAGTTGAGTTGACCATTTGGAGGGCAGAATGCGGGTCCCCTGTTTGAAAGCCTCATCCCAGCTGTCACAGGGGCACGGGAGCTGGCCCTCTGAAGGGTAGATTTGGCTGCCGTCCCATTCCACCCTTTCCTTTCCTGCTACATCGTATCCTTCCGGTAACCTGCGCAATAATCCCGCTTGTGGAAGATGTGTCTAGCAGCTATGCCGGGGTTTTCTAATCCGCAACAATCCGCAGCTGACTGAGAAGCGGAATGCTCGAGTTACGTCACGTGCACGTTGACAGTCTGTCAATAACGGGATTTCTGGTCTGACTACGGAGCTACAGTACTCCCCTTGTTATAGCAGCATGCCAACTATTCATTTTTATTTTAATATCAGCATATATCTCTGTTAACTATTCAACTCTTTACATTAAAATATCATACGGTTCAAAAAAACGTTGAGTTACTTTGAAAATTTCGGTCGAATTAAAATCTTTACCTCTGTCAGATTGTGATGGCAAAACCTTTTCTGAAATGAAATCACCACGGTATATTCATATTTACGCGTACTTCAAATACAAATTTCAATGTAATAAATTGAATTAATTAATGTAATTAAATTTAATGTTAATTGCTCTTATTTGTACATATTTTAGCCTTGATTGTCAATAAATGCCTACGTTCGAATATAATCTGCAAAGTAGTATTTTATTATAAAGTTTGAAGCATCATTTAAACTACTATCTGTAAACTAAGATATGGCTTACTAATTTTATATATTCTGTTTAGTACAATTTGACTCATAAATTTACTGAAACTAAATTGAGCTTTAATGAAATATTATAACTTAGGTCCTTAATTTTTACTGAAATAAAGGTAAAAGGTGTTATCTGAAATTTGAGAATTCGTCCCACGTTTAAAACCAGTTTTCTTAAGTGGGTTGTTTTTACTTTATATATTTTTAAAGGGTGCTAAGAATGAATTACTATCTTCAAGGGCACCCAAAAATGCTTCATTATGGTTAAATTAAAAATCTTGATAGTTAAAATATTAATCAGTATACTCTTAGCGTTATTTACTGATATCCATAAATATAAATACATTTTATCTTATGTTTATTTAAAGGGTTTTAGTATAAGTAGACCATACATTTAACATATTTTAGATACAAAGCCAAAGTTACTTATTAGACGAGGCAAAATTTGTTTGTTTGAAATACTTCAGACTAAAGATAAAGGTGTGGTTTTTAAACATATTATTATTGTACTCAGTTAATAATATCCACTTCTAAATGATACATATTATTTTATGACGGAATTTTATACATAGGTCAATAGTTACTATAAAAGTGTTCAGCATTCTTTCTACTCATGTAGCCTCGTTTTTCCATAATATTCTCGTTAATTTGTTGTCCTTGAGTGTAACTATATATATATATATGCTGTTCCGCTTTATGAAACGTTGACCTTTTATATTACAACGTCTTTTCAATTAGCACATTATAAGAGGTACTATTTATTTCGACAACGAATAATAAAGCTAGTCATGCATAGTAATGAATAATAATCACAGACATAATAACCACTGGCTATGTACGGTTGTAACTTTACAACCAGTCCAACATATACTTCGAGGTCAGAATAAGGTATTATATAGCCGAAATACCTCAAGATCGTAGCTCATAATGAAAAGGTGTGCACTGTATAATTTAGTATTCCTCGAAAAAAAAATTGTAGACTACCCGTTAATATTACGTCCAAATAAAAATAGGCTTAGATTATTAAAGCCATAAACTCACTCAAATATTTTTAAATGTTTGTTGATTTCACATAAACGACGAATATTTCACAAGATACATATTTTTGAAATAATTGTCACGTTTAACGAGTACTGTATGATCTAATATTGGCCAAAAAACTAGCCATTTAAGTCACAAAGTTATAGTAAATGTCATTTTGATACACAATGGAAAATTAAAAGTGGTTTTAAGGTTATTGTACAAGACTTCCTAAATTAATGTCCAAAACTGTATTAGCCATCGACAGGTGGATTTAAAGTAACAACCAGAGTGAAAGCTGGTTCCTGCGGATGTTCAAATTAAAATGTGCATTCGACCGAAGCCCGGATAACGAGATACTGTTCCTCAGCCCAGGTCTGCTGATGTTACCTCACTGTTCCCATAGCTGAGTTTTACCATTACCATGATTAATTTTAAATATAAGCTGAAAATGACATTTATGTTTAATTTATTCAAATATAGAGCGTTTAATCTCCTCTTCTATGTGGTATCTATCCTGCATAACCTTTTAATATACAAGGACAGCCAGAGAAAACAGTACTCGAACATTTAAAAACTACTTTTGAAGATGATTATGACACACCCATCACGGCTAAATTAACCTATGGACATTTTAAATATTTCAATAGATTATAATTTTTAAAACCTGATACCAGAGAAAACCTTGGTCACTCTTTGACTTCAGTAGGCATAGAGACCAGATATTTTGAAAACCTTACAATAATCTGACTGAATAATTGCAATAATGGCATAAGATTAACACTGGTACTTTAAAAGCCCATGGGAAGGTGGATGTTTTAAAAGGACCAAACAAGGTAAATCTGAAGGGTAAGCGTTTTTGGTTGATAGCATGTATAATAGTTTTAGAAATCAAAATCACAGAACAAAATTTGAAAAACTCCTCAATAATATGGACAGATTTCTCCTGAACGGCATTTTTATAGGCATGGATTTTGTATGGATTAATCCTTATTTTAAACAAAATAAATATAATCAATATTGTTTTTAGCAAAGTGGCAGACCTGGGTGTCTCGATAAAAATGTATCATATCTTCAATGTTGAAATTGTTCTTGTGCTTGAATTGGAACATTAGTAAAGAGGTGTGTTATTTTTGCTGCGTGTGTGACCTTTCGATTCGGTGTGGTCGTCAAGGAAGTATCACTATGCAAATATCGCTGTAACCTGATAATTACAGTAACGTTCTCTGAATACTGATAGTATATGAGTAGAAATCGACAATCACGTAGAACCATATATCTGTTACTTTATACAATTATGTTTAATTTAAAAAATATTTTATTAACTTGTAGTTTTACCATAAACTCAGAGTGTTATATTTTGGCTTGATTTAGTTACACAAGGTCATTTCATTGGTATTTGCACAAAAACCCGAATTTTGTGGGCATGCATAAAACTTGCAGACTCAGTCTTATGTTTTATTATGGAGAGTAAATAAAATATCATGACGTAGTGAAGTACCATTTGAAATTTGCTGAGTATGCAGGTGCAGGTGCTGAAACTGGGGAATTTAAAATTATTAACCCCATGTACTAATTTATTTCCTATTAGAGGACATATATATATATATATATATATATATATATATATATATATATATATATACAACATAAATAAATTAATGGGCTTACGAACACTAAGCAGAATCCCTATCGTTAATAGCATAGAACTCTATTATTAATAGAGTTCTATGGTTAATAGTGTTCTAAGTTCGAATAAAGTTACAAAAAGTCATCAAATATTATCGTGGAACTTTTGAAATAATATAATAATGTATAACATTGGTTTAGGAGTGAAAACGTAATCGTGTTAAGGGGAGAACTGCGAGTGGACTGCAGATCTCAGATCTAGGTCGCCATGACTTTCCTTTTCTAGCTTTGCTCGCCTCAGACACGCAATGTTCAGTGTCAGGTCAGGACACTAGATCGTGCCACTTGTCGATGGTTTGTTTTGTTTGTTTACAATGATCATATAATTAGGGGTAAGGTGTTTTATCGTTTAGTGACACTGGAATGTCTCTCTCCGACAGGCCACCTGAGCTGAACACTTAACGACGAGGGATGGTTAGTTCTAAATCTAGAGGCCACAGACACGATCTAGACAAAGACCAATCCTACGGAAACTCTATCTATTCCCCTATAAAGTTTATTAGTTTACCACATAACGTTTTGAGACTATGAAGATCTTTATTAATCAACGTACAATGAGTAAAAGTAAATAAATAGTTAAAAGTAAATAGTCTAACAAATATAACAAATTTTACAACCGATCACAATTTCTTTTTCCCATCATGTTTTACTGAAGCCAATACAGTTTACAGTTGTGATTTTGAAAAATTCATGATTCAAATTTCACTCCTAATTGTTTATTTATTTAACTGTTATTATAATTATAATTCAAGGAGTAAAATGTTTATAACATCAGATTTAAGAAACTGTTATAATAAATTTGACATAATTTATAAGGCAGTTTTGTTGAAATTTAGTGGCAATAATATATTTTTCTAGCAGAATAAATTCTCCTTAAAGCAATTGATAATCAATAGTAGAATATTTCTGGTTGTCAGTTTACACATTATCTTAAAATGGATCTGAAATATAATTTACAAAGGAGTTTGTTGTATTTTTGTTATTATTTCCAGTACCTTCAGTATTATCTTCAGTACCTTGTTTAATCTAATCATTCTAGCTTTACGTGATTGCCTGAATAAAACTTTAATTTTCGTGTTAAATAGGATAGTATTGGTTTTATTGTTGTCCCAATTTGATAATGAATTATGATATATGAATTATATGATAAAAATAACAAATAATGATATAAATAATGAGCAATTTAAATTGTAGATGGATTTGATTTAAATATTATGGCTGATCTTAAAAAAAACTATTTCAGTTGATTATGCTTATTTTGTTTGTTAAGAAAAGTTAAAAAATGTAATCCCAAATCTCAATTAAACATGATTTAATACAAGATATATTACCTAAAAAAATGTATAGTTCATTTCTGTCTCATACGTAGGAGCTATAAAGTAATATTCATTTACCTAATTATTACGACCATGGTTCACTTTACAAAGGTTAATATTGGTTTTTTATTCCTAATTAAGAAGCATGCAACTTTACTATATTTTAATATACATCTTTTAAAGTTTATTTTCAAAGAATTCTGCAAGTTCATATTCTTACTGTATGGGATTATTACAATTGAAAGGAATATTAATGGCTGGCTAAATGTTTTAAATGATTAAAATACCGTTATAAAATTTAATCCTAAAGTCTCCGGATGTTAATATGGTATTAGTAATCTAAATATATAACAGAGAAAGCCATATGGTGTTCATCAATGATTCTTAAGCTTCCTAATATGAAGGAGAGATGAAATATTGTACACTGATTCCTTACATCTAAAATAGGAAACGTAAAGGGTTCTTATTCCAACCTTACTGTAGAGCTCCGCCCCTAGAATCGTCAAAATTCCAATGTTATGAGCATATCATTTATTTGATTTGATTTAGCTAATAGGAAAATATGTTTATTATTTGAAATAGTTAAGAAGGTTACGTACTGAATACAGCTATAGCGTCTTGATTATAATATAAAGCGTGATTAGAGTAATTTGATAGGGGTGGAAAAAATCATATTATTTTAAATCTTTAAGAAACCAAAACTTAAGTCATGATTGTAGGTTAATAGAAACAGTAAACTTTCATAGTTAAAATTTTTTGATCACAGACATTTTTATACTCAATTAAGATTATTTTGATTGATCTGAAAATATAGTATTTTCTCAATTAAGTTAGCTTAATTTTCAAAAGAGTACGTGAATTTATAAATTTTGAATTCGTCTACCAAGTTAAAAAATTAATACTCTACTTAAACTGTTATTAACTATTAAGGTTTAAGTCAAATAGGAATATATTGTATGACCAACGAAAAAAATACGAAACGAATGGAGATAGTGAAAACTTCTGTAACGTTATCTCTAGAAAAACAATCATGTTTTTTTCATGTCTCCTATCGAAAAATTAATAAATAAAAATCCTCTATAATCAAAATGCATGCATCTTAGACTTACGGTACCGGCGGCAACCAAACAAAACAAACACTTGACACAAAATCTGCAATATCCGCACCTGTTCGCTTCTTGACTCTAGTAGACGAAGATCCTAATATGGGGGCCTTGACAGCGAGCGTCAGCGCCGGTAGCAGCAGCAGGCAACACAGCTTCATGCTGGTCGAGTCAGTGTTCACACGGTACTGCACTTACTGACTGACTGACTGACTGCGGCAGGAGTTGTCGTTCCACTCGCTCACTACCCCTTCCCTACTATCCCGTCTCCGTTGCGGACCGCTTCAATGCCGAATGTCCACTTTTACTTCCTCAGCCTGGGGAATGCAGATAAAGAGATGGCCAATTGGTAATGGGGTGGAATTTGTGAGAGTGTATTTGATTGGAATTGTATGCCTAATAACTCTAAACAGTATTACCAACACATTCTTTAAGCCCCACCACGTTTTCCTCAATCTCAGGTTTTGTGCCTGAACATTTAGAATATTTATTTAATGATAAGATCACATTTAAGGACACTTTTTAAATGTAATATGGTTACAAACAATAATAATACAAATAATTTAAATAGTTAACCCGATGTTTAGAAGTGCAACAGAGATATTCTATTTCTGTTATATCTTTATGAAGTTATTTTTTTATTAATATAAATGAATAGTATGATTATCGAATATCCCATTTATTTAGTTTTTACAATGGAGGAGTTTACTCATTTAAAAACGACTACAAACAATATAAAAGCTATTATTAGTTGATACAGGTATATTTTGCCTTTTAAAAAGTACTGAAACTATTTATTACTATAATCATAAAAGTAAATATACAAATCCCTACTGAAAACTCGGAGTGAACTTTATGACCAGTTTTAAATAGAACTTTAGGTAAACTTGAATAAAACCTAGCCTTGCCAGATGATTAATCTCCATTATATCAAAGAATTATTAGTCATTAGTATAGGGTGTATCATTACCGGCGCGGCGTACCCTCCATCATACCGCGCGTTGAAGTCTCCCCAAACGAACGACATTCTCTTTCTTGCAGTGGAAACAAACAGAATACCACTGTTTAAAAAAATTTCACAAACTTGGTCTATGAAGAACAATTATTTAAGTATTCTTTACAGTCATTGTGGAGGGTTTTATTGAGCAAACTCATTATTTCCTTTTACATAAATTTAGATCAAACTAAACTGTTCTAAAACCTTGGAGGAAACCGTATTTCTAGCCCATCAACCGCAAACTTGAATAAAAATGAATCGTTCTCGATCACTTTAATGGGAAAACCTTACGACAAATGTTGGGGTTTCAACCAGACTCGACCTAACTAAGCATAAGTTATATTTTTACTCATATAATAATGTTAAGTTTTAAAATGGCTTTACTATTTAATTTGAATTGAAAATAGAGTAAAGTGAGTGACGAGACCTCATAAGCCCAGTTGTTTGTTTACGTTTACTTATAGACTATTAGGAAAGACATAATTTGGTATAAGTACATTAACTTATCTCAAATGCATTTAAATTGATTCTGCATAGTATGGTTATAAAGTGGTCAAATGGACGTAAATAGCTACCGTATTTATTTTGTAAATTAAAATTTGGATCGATCTAATATTTTTTTGGATAGTTATTTCAAAACTGTTATATGCAAAACTTTCACAACAATGAAGCATCTGAAGACGGACACGAAACTTTGGACTTTTGAAGGACGTTTAACCTATTAACTATGTTTTGTAGTGTGTGAAACATAATTTATTTATTTTTAACGGTATAGAGCCATTTATAAGAGAATAAAAGACACTACAAACAAAACCAAAAATTCAATGTTTACATGAAATGAAATAACTGTTGAATTAATTAGTGTATGTATTTACATTAAACATTAACAATACATCTGCTCGCTTATTAGATGTTATAACAAAATATAAATATAAATACAAACGTAAATACATAGATGACTATACTTAAAGTTTTTACAATCTTTTTACAAATTAATTATTACCAAAAAATAATATTCAAAACCAATAACAATGCTTATACGATCCATATACAACAGTTCTAACTAGTTGCCCGTCACGGCTTCGCTCGCGATCACACATTTATACAAGATTTTTTATAACTACATTTTAAAAATACCTGGGGGATGGAACTTTGCTCAAAAAGCCAGTCAGTTTGTTCAAAATGGCAAGAGCACTTTTATTCACGGTTCCATGGATCAGGAGTAGGCAGAGCTTTTATTCTGAGATTTTAACTGTCTTCCTAACACATGTATGCTCAATCGGTCAAGTTAAATTCTAACTTACGTGATGTTTAAAATGTAATCGTGAAGGCCAATGGAGCAGAGCCCCAAAGGACACAGGGAAGAGAAAAAAGTACAAAAGCTTATTAGTGAATTTCCTATGGAAAGTGAACTATTAGCATGACCCGCACGGTGAAACTTAGCCCGGGACCACCATAGAAGTTCCTAACGCGACCCCCTGAACACGTTTTGGGGGGTCGTTCAAAATTATATATATATATATATGTGTGTGTGTGTGTGTGTGTGTGTGTGTGTGTGTGTGTGTGTGTTTGCACTCTAGCGGTTGCATTTTTTGTCCGATTAACTTCAAATTTGGTAGGAACGTTCCTTTCTGTAATCAGTTGGACAAGTTCTTTGGGCAAAACAATCGGAAAACTCTAAACCCCTTTTTTGGGGATTAATCTTTCATATTTCGAGTTTTTGGGCTTAAAAGGGTCGAAAAAGCCCCGGATGTACAACTTTTGCATGAAAAAGATGGGAATTAGTGAGGCGAAAGTTTTAAGCCTTCTCTCGTCATCCTAGCATACATATTTACCGAGTTAATAAAGAAAATGTGTATCGACTTAACACAGTACGTTGTCTTATGGGGGTTTTACATCAGCAAAGCCTGTTATTCATTTGTTGGTGTACTTTTATCATCCTCAGAAACATCACACCTACCTTCAAGCCTGACTGGGCCCTCTCCTAACCTAATAATGCACAAAATTGTATTTATAGCCTTGTAGGTAAATGAAACCAGGCTCATCAGAACAGCCAAAAAATCAATATTTTCAGATTTCAATAAAAATTTGAATAAATGTCTATTTTTACACTGATTTTGAGTTTAAAAAGTTCGTTATGTGAAAATTCACTTCCCTCACGTCAGCGTGCTGCGTGAGAACTCGTTTATGATTGTGATGCCTGCTGCATTCCTACTAAATGTTTAATCAATTCGTCTAGAAAGTATTAATGCCAATATAATTAACATGGGCATTTTAAAAGTTAGTGGTACCGACCCTCTACAATGTTCCCTCTAAGGAACGGGAATAAGCTTTATATTTGTTGTTTTGTATTACACACATCTTCGAAATATCTGGTCAATAAGTCCTAAATTTTGTGCACAATGGACTAACTAAATGATGGACCTCACTAAAAATTTAGCATTGTAATCAAAATGACTACCTTGACAAACCGAAAGTCAAATACCATATTGCAATGTGTTCCGTACCCAGTGTTTCATTACTATCCCTTATTTGATATGGTTTAATATACCGTTATAAAGCAGTAAAGCAGGCGTGTTTCCTCCTTTCTGTGGTAAAAGCTAATTAGCTGACTAAATGCTCAATAGAAAAAAAATGTGGTGCTCTCTGTGGTGAAGGATTGAGTAACTTATACCCATAAGATCAACGTTGTAGGAACGACAGACTAAGAGGCTTAACTCTAAAAAATACGAAGATTTTAACTATTAAACTATCTATAAAGTATTTTTTTATAGATGGTTTATACAGCTGCAATTGAAATAAAATCTTTCCTCATCTTAAACTTATAGTAAACAACTAACTTTGAAGGCTTTCCGTGCCCTTTGGTATGAAAATATAGAATAATAAAAACCTTTAAGCACAACTACGAATTAGGAACAAATATTCTTATACCTAAATTGTTACAATCGGTTCAAAAATATTGGGGGAGCTCTCCTAACAAAAAACCCCTTAGGGTATACAGGGTGACAAAAAGAATTTCAGGACTTTGGGATGTGAGTATTTACATACAAATGAAAAAAAGTCCATATGAAGTTATGTCCTAAAAACATTAGTTTTCCGTCTATCTGCCTGTATGTGTTGTTTACTTAATACGTAAACACAGGAATCACAGGAACATCTGAAGATATAAAATTCAAAATTAGTAAATGTATTAAATCTAATAAGAGTAATTTTGGTCTTATGATTTTCTAGGCCAGAAATGGTAAAGAGCAGGTTTTAACTTATGAAATTACAATTTTTCAGTTATTTATAATCTTATTACAATCTTCTTATCATTATTTTTAGGACAAAATGAGACAACGTTTTTGAATTTTACAGTTTTTTTCCCTAAATATTACGTGTTTTAAGATATTTTGGCTTTGAAAAACAAAAAAGGCAGCCATTTTGAAATGGTACAAAGTAGGAACTTGATTTTTCATTCCAAAATGAGTATTATTAGATGTATCACATGTACCAAGTTTGAAGTTGATATCTTCAGCTGTTCCTGAGATATAACGTATTAAGCAAAACAAAAACAAAAAATACATACATACAGTTAGACCGAAAACCAAGCGTTTTAGGACGTACCTTCCAGTGAACATTTTCTTCCTTTTTATGTAAATAATCACATACCAAAGTCCTAACACTTTTTTGGACACCCTGTTTAAGAAGACTAGGATACCCATTGCTTGAAATCGATCAATACTTTGAATGATGACCCTGAATTTTATCAATGTCATCTGTATCGCGAATTCCGTTAAACTTATCTCAGGTTGATAATGGATGTGCCTGTGGCAACCTAGGTTATTGGAATTCAGATTGTGTGTATAAGTTACAAATTTGTTTCCGAGTATATGCTGGCTCTTTCTTTCCCAAATAAATATTTGATATAATTGTGATATAATCTCAGATCTAATCTGTACATAATCTCCAAGTTCTAGGTTTTGAACAATTTTAACACATTTTAGGTCATATAACATCGTGAATAAGGAAGGTTTAATATACTTTTGCACAAGCAATGGCTTTAAGTTAATTTTGGTTCATATTTTGTGGAGACTCTAAATGAGGGTGGGATAATTGTTTGTCTCCCAAGACGTAAGTTATGATTCTCAACTTGTAGCAGGTGACTGACAAATTCAGATGATTATCTGATTGAAGTTGGCTTTGATGATTTCAATTCAATTTAACATGAATGTTCAAGTACTGCACTCTGGAATACATGTTATAAACTCACTCTATAGTCAATGTAAACTCACATTCTAATCAAAATTATATGTAGATTGTGTTACCTTCTTGGTATAATCATGTGTCCTGCTGAAAAACTTTATTTACTCTTTTAAGATTTTTGACCATGAATTTCAAAACAATTATTTCCCAGTGTTAATCTAATAGAAAAATTACGAGATTTAACGTGAACTAGGACCCTTCCCTTAAATCTCGTCTTTATGAAATTTAGTCTTTATGAAATTTATACATAAATGACTTAAAATCATGTGTTATTAATGTTAATCTGTGTATTTTCGCAGATGAAATCTCACTTGCCATATCGCATCAGGCAAGAACAGATTTGGAAATTGACTCTTATGTTAAATCAAATAGTATTGTGCAATGGTTCCATGAAAATATGTTGTGTGTCAATTCTGATAAGACCAAACTGCTTGATTTCTCCATTGGCCATAAAGAAACATCTCTTCTAAAATTAACCATAGGTGAAAGTGTCGTTACTGCAGCAGATGACGTAACATTTTTGGGGCTTCACTTAGACTCAAATTTAAATTTTTTTTCTCACATAGAGCATGTCGCTAGCCATTTGTCTTCAGGTGTTTTTCTGTTAAGACGTCTATCTACCTTCTCCAGTACTGAAGTTCTTCTCTCAGCATATTATGCCCTCATTTATCCATTTCTTTCATACGCAGTTGTGATTTGGGGGTCTGAGAGCTCATATACGAAGACTCTTTTCATTCTTCAAAAAAAAGCTGTGAGAATAATTGCAGGAATCGATGAAGCAGTATCATGTGCTTTCTACTTCAAGGCTTTTGATCTGCTCACCTTTCCATCTATTTATATCTTTGAATCACTTATTTTTTTAAAAAAGAACCAGCACATTTTTCAAGAATTGTTACCATCGTCAAATAGCAAAACCAGAAACAAGCGCAATTATAACATACCACCACACAAATCAACATTTTTCAAAAACCACACAGTTTATAATTGTATAAAAATGTTCAATAGCCTTCCGACCACTCTTAAACAAGAATGTAAAGAATGTAATCTAGTCACCTTCAAAAGAAATGTAAAAAGGTTCTTACTTAAAAGTAGTTTTTATTATGTTAAGGATTATTTTGACAAGAGATATGTTTAGTTTTAGAAAATGTTTGTAATGACGTATGCTAATGCAATTTATTTTGTTTTGTGGCAATAAATATATTTGATTTGATTAGGCATAAACAACTTCATATCCAACGACACCAAACATTTCAAAATCCGTTTACTGTAGGAGTAATTACAGTCACAAAAAACCCCTAGCGTATTAAATAATTATAGATATAGTTATATGGATGAGTAAACACACTATTGCTAATTAAAAAATCTAATATATTTAGGGAGAAGGTTTATGGCAGAGCTGCGCCCGTAGAATGCGATGGCCAATCCATCATTTCCTCAGGTGATTGAGTAATAGGAAGCGTTTCCCAACCTCATCCCTGGCAGCTGACAGTCAGGGTCTTTGCCACTGTTGAATACAAAACTAAAGCACGGGACACGCCCCCTTAATGGCCTGTAATCTTTACTGAAAAAAAACTTAAATTAGCTATATTAACTTTGAATAGTAGATAAAACTTTTCAGGTTATCTTTAAACTGTATCTATAACATAGAATTTCCGATATTATAACCAAATTAAATTGTTGAAACTCCGAATATAGACACTACAATTCTATATAATAGATTTTCAAATTATATATTCCATTGTAATGTGCCATCAAAATACTGGATTCATTTTCAGTTCAAGAAATGAACTTACACTAAATTGCATAGCATAAGACTTACGTATACTAAGTTAAGAATACATTAAATAACTCCAAAACTATTTAAACAAAAATATGAATTTGTGAAGCTTTGTATTGGTCACTGAGACCAAACACTTGACGTACTTTACTTTTTTTGGCGATACGGAGGAACGGTCCACGTAGATAGGCGTCAAAGTTTCCAGTGTAGTTAAAAACCAAATACTTTACTTAGAAGGATGAACAAACTAACTACTTTTTACTATATTGACCCCAAGAAATAACGTAAACTTCTAACTTACCTTTCTAACCCGTGCAAAGAACGGGTACATTCTACAAGTAATATTATAAAGAGGAGGTGGTTTCTGTTTGTGTGTCTGATGTTCCGGGTTAAACGGAAAAACTACTGAACCGACTGGGCTGAAACTTTACACAAAGGTAGATCTCGAACCCGTGCAACACATAGGCTTATTCCCTTCTTTAAAATCCCCTCGGGCTACGCCCCGTAAACGTCCTAAGTTTCAATGTTTACATTTCAGAGGAAAGTAAACATTCAGAAACTGTAATGCGAAAAGCTGTGGACACTTTCCATTTGACACCTTAAAGAGCAGAAGCTAGAACAGCTGTTTCAAACTACATATGTTTCCAATGCCCGATCGAAGAACGTTTACATTCTACTAGCCTATCTATAATATTATAAAGAAGAGGTGGTTTCTGCCTGTCTGTCTGTTCTGTCTGTCTATCTGTGTGTCTGATGTTCCGGGTAAACGCAAAAACTACTGAACCGACTCGGCTGAAACTTAACATGAAGGTAGATCTTGATCCCGTGCAACACAGGCCTATTCACTTCCTTAAAATCCCCTCGGGCTACGCCCCATGAGCGTCGTAAGTTTCAATGTTTACATTTCATAAGAAAGTAAACATTCAGAAACTGTAATGCGAACAGCTGAGGACACTTCCATTTGAAACAGCTGTTCTTGCTTCTGCTCTTTAAGCAAAGCTGTTTCAAAATCTCAACCTTTCTAACCCGTGCGAATAACGGGTACATCAGCTAGTCCTATATATTATAAAGAGGAGGTGGTTTCTGCAGGTGGTTGTGTCTGCGTGACAGTCTGATGTCCCGGTTAAACGCAAAAAACTACTGAATCAACTGGACTGAAACAAACACTGGACTGAAACACAAAGGTAGATCTTGAACCCGTGCAACTCATAAGCCTGTTCACTTCCTCAAAATCCCCTCGGGCTACAATGTTTCAATGTTTACATTTCAGAAGAAAGTAAAAATTCAGAAACTGTAATGCGAACAGCTGTGGATACTTCCATTTGACAGCTTAAAGAGCAGAAGCAAGAACAGCTGTTTCAAGATCTCAACCTTTCTAACCCGTGCGAAGAACGGTTCATCTAATAATATTATAAAGAAGAGGTGGTGTCTGTTTGTCTGTCTGTCTGTCTGCTGATCCGGGTAAACGCAAAAACTACTGAATCGACTGGGCTGATATTTTGCACAAAGGTAGATCTTGAAACCGTGCAGCACATAGGCCTATTCACTTCCTTAAAATACCCTCGGGCTACGCCTCGTTAACGTCCTAAGTTTCAATGTTTATATTTAAGAATAAAGTAAACATTTAGAAACCGTAATGCGAACAGCTGTGGATATTTCCATTTGATAGCAGAGAGCAGAAGCAAGAAAAGCTGATACAAGCTAACTTATAACACAGTTATTAATGTTTGTTACTTTGTCTATAGTATCATTCAACCTGACTAACCCGTGCGAAGAACGGGTACATCTGCTAGTCTGTTATACACATTTCCATGTTATGTATATAACAGACAAAGAATGAAATACAAGCAATTTATAGATTACCTACGCATTCTGTAATTTGCTTAGCTTTTTTTGACAAAGTATATACTTTGACTAGGTGTTCCCAAAGTATAAAACAAATGATATAATCTAAGTATATTGTTATATAGGTTTATGTTTATACTTGGTATATATGCAGTTGATATATATATGCAGTCCTATATCAATTGGTATATCAAACTCAAGATCAACCACCCAAGCGCTTTGTACAAATAGAATTTGAAGTAAACCACGCACAATAATTACGGTTCGACACGTGGAGGCGGATAGTCTAGAATATTTTATGCTGGAAATAGAATTAAAATGCCTTTACATAAAGATATTCCAAATAATAAAAAACTTTTAATGTTTGGCCTAGAATTCTTCTTATCAATCGAATTCTGACATGCCCCAGTCACAGCGGGCATTACGAAGAATGGCTATGCAAAATGTGAAATACGCTCTATTTAAAAGTTCCCTGTCAATGTCGGGCAAAACATAGGAAGTCTAAGCATTCTATGTCCCATTCTAATGCCTGTTTTCATACATTTCACATGGGAAAGAGAGTATTTTTTACTATGACTAGCCAACGAAGAGAGATACGTTGTAGATGTAAATTATAAATTTTCTAGGATTTACAAGACATTTAAAATAATATGCTTATTAAAAATAAGTTCCTAAGTGACTTTTATATTTTTAAATAATAAAAAATTATATTTCAAAAGTACAATCATGTGTCGAAATATGTTAAATTAGAGCTGAGTTTATTATGAGGAAGGAATTTGAATAATGAAGTGTGCATATGCGCAGTAGTTTAAAATTACAGGGTATTCCGTAAATTTGTCACAAAAATGGCTGCCATTGATAAATGAATAAATATAAGTGGGAGTCCTGTTTTTATTAAAGTTTTCGTCTTTGACTTTAATATTGTGAACAACATATGTTTACATTTGCATTAGTGACCCTCATTTGGTGTATTAAACAACTTTAAAATACTTATAAACTTTTGATTGTGTTATTTATTTGGTTTGATTTAGTAAGACCTTATTGCATCCTTATAGGACAAGTTAGTTTGTAATATATTCGAGACAGCTTACGAGAGACATCTTGTATATTACTAAAAAGATCCTAAATATTATCATAACATGCTAAAAGCCGGACCTCTCTAGGAAAATACGATAGGAAATAGCCATAATTTAACAATTTGATAATAGTGCTTAAATAATACAAAATTCTAACACCTACCATATTTTACCCCGTCGTTCGTTTCAGGTTGTGTTTGTGGCAGTGTTTGTTAATACTGTATTAAACACCTTTAAAAGTATGAATACGTCAACCTAAGCTTAAATATTAAATTTCGAGAACTTCCTACATGGAAAAACCCATAATGCCAAAAACCAGTAAAATACATCAATATAATGGCTGCAAAGTTTGTTCATTATGACGGGCTGAATATTTTAAGTTCTAAAAAAATAGTTCCGGAATTTTGCCCACCCTTGTATAAAATGCACTTGTTCATACTGATTGAGGCTAGTTCCACTCTGACTGAGGTATCAATTCTGTGGTATATGCAGCCATTGGGGTTTGGCTCTATATGATAAATGTAACAAATTATAATTTAACCACGTTGTACGGTGCTATTTTCGGTGGGATTAATTTGAAATTTGTTTAACGTTGTTAAGGCTATTGCCATTCAGGAACAATGTGAATATATTATAAGAGTTCGTTAAATGTTTGTAGTAAAAATATATTAAAACTAAAACTATACAACTCGAAACTGTATCAAATAATGGCACAAGCAAGAAGTTATAAAACGGTGTTCTATAACTGTTTGGTAAAAAACTACTACAAGTTTTCCCGTGAAAAGAAATAATTTTCATTGAAATAAATTACCCAATCAGACGCTATCAGTTAAATGAAATGTTAGTTATTATCTCATTAAATACCTATGGGCTATTTCCAAACGTATGTCTAATCTTTGTATACCGACATGGAACTGCATAACTTAAGCTAAACGACCGAGGGCGTGGGCCGACCTCCCCACAGGGCGTCCTGGACTGTATCCTAGAGGTGAAGTGAGGGTTTGGTAAAACAAACAAGACCCGTAGATGTACGATGGATCCGCAATCAATCGGTAACTTGTTCCGAGCGTGGGGTTGAAATTTTGCTAATTGCCTGCCACATCATTAAAAGTTCTGGACTGGCCGAAGATTTTGGCCTTACTTTACCTTGTCTTCAAATGATAACTTAATTCTTTTGTATAAGTTTAACAGTTGAAAGAAGTTGTTAGGTAATCATTGTATATATATGATTATCTATATTTTCATTAATGTAAATTCGTTAATTTTTAATACAAACTGGCAGTTACATTTATTTTACGAATATTATTTTACTTGTGGTGATGTAATAGCAAGGTTCAATAAGAAGTTATTTCAAGTGAAAGGTCAAATGAGAATATGGGTACTTCGCACCAATATTAAGCAAACAAAAAGAACATACAAAAATCTGTGATTCTCTAAATTGGCCAGATAATGACCGGTGTGACTGGTTGAAATCGACCACCTTGTACCATATTTTTATTTATTTACCGTCTTGTATGAAAATACAGTAAAGTGTAAATATATATTGTTTGTGTTGTGCGACTTAGTTTATTTTATCCTGTTAAAAAACTACACAACATTCTTTAATCATTTTAAATTTATTTGATTTTTGTATACAAAACTGGTAAGTTAAACGTGGTATCCTATTTTTAGTAATTATATAAGTTGAACGTATATTACAACTTAGTAAAGTTTTAAACATTTAAACAATTTTAATATTGGCATGTTTGTTCAGCAAGGACACGACAAGACAACATTGAGGTATTTTAAGAGGATAATTGTAAGCTGAACCTACTACTTACCTGAATAACTAGCTAACAAGAGCAAAAACGTTTCGCTGGTTATTGTCGACCGTAAATCTAAAGTATATATGGATACGCTCCGAGGAATTGATTACTTAACTTTTTCTGTATGTTTAGCGGTAATTATTATAAGGCAAGGCAATGAAAAAAATGAAACAAATAGATGTCAGTAATTTGCTTACGCATACAAAATATAAATCAATTACGCCATCAGTAAATTTACAATCAGTAAATTACTTCCTCATGAAAAATTGCTAAGGAGGAAATAATATACTAAGTTCTCATTGATTATAAACGTTAACATGTTTATACCGGGCACTTTCGAACTCTCTCCGGGAACATCATAAGAGCTCGTTTATGGGGTAAAAACAAACAACAAATTTTATACAACCATCGGGTCTACCTAGCCCCGTTTACTGTATGTTTGTCCGTATGTCTTTTTTTAAACAAACATCAAGTTATTTAAGAAATTAAGAGTCCACACACTGTGCAGTTGTGTGCTATCTCACTTGAGGCTTTTGTGTTTGGTTTGGTTCTTCTTTTGACTGATCTGGATTAGCTTATTCATGTTTTTTCAGATCTCCCTAGATTGTGCTACTAATTGTTTTACGTTCTAAGTATTCTTTCTCACCTGAAGACGGGATCAGATTACAGTTACCGAAACGTCGTGAAGCAAGTTTCTCTCTATAGTGATGGCAAATGTCCGAACAATTTCTTAAATATATAACACTTTGTTAGAGAAGGACCGTCTCTGGACTTTTATAGAAACCAAATATCTTTAACATATGAAAATATTGATACTCACGTACTTAATATGGCTATTTATTTTAGCCCTTCATTTTTTCACATTACCTTTTCCAGAATGAGGTAAAAATTTATAAGTTTTATAAATAAAATAAACTAGGCCTGACGATCCCAGTTACCCAGGAAGATTCATGGAGAGTGAAACATATTATAGTTTGTCCTACATTTTATAGAGAATCTGATGAGACTTTACTATTATGTTTATATGTTTACCTGACCAAATATGAACATCATAGATAAATATTGAAACTGTTAAAGGCCAATGAGGTAAAATCCGGGGGTAGTTATGGACGTTTTTCAGAGTTTTGACAAATATAGATAAATAACTTATTAAAATGTAATACTGCAGATTTTTTTGATTACATGAACTATTTTAAAATTATAGTTATAACTCTAGATTATGGAAACTATAATTTTAAAATTATAGTGAAATACTGTCACTCATCACGGCTTCACCCGCAATCACTACATAGCGTTAGTATGGTTGCTGTTCCTCTGGAATTTATTCTGCTCTGTGTAATGCATGGTAGAGCTTGTTGTAGCCTTTTAAATTCCATTTGTGCTGCAATTTCCTGACTTCTAGCCACTTTATTAAATCAATTTTTGTTCGAGCTTAGAGACAAATTTGATTTACGCGTCCACGGCATTATTATGATAGAAGTCCTTTCGTGGTTAAACGTGCAACAAAGGTCTAAACCAAAATATAAAGAAAGAAAGAAACTTAAAATCTTGTCGGAAATCTCAAATGCAGATCGCCTTTTTTAATTATCATTTAATCCAGTAAATGTTAGTTCCCATAACATTAACATGGGAGGTTAGACGGTTAGAGGCCTTTGAGGCGAAACACCAAAGGAATTTTAAAACGTGAATGGGCCTACGTGTTATTTGAGGATATTAGCTATCTTCCTACCAAATATCAGCTTAATCGGTTCAGTAGTTGAGCGTGATCGACTATATTAAGCGTGATATTATCTTTGTAATATTAGTGTGACTAGCGTGATTTTCTTGATTCTCATGTAATTCCTACCGAATTTCAGCTCCATTAATTCAGTACTACTACTGCTCTCAAAAGTATGTCTACCATGGTAGGTGTCAGATTGTAGACGTATTTTTGAGAGCCAGTAGGGCGATGTCCCACTTTGGAACGGGATGGGCACCATTTTTGACTGTGGTATTGTATTATCTTTATTCCTACCAACTTTCAGCTTCATCGGTTATGTAGTTGGTGTGTGATGTAAATGATAGTTTGTTTAACATGTAAATGATAGTTGTTTAACATGATAGTAAATCGTTTTGAATAATAGTAGTCATATATCTGCTTTGATTGTATTGGCTAACTTTCTACCGAATTTCATTCGGTTCCATCAGTTCTGTATAACGTACGATATGTAAAAATAGCCTTAAATGATAGTGGGGCACAGCCCAAGAGAACTTCCGGAATTGGGGAACGTCAGTATTTGATTCTGCTTTATTATTAATTTTCCTACCAGATTTTAGCTTCATCGGTTTAGTAGTTTGAAAGTTAGCAATAATAATTTCAAAGTCCAGTAGGGTGGAGATTAGGGGTTTAATTAATGGCAAGAAACCTTACTAGGATTTACCTGGATTACCAAGCAAGTTTTCATCGCAATCGGATGTATAATATAGGAACGAAAACAGTAGTACTATAGGAACATATAAGAACAAACTAAGAAACATACTTTAAGAACATAAAAATAACATACATATAAGAAACATAGTATAAGAACAAAGTATGTCAGCTCTTTACTTTGGCACTAAAACAGCTGTATGAAATTAAAACTCAAACAGCTCATATGGTCCAATGGAAATTGTATGCCCATAAGACAGATTAACATTGCAATTTTCTACCAACGGGGAATTATGCTTAGTACTACCTTGCTTATTTGGTAAAACCCTTTCTTATCGAGTGTCTATGATTTGAAGCTACGTCTCAAAATAATGTTAATCCTTTCAGTGGTTCCTAAGATTTTATAATAAATCTGTTCGTGGTAACTGTACTAAATAAAGGGGTGAATCCAGTTGCTCAAACTCGATCAAAGATAATTTCTTTCGTAATTATTTACCTCATATATGGTCCTATTAGTTTATATTGGCAATTCGCTTGTATCGGCTGTTCTTCGTTGTTCACTGTCTTTTTTTACTATCAATAGCTGTTAAATATTAAGTTAATTCCTATTATACCTCAAGATTAACACTGCAACTTTGAATGTCTAGAGGGTGACGCCCTGAAAGTAGATGTTTTCAAAAAGCCCAAAAGGCACATCTAACACATAATCAGTCGTTTAATAATTCATAATGGTGTCGCCAGTAGGCTTGTCACAAAAGTTGGCTTATTCGTGCAATAAATAGAAGAGATAAAAGATCATAGTGTAAAATTTAAAGTAAAACTACAGAAGGACTTTTCTGATAATGAAGTTATTGTACTCGACACATTTTGAATTCATGATGGTATTGTACAACTCCATAATTGTTATCTATGGCGCATCTTTTTTGAGTTTTACTGATTCCAGGACAGTTTAGTAAATTATAATAATGGATAAAAAAGACGACACAAAGATGATTCTTCTAAATTTATTTTACATTTATCGTTGTGCGATGAGCCAAATAAAGTTAACCTACGTAACCTTATTTTATTCTTTATTTTATATTTGTTTGAATCATCATTACCATACTTCATAGTACTAAAGTATCTATCAATACTTACATCTGTACTTTTATACATTTAGTAATACTTCTATATATTGGAATTGCAAAACCTTCTTACTGAGACACTAATATAATAATAACCTACCGCATTTTTGTAAAAAAGGCCGGTCACTAGCAAATTATCCCCCGTTATGTGACCGCTTCACGACAAATTTCCTCCTGCATAATACATGGAGACATTTACCACGACGTGGCAGCAATGTGAACTGGCGGACCGGTTACTGGATCACTGACATTCTGCCTCAGCAACGTAACAGCTGATCACAATTGATCAGCTGATTTTAAACAACGATACTCCGGTGCGTTGCCGCGGATAAATGCGCATTTTGCTGGAAGAAAGTTACTTATCCGGTTCATTGGAGATGAGGATTGGTCTCCACCGAGTTGTTGAGTAACAGAAAATCTGCTGAGGAATGAGGACGTAGAAAAATAACTTTGTACGTTTTTAAATGTCAATGTATTATTTGCTTTGTCTTAATCGTTGTTATATTTGAACAGTACACAATGAATATTTAAATAATTCATAGTTCTACCAGGTACATCTAAAGTATATGTGTTATTTTATACATGACGGTTTCTATAAAAACATTATTATTATTAAGTCTTAAGCTATAGGTAGGCCGATGTTTCTAGGTTTGGAACAAGATTCGGCTTAATTATGCGTTATATGGTAATATGTAAACAGTAACTATATTAATAGTTGTATAAACATCTATTCATATCTAATGGGTAAAGTGAGTAAGTAATGATCTGTATAAGTATTAATGATACGACAAATTAAAAATAACTAATAACACACGCAAATAGATTTTTAGATTGTTATATTTTACACATCCAATCTTCCAAAAGTGGAATAGTTACAGCTAGAATATAAAACATCTTTTATGAATACGAATTTAATATCTTCACTATGATTATATATAATTCTGTAAGCGAAATTTTTAAGCCAACATTGTGGGAGTTAGATTAATCGCAGAATGATGGGAGACGGCTCAAATTAAAGGTCTTGATCCCAGGGACTCGGGAAAAATAGCAGCTGATCTAAAAAGTCACCAGAAAACGAGAAATAACGTAAAACATTCCCCATAAGAAAAACATGGTGATTTTAAAACGTCTGATTTGTATAAACCATGTGATAACGAGTCTAATTTGTTTACGCACTGACATGTGTTGAAATCAAAATGAGACGGAGTATTGGAGCAAGGTTAGGGGCTACGGCCTCTTCTAGCCTCTAGTTAAATACATATATGAGTACTAAACGCCCAATGTGCAGCTTGCGCGTTGAAACACCTGAATTCAAGTCTCAGGTTTTTCTGCACTTCAAAATGTCATTCATAAACTTGTCACATATTTGGAGTTAGTTGAGTTATCTTGTCGCTGTAAGATGGTACCACAAGTACGCTGAGAACTACCCATTAATTACACTTTTAATGGTTTATTATTGTTTGTTTATTTTTCACACTAAGAGGTTAAGGTAATTTCAAAATTATAGTTATGATGAAGTATTAAAGTGATTATGGCCTACCGACAAAAAACACCTTTTATAAATCCTACTAAAATTATAAATGTGAAAGTTTGTAGGTTTGTATAAGTTTTTGTTTATATACTTGTGAGTCAATCACGCTCTAACCACTAGACTGATTGAGCTGAAATTTAGCAGAGAGGTACTTGGTAGTCCTGAGTAACATACAGGTACATTAAAGTTGCAAAAATCCTTTAGGGCTTTGCCCCACGGGGGCTCAAAGTTACCATGTATTCCTTATGGTCAGTAATTTTTGTTTGAGCTGATAAAAATACAAACATCTGATATTGATTCGTAGTAGTTCCACGGGCTAACCACAGAATGTAGCTCATACAACTGACATATTTGTTATAAATCATTTGCAGGGCGAAACCTGCGGGTAACATCTAGTAAAATATAAAGATAGTTTTCAGTCAGTATTTTATGCATATATTTGCATATTCTTTGCTATACGTTTACTTTTTCCAAAATGTATTAATTCGTTGTAAGAAATAAATTAACGCCACTAATACAATAGTAACATTATTTCCCTTTCTAACTATTAAACAACTTGGAGCTACCTAAACATTTTATGAGTGAATGTAACACTTAACATAGCGCTACTTTACTGAGCTTTCGCCCCAGTGACTGTAAATAACCCACGCCATAAATTTTCAGAGGTTGGCTTATACGGCCACTGTTATAAAATTGAATTGGTAAAATAAATAATACCCCCGTCGCAGCAAACCTGCGTACTCAGCGAATTTCCAATGCATAATATATGTCTTAATACCATATAAAGCCGCATACCATGTTTCATAAAAATATATTCATATATAAGCGATATATACAAGTTTAATTATTCTCCATAAGAATAGCATTGGCGATGAGTAAGCAGGTTTGCTGCAACAAGGAACTAAAAAAATGGGGTTTTATGCAAATATCAATATAACTCAACAACGTGAAGCCACATACCAAGTTTTATTAATTTATGTTTATAATTAAGGGAGTCATTACATTTTACTTATTCTCCGTAAGAATAACATGGGGGCTGAGTACGCAGGTTCGCTGCTACGGGGATAATCAACAAAAAATCAATTTTTTGTGCAAATATCAATATACCAGTTCTACGTGACCCCACGTGCCAAGTTTCATCAATATACATTCATTAATAATGGAGATATCAAATTTTATTTATTCTCCATAAGGATAACATTGGACAACGTACTGTGTTTAGCACTTTGAATATCTCTGCAACGGTTGGACGTAGAATCACAATTTAAACACCAAAATGATTGTTTTGTGGAGCTGAGTTGATTGGTAAAAGCAAATGTGAAGTTTACATTAAAATTAACTTAGGAAAATCCAAAAAAATTTTTCCCATAAGATTAACATAGGTGATTTTATGAGCAGGTTTTTTTGGATTTTCTCCGCAACCACTTAACCTAGCTTAATAATTCAAAATACCATATTATTTGTTTTTATAAGCTCTATAACATGGTCTAAACCAAAATTAAGTGTTTTAAAAATTTTAGGGTAAAAAATGCAAAAACCGATTTTTGGAAAATTTAAAACCCCCATAAACCCCCCTTACCATGGCCCGATTTTTCTGGTTTTCGAACTTAAAGTCATAAATGTCACTTTACACATTTGAGCCAAATTTCATCGAAATCAGAAGTTTTTTACTCAAGTTATCGCATTCACGGACATATATATATATATATATATATATATATATATATACATATATATAAATTTGAACGAATAGTGTTTTAGTCATCTGGGGACCTAAACAAAAAAATTTGTCATGGTCTCTTACCATGAGACCTACGGTAATAGCTTCTTCCCTATAGGGGAAATTCGCTAAAAAACTGTTCCTTAGTAAATACAACCAAATAATAGCTTACTTTTATTTAAAAAATCAGCTGCATTACAAAATAAATACATTTAAATACCCCCCGTCGCAGCAAACCTGCGTACTCAGCGAATTTACAATGCATTGATATGTTTCTCACTAGTACATAAAGCCACTCACCAATTTTGACAAAAATACATTCATAAATAAGTTATTTATTACATTTTATTTATTCCCCATAAGAATAACATTAGGACTGAGTACGCAGGTTTGCTGCAACGAGGAAGATAAGAAATGATTTTTTATGCAATTATCAATATAACTGAACCAGGTGAAGCTACTTACCATGTTTTATTAATTTATGTTCATAATTAAGGGAGATATAAAACTTTACTTATTCTCCATAAGAATAACATTAGGGCTGAGTATGCAGGTTAGCTGCTACGGGGACAATCAACAAAACATTTATTTTTTGTGCAATTATCAATATACCAGTACAACATGAAGCCACATACCAAATTTCATCAATATACATTAATAAATAATCAAGATATCCAATTTTATTTATTCTCCATAAGGATAACATTGGACAACGTACTGTGTTTAGCACTTTGAATATCTCTGCAACGGTTTGACGTAGAATCACAATTTAAACACCAAAATGATTGTTTTGTGGAGCTGAAGTGATTGGTAAAAGAAAATGTGAAGTTTAAAGTAAAATTAACTGAGGAAAAGCCAAAAACCTTTTTCCCATAAGATTAACATGGGAGATTTTATGAGCATGTTTTTTGGATTTTTTCCGCAACCACTTAACCTAGGTTAATAATTCAAAATACCATATTATTTGTTTTTTTAAGCTCTATAACATGGTCTAAACCAAAATTAAGTGTTTTAAAAATTTTAGGGTAAAAAATGCAAAAAACTGATTTTTGGAAAATTAATAAACCCCCATAAACCCCCCTTCCCATGGTCCGATTTTTCTGGTTTTCGAACTTAAAGTCATAAATGTCAGTTTACTCATTTGAGCCAAATTTCATCGAAATCGGACGTTTTTTACTCAAGTTATCGCATTCACGGACACACACACATATATATATATATATATATATATATATATATATATATATATATATATATATATAGAGAGAGAGAGAGAGATATATACATATATATAAATTTGAACGAATAGTGTTTTGGACATCTGGGGACATCAAAACAAAAAGTTATCATGGTCTCGGGCTTAAGTCTTACCATGAGACCTACGGTAATAGCTTCTTCCCTATAGGGGAAATTCGCTAAAAATAGGTATTTGCATAGTTGTGTATTTACAACATATCTACGGGGCGGGTTAATCAAGTCATCAGCTTCACTAGTTTAGTAGTCGGTCTTCTCCAGGTTCCGGTGGAGGTTCGGATGTCTGCCACCCTCACTTGGTCATCTCATCCAGGGTACACGGCTTCAACTACACCCTTCGTCCACCTCCCTCTGGCTTGGTGTTCTTCGGCAATCAATACCACGTCTCCTTCTTGGAAATTAACTTGCTTTTTGTGCCATTTCGAGCGTTTGTTGAGTAAGGGAATATACTCTCTCAACAATTGCTTCCAATATTTGTCGGCATAATCTTGCGCAATTTTCCATTGTTTTCGCAGGTGTATTTCCTTGATTACGATGGCTGGCATTAGTATGTCTTTACCTCCTAAAATAAAATGATTAGGAGTTAATGAAAGCTCGTCTGCAGGATCCTCGGGCACAGGATAGAGGCCTGTTATTCAGAATAGATTCAACATCGCAGAGCAAAGTGATCCAGGTTTCTTCACGAGGAGTTTGTGAGTTCAAAATTACATACAAGCATTTCTTTACAGACTCTACCAGGCGTTCGTGTGCTCCTGGTAGGAAACTCCATTTTATCTTCTTTTCTGCACAGAATGTCTTAATTTGGTCATTGTCAAAAGTTTGAAGAGCTTCTCTCAGTTCTCTTTTCGCTCCCTTGAAGTTGGTTCCGTTGTCAGAAATCAATTCAGCAGGACATCCTCTTCTTGGTGCAAATCTCCTTATGGCTTGTATGGCTGAGTCAGAGTTCAGTGACGCTGCAAGCTCCAAGTGTACAGCTCGCGCTGAGAGACATGTAAATAATGCTCCGTAACGATTTTCTCGTCTCCGACCCACCGTAACTTCCAAAGGTCCAAAATAATCCAGTGCTACGCAGGTGAAAGGTCTACCGTAAGGTTCCAATCTGCAAGCCGGCAAAGAAGCCATATCTGGAGTCTTGGGCATGGTTCGACGCAGTTGACATTTTCTGCAAGTAGCCCAACAACTTTTGATAGCTTTTTTCATGCGTATGATCCAAAATGTTTGTCTCAAGTTATTTGCCACGGTTTCTTGTCCTTGATGAGCCATTTTTTCATGTTCATGTTGTATCAAAAGAATTGTCAGTCGCTGCTTTGGCAGCTAAAATCTAAAATCTAAATCTAAATCTTGGTTTCTTAACTTCTTGACTGATTTCATTTCCATACTCAGTTCTTTCTCTAATTTTCAGTAAGTTTTCAGACAAAAAAGGACTCAATTTAAAAAGTTGACTCCCTCATGGGGCAGGTTTGTCTTCTCTAAGTGTCTTTAGATCCTCAGAAAATTATTCCTGTTGAGAAAGCCTGAAGTACCATTTTTCAGCTTATTTAAGTTCCTCAACACTGAGACTTGAATTTAGATTTTCTCATTTTATTTCTTGCATTATAAATGAATCTTAGTACCCATGGAACTATTCTGATTAGCCTGGAGTACTTAGAAAATCTGTCCATGTTGATAACTGAATTTTTACAATTTTCTGATGAAATAGATAAGATCACTTTATGGCTTTCATCACTTTGCGGTTGACTCTCTTTTGCCATAAATCTTCTTGTCCCAGAAGAGAGGCTGGACCTTGAAGCCATCGGCAATTATTTGAGAGAAAAAAAGATGATTCTCTTGTAGTCTCATCAGCTACAGTTTATGTAGCAGGTAGCCACCTCCATTGTTTTCTGTTGGAATTGCCTAAGATTTCTTTCACGCGATTGGCAACATAGATCGACTTCTGCTTGTGAGTTGCTTGTAGCCAAAATCACACTTTTCTAGAGTCTGTATGTCTCCGATATCTTCATCTTGTGAGACTGATTAATTAAACAGTAAATTCAACTGACAAGCACTGCCGCTTGCAATTCAAGTCTGGGGATGCTTGTAAGGGAGCAACACGGGACCTAGGACCTTTGTCCTTCACCAGGACAAAGGCAACATCCACGTCTTGTTCTGGTTTTTAAAATCTAAAATAAGCTACCGAACAAAGTCCCTTCTCACTTGCATTACAGAAAATGTGCAAGGATACGATACAATTTGAAGTCACATTGTAGCATTGTAGCAGTTGACATTTTCTGCAAGTAGCCCAACAACTTTTGATAGCTTTTTTCATGCGTATGATCCAAAATGTTTGTCTCAAGTTATTTGCCACGGTTTCTTGTCCTTGATGAGCCATTTTTTCATGTTCATGTTGTATCAAAAGAATTGTCAGTCGCTGCTTTGGCAGCTAAAATCTAAAATCTAAATCTAAATCTTGGTTTCTTAACTTCTTGACTGATTTCATTTCCATACTCAGTTCTTTCTCTAATTTTCAGTAAGTTTTCAGACAAAAAAGGACTCAATTTAAAAAGTTGACTCCCTCATGGGGCAGGTTTGTCTTCTCTAAGTGTCTTTAGATCCTCAGAAAATTATTCCTGTTGAGAAAGCCTGAAGTACCATTTTTCAGCTTATTTAAGTTCCTCAACACTGAGACTTGAATTTAGATTTTCTCATTTTATTTCTTGCATTATAAATGAATCTTAGTACCCATGGAACTATTCTGATTAGCCTGGAGTACTTAGAAAATCTGTCCATGTTGATAACTGAATTTTTACAATTTTCTGATGAAATAGATAAGATCACTTTATGGCTTTCATCACTTTGCGGTTGACTCTCTTTTGCCATAAATCTTCTTGTCCCAGAAGAGAGGCTGGACCTTAAAGCCATCGGCAATTATTTGAGAGAAAAAAAGATGATTCTCTTGTAGTCTCATCAGCTACAGTTTATGTAGCAGGTAGCCACCTCCATTGTTTTCTGTTGGAATTGCCTAAGATTTCTTTCACGCGATTGGCAACATAGATCGACTTCTGCTTGTGAGTTGCTTGTAGCCAAAATCACACTTTTCTAGAGTCTGTATGTCTCCGATATCTTCATCTTGTGAGACTGATTAATTAAACAGTAAATTCAACTGACAAGCACTGCCGCTTGCAATTCAAGTCTGGGGATGCTTGTAAGGGAGCAACACGGGACCTAGGACCTTTGTCCTTCACCAGGACAAAGGCAACTTCCACGTCTTGTTCTGGTTTTTAAAATCTAAAATAAGCTACCGAACAAAGTCCCTTCTCACTTGCATTACAGAAAATGTGCAAGGATACGATACAATTTGAAGTCACATTGTAGCATCGTGGTATTTTCAGATTTTCCGAATTCTTCACATCTTTAATCCAAATTTGCCATGACTTTTTCAGCTGCACTGGAATAGTTTCATTCCATTGAACATTCAACCATTTATGTTGCACTAGGATTTTACCCTTCAACGTGATTGGAGTGATAAAGCCTAGTGGATCGTAAATTGACATCGCAGCCTGGAGAACCTCTCGTTTGGTTGGCGACTGTATTAAATCAACAACTCTTTTATTCACTTTTACAAAATTTACTCCGAAGAGAAGGATATCATTGTGGAAATTCCGGTGTAGTCCGAGGACTCGTTCTGTGCCATCAGTTTTCAATCCAACATCTTCTTGTACATAGTTTTTGGATTTTTCCTCATAGCATAAATAGCACTGGTTGGTGATCAAACTGCCCCAAAAATCATTGATGTCATGCACCATTCCTCTAATTTTCCGTTTCTTTCTCCTCTCCATAACAACCGTAGGGAATCTTGATCTTCCGGTATAATATTTATTCTTAGAAACATCTCTTCAATGTCTGCTGCATACGTGATTTTGTGTTTTATAAACTGGAAGAGAATACTCATTATGCTATTGAACAAATTTGGTCCAGGGAGTAGAAAACTGTTCAGGTTTTCCCCATGTGATTTTGACGCAGCATCAAACACAAAACGGAACTTGTCTGGTTTTCTGGGGTTGTGGACAGGAAAGTGAGGAGGGTACCATGTTTTCTCACTCTTGTTTTTCACCTCTTTCAGATTAAATTTTTTCGCATAGCCCTTTTTAGCATAAATTTCTATTTGCTGATGATATTGTTGGCTTAATTTTGGGTTCTCTTTAATTTTATTTTCAACGTAGTTCAATCGCCGCCATGCAACGGAACGACTCTCTGGTAACTGTGGATTGTCTTCTTTCCATTGTAAACCAATTTTCCAAAGCCATCTTGTGTTTGGAAACAGGTGTTTTCTAATATTGTTTCTGCTCTAACTTCCTCATCGCTCTTCTTTGATTCAATAATTGGACAGTAGATAAAGTCTCTCTCAAAACTCCTTTTAACTAGTGTACTAAGCTCTCTCATTTCTGAATCAATTTCACATTTAAATATCACAAAGTTATTGTCCATATGAGTTTTATAGTTTACACTCCCAGTAGGACCATTTATTGTCCAAACTAGTTTCGACTTCAAAGCAATCAGTGCATTTGCAGGTCCAATGATTACTCATGTACAATCAGCATTATTCATGTACAATCAGCAGTCGTGGACGACCGCGCCGGAATACTTCTTCAGAAATTTCCTGTAAATGTGGCCATTTATCTTCATTCGTTCTTCATTCATTGACTGTGTTGGCAACTTCAAGGCTGTCAATGTCTTCACATTGTTTAGAGCTAATTGTTCACCTGTATATCCTAGAACTCTAAATGATACGGTCTGAGATTGTTCTTCTGTATAAATAGATCCATCCGTCTATGAGAACGATACATGCTTAGTAGGTCCATCAATTTAAAGTTCTCCTATCTAGTTTCTAGTATCTTTTCGATGACAGAAATAGTAGAACCGTCATCAATTAAGGCAAATGTTTCAATTTGTTTTCCATTTATTCCAACTAATGTTACTGAGAGAACCCTTAATAGCACTCTTGCCACAGATTCTTCATGAAACTCCACATGTTCACCTTCAACCTCCGATTTATTTTTTTTATTGATTAGCATCTTTTTCTTTCAAAGTGACGTGCAACAATTTCTGATGGAAATGGGTGCAGCCATTAATTCCATAAGCAAGTTTGTTACGACACTGTGCCGTACGGTGATTTAACTTTAAACAATTAAAACACAAACTGTTACGCATGACTGTTCCCATCTTTTAATCACATCATATCCCAGGAATTGCTTGCATTCTGCCAAAGTATGTTCTTGTTTATTGAAACAAAGACACATACGCTTTTTCAACTTCTTGTCACCTTCATATTGGATTAACATGAATTTCTTAAGATTTGATTAATTTCTTAAAGTCACGTTCTTGAAGTTTCCAGGGAGAGATGAACTATGAGCACATATGGTTGATGCTTCCGCCATTGAAAAAAGTCATGTCGAAAAATTGTCGAGGCCAATAGGTTGTTTCAGTAGAGACTGTGGTGATGTAACAAAAATTCCCCAGTTGAGCTTCATGTTGGTAGACAGTTTCTCTGTACGTTCTTCAATAAGTTGTGGGTTAAACCAGTAGTGGTCCTGCTTTAAGGGTTTTACTGTAACCACTAAGTTTCGTACCATGTCACTAAAAGCAACCAAAGTGTCAGGCTTTTAGTCCTTAGTTGGTGGTCGACTTCTCATACTTGCAATGAGATTCTTAATAATGATTTCTGGCCTTCCGAAATGCCGTTCCAACAAATTTATAATTTATAGTGCGTTTTCAGGATATATCAACAGCGCTTAAATCATTTCTTTAGCTTTTACGGTAATATACTTCTGAAGTCTTTGAAGATTTTCCAAATCTGTGTATTCATTCATTTCAGTAGATCGCCTGTATTCAGCTATCCAAGCGGGCCATTGGTCAAGATCTCCGCTGAAATTTGGTAGAACTAACAACACTCTTGCAGGCATCTTCTCTCTATATGTCATTTTATCCTCGGGTAAATGTCCATGATTTACATTTGAATTTGCCTTCACATGCCATAGTTGGTTATTTAGGTTTTTATGACAGGTGGGTTGAACATATCGAGGTAAACACGAAACATCTCGAAGAATATTCTTTCCTTCTTCACCTTCTTTGAATGCTTCAGTCCTTGCTTCTCGAGGATCTCCACAATTTTCTTCTCGAGGCCAAAAAATAGACTGTACTTCTTGATGAGTCAAGGAAACTTCCTGCTGTACACTCTTCATTACATTTACTGGAACATTAGCAAAAAGCTCCAAAACGTTATTTTTCTTAATGTCTTTAACTTGATCCTTCGTCTGCATCTTGTTTTAAACAGCTTCCTGAGTGGACAACGGTCTTGGAAGGGAAGAAATTGAACGCCTAGATGATCTGCTGCTGACCCTCGATGATTCTATATCAAGCGATGACAGGCGTTCTTCAAGTAGCTTCTTTTTGATTTCTATTTCCTTCCGCTCGGCTTCTTCCTCCACTTGGGCAAGTCTTCCATCAGCTGCTGCTATTTTCAGTGCTGCCTCTGCTTCAGCAACGGCTTCTGCCCTCTTTGCTTGTGCTTCGGTTTCTGCCTTCTTGGTAATGGCTGCAACCTATGTTTTCTCCGCCGCCGCCTTTGCTTGAGCACAGGATACAACTAAGGATGTTTCCTCTTCCTGGATTCTAATCAGCTCGTCCACAACCTCTAAAACACCTTCATTTTTGCTCTTACTTGATCTGGTTTCATGAGATTGTACTGATTCAGGAATAGAGTTACCACTCATTGCCTTATTATTTTGATTATCGAAATCCTGTGATATTGTAACAGACTTTTTGGCTTTGGACCTCGTTAATTAATGCTCCTGTATTCGACATTAAGTTGATTCGCAAAAGTTTTGGCACCAAAATGTTATAAAATTGTATTGGTAAAATAAATAAAAAACTGTTCCTTAATAAATACAACCAAATACTACTTTTATTTAAAAAATCAGCTGCATTACAAAATAAATACATTAAAAAATAGGTATTTGCATAGTTGTGTTTTTACAACAGCCACCAACATTTTGGAAAGGCCAAGCTGGTTTTCATTACCGGTTGTTATGCTAGGCAAAAACCACTCTTTGAGCTAAAAAGAACAGAGACAGACCACAAGTTGCGAAAGTGGTGCAAAGTGATCCGGCACCGCCTACAAGTGCGCCTATCGAGGGGGCACAAAAGACCGTGACGGGCGCAGGTTTTGTCCGCATTTACTCCCATTTGCTCTCGGGGAGCGAACGGGCGCGGGCGTTTAGCAGAGTTTAGCCTTTACCGGCTACTCTATTATTACCACTTTAGACGATATTTCACTCTCGCATGCTGCCGCCGCACCTTACACACATGGATATTTCGCAACGGTGGAGTTAGTGTTTTATCAGGCTTGATTGAATATCCGGCGGGGATTTAGCAACCGGTCGGCATTTTAGGATGTAATTGCCTCAGGATGTTTGTGTCTGATTGGGTTACAAGGTGATTTGTTTGACCTTAATTAATTGAGGTTGTGTTTATTTTCCCATATGTTTAGAGTTGAATTAACCTCAAATACTGTTATTAGTGCTCGATTTAGCAATTTAACAACATTTTACATTTTAAGTCTTTATTGTTTCCGTTACAATTTAGCAACTTGTTTTTACAGATTTATTTATATCTACAGAATACGGGGACGCTTTGAAACACCGCGCTTGAAAATTGATTGTTAAATGAGTAAAGTATTATTATCACATCCTCCTGCTAAAATGTTAGTTTGCCTAAATAGAGATCAGATAAATTTTACTAATACAAACAGCTTACTTTTTATATGCTATTTGGAACATCGATTTGCCTCTTTAAACTGATAAATTATAATACATTTATTATACATAATTTATTGTAATACTTAACTAAATAACCTTGTCGTTGGAATATCTGTATATAAAATACCCCCGTCGCAGCAAACCTGCATACTCAGCGAATTTCGAATGAATATATAACATAACACATTAAAACACTTCACAGGATTCATAAGAAATGTATTTACAAACAAGCGATATTTAAAATATTAATTATTCTCCATAAGAATAACATTGGGGATGAGTACGCAGGTTTGCTGCAACAAGGCACACAAAATAATGGGTTTTTATGCAAATATCAATAGAATTCATCTTAGTGAAGTCACATACCAAGTTTCATCCATATACATTCATAAATAAGCGATATATAACATTTTAAGTATTTCCCTTAAGAATAACATGGGGATCAAGTACCTAGGTTTGCTGCTACAGGAACCATAGGCGAAAAATAGTTTTTTTGTGCAAACAACAATAAACCACAACCAGATCAAGCCATATACCAAATTTCGCCAGTTTATGTTCATAAATAAGCGAGATATACAATTTTTCTTTTTCTCCATAAGAATAACATTAGACAACGTACTGTGTTTAGCACTTTCAATATCTCGGTAACCAATTGACGTAGAGCAATGATCAAAATACCAAATTGTTTGTTCTTTTAAGCTCAACCTAATGGTGTAAATTAAAATTTGATTTAAATTTAAATTACCTGTGAAAACCCCAAAAAACACATTTTTGGGGTACAAAACCCCCAAAAAACCCCCCTTCGGATGGTGCGATTCATCTGGTTTTCGAACTCGTTCAAATAAATGGTACTTTACACATTTGTACCAAATTTCATTAAGATCGGACCTTTTTTACGAGAGTTATCGTGCTTACGGACACATATATATATATATATATATATATAATATATATATATATATATATATATATATATATATATATATATATATATATATATATATATATATATATATATATACATATATAAAAATTTGAACGAATGGTGTTTTTGGCATCTGGGGACCTCAAAATGAAAAGTTATCATGGTCTCGGGCATAAGTCTTACCATGAGACCTACGGTAATAGCTTCTTCCCTATAGGGGGAAATTCGCTAAAACTAAACTAAGCTCAGAATCTAAGTTTATCTCACGATATATTAGATTGTTCTAATACATTTAGATAAGATTATAAAGTTAAGTTCAGAAATAGTAGGTTCAATATCTATTAGGAATGTAGTACATATTCATAGCTGAATAATGAAATTATAAAAGGTTCATAGTAATTCTGTTACATGATACTCGGATGTCATACATATATTCATTTACTGTTTTATTTTGATTCTAACTTAATGGGCATAATGGGTAATTGGAAAATAATATATGTTTTAAGCTAACTCACTAGCTTGATACTATTGAAGTTTGCAAACAAGTTTTGTTTTAATGAAGGGAGAGCATTAGTGTTAGCAGATATTGCAGAAATCTCTGCAATAATCTTCAGCTCTTCTAATACGGTTGCTGAAGGTGTCGAGTCTCGAGGTGCACCTCCCCCCTTAAAATAACAAGTGCAATCAAATTTCGCGAATTGCGTAACCCCCAAATGCCCGCGTCAGACAACGACTTTCAACTGGTTTATTGGTTGAAGCGTTCACAAAAATCTCGAGGCAATCCTTTTCTCTCGGTCTGTCTGCAGACGAGACATCCAGTAGGAAACAGCTGACGATATGACAGCTGAGTTTGACATTTAGACGATTGTTGCGTCAGCTGATTCTTGTCTATGAATGGAGCGCGGTCAGTGCGCTTGTGCGCGGTCAATAAGGGCTTGTGTAATCTCCTCTATCCGGGGCTTCAAAGAGATCTCAGTGTTATGAGGAGGAAGTATCTTTATGGAAGATCGATGCTGCTTTCTAACAACCATGACTGAATCAAATACCTGTATGTGCTTATTAGTGAATTTCCTTTGGAAAGTGAACTATTAGCATGACCCGCACGGTGAAACTTAAGCCCGGGACCACCATAGAAGTTCCTAACGTGACCCCCTGAACACGTTTTGGGGGGTCGTTCAAAATTATATATATATATATATATATATATATATATATATATATATATATATATATATATATATATATATAGACATAATATATGTATAGACATATATATGTGTGTGTGTGTTTGCACTCTAGCGGTCGCAATTTTTGTCCGATTTACTTCAAATTTGGTAGGAACGTTCCTTTCTGTAATCAGTTGGACAAGTTCGTTGGGAAAAACAATCGGAAAACTCTAAACCCCTTTTTTTGGGGATTAATCTTTCAAATTTCGAGTTTTTGGGCCCAAAAAGGGTCATAAAAGCCCCAAATGTAAAATAAGTGGATGTAAAAAGATGGGAATTAGAGAGGCGAAAGTTTTAAGCCCTCTCTCGTCATTCTATCATAAATATTCACCGAGTTATTAAAGAAAATGTGTATCGACCAAACGCAGTACGTTGTCTTATGGGGGTTTTACATTAGAAAAGCCTGTTATTCATTTGTTGGTGTACTTTTACCATCCCCAACAACCTCACGCCTACTTTAATGCCTGACTGGACCTTCTCCTAACCTTATAATGCACAAAATTGTATTCCCAGCATTGCAGGTAAATAGAACCAGGAGCATCAGAACAGCCAAAAAATCAATATTTTCAGATTTGAATAAAAATTGGAATAAATGTATATTTTTAACTGATTTTGAGTTTTTATAGTTTTTTATGTGGAAATTCACTTCCCTCACGTCAGCGTGCTGCGTGCGAACTCGTTGTTTATTCTAGATGTGAAAACTACCCTGTGCAAATCTTACTGAATTTCGGTTGATTTTGTTATTTTGTTTGGATATCGAACATAGTTAAATATTGAGATGGGAAAATTTGGCCACAAAATATGTACCTTGTTAGATCTCTCAAAGGTTTGCAGTTTTTATACCTTTGATACGAAATCATATAAATTTCCAGTTTTACCGGTACCGAGAATAACATGTTATTTTGGTTATATTTTCACTAGGGTATTTAATAAGAATTATGCAAGTTTCGTGTTAAGTGGCTTCATTACCAGTTGTGTGATTCCGCTCAATAAACTAACATTGTTTTAAAATACTGTCAGGTCCTATAGGATGCCCCGCTTTGACTGCATCAAACTTTACCGGGTTATTTGGCAGGTCAAAACAAACAAATAATGTAATAAAACATGTGCTCTAACTCAGTTTTCTGTTAGTGAGTTTGTTTGCATTAAAAAAAAACCTTACACTCTTATAAAATAATAAATATAAAATTATGAAACTTTATATGGAACGGAGTAACGTCAAAGTCAGTGCTCAAAAGAGGGCCTTTTTTGCTGCTGAATACTGTCATCTCCTTATTTTGAGCACTTATTTTGAGTTTTCTCTTTTATTCACCATTTAATCTTTAAATAGGTCATATCGTTTGATTTAGATTTAAATCATCTATATCATGTATATCGTATAAGTATACTGACTAATTATATTAACTTTTAATAAACACTCTAGACATTTCTATACATTCGCACGGTTTAATAGGCATTCCCCAATTAGAATTATCACATGAACACGGGCACACACACACACACACACACACACACACACACACACACACACACACACACACACACACACACACACACACACACATACTCACACGATTCTACTCTCACACGCGTGGGCCGACTCTGAAACTTTCATCTTTCATTATTGTTGGAGGCTCTGTAATTGTGAGGTCCAGTTTTACGATGCTTTTATCATAACTAGAGACCAAGAAATTGCAAAGGGAAAGTCATGAGAACAATATATATACAACGATAATTGTGACATTGTTAAATATCCTTTGCTTCTATATAAACTACTATTTTATCTATATAACTCTAGAAGTGAATAGAAAATCGATATTATGGACATTCTTTAACGTTTATCTCGTTATTTATGTATTCTTATGGTGAAGACATTTCTCATTAATACATATTTTGTTACAGTAGATTCAAAACTAACATTACAGGTACGGTACAATATAAATACCATTGTCAAAATGCTTACTAACAAGTAAAGAAATGTGTATGATCTTGGTATACAACATGCCTGAATAAAACTAAAAAAATACCCCCGTTGCAGAAAACCTGCATACTCAGCGAATTTAAAATGGTACTTCACTAAGTCATGAAGCCGATTACCAACTTTCATCAAAGCATATTCATAAATAAGTGAGATATGACATTTTATTGATTCTCCATAAGAAAAACATTAGGAGTGAGTAGGGTATGCAGATTTGCTGCATCAATGACGACAAAAATCTTGTTTTTATGCAAATACCAATGGATCACCACCATATGAACAACACATAAATATAAAATTGTATATAAAATTGTACTTATTCTCCATAAGATTAACATTGGACAACGTACTGTGTTTATCACTTTCATTATCTCGGTAACCAATTGAGTAGAGCAATGCACAAAATACCAAATTGTTTGTTTTTAAGCTGAATCGAATAATGCAAACTAAAGTTTCGGTTAAAAATAATTACGTGATAAAAGTTCAAAAAACCCATTTGTGGGGAACAAAAACCCCCCCAAAACCCCCCTAATAATGGTACGATCTTTTTGGTTTTCGAACTCATGAAAATAGATGCTGCTTCTCACGTTTATACCAAATTTCATCAAGATCGGACGATTTTTATAAAAGTTATCGTGCCTACGGACGCACACACAAACACACACACACACACACACACACACACACACACACACACATACACAGACACACACACACACACACACACACACACACGAATTTGAAGGAATAGTGTTTTTGGCCTCAAAACTAAAAGTTATTATGGTCCCGGACCTAATTCTTACCATTCTTACATTCTTACGGTAATAGCTTCTTCCCTATAGGGGAAATTCACTAATAAGACTTTTGACGAATATATTCTCAATATAAAATGTAACTAGGTAATAAGATAAGACTATAGAGGCCGGAAATTGCACCCCCACTCTTGACTAGCGACGTAATAAAAACAGGTGTTGGTTTAGAGTCAGCTCTATTGCTTTATTTGCAAAAAATTAATAATAGCAGACATAGCAAAAGGGCTCAGAGTTGAGACGTCAGTTTGATACGATGAAGTTCCCAGTTCGAAACAGTATTGTTATTTTTTTAACATGAAATATAGTTAGCTCATGATTTTTTACTCATTTTACCCAAAACAGTAATATGTTAGTTTATTGTTGTGTATGTTTATTAATTTAAATTTATATTTGATTAGAATAACATCAATTTTCCCTTGAAAACTGATTTTCCCTTGTAATCGACTTATAGGCCCCGAATTCGGAGCTTCAATAATAAATAACTGGCTATAGTTTCCAAACTACATCTAAGAATTACTGTTAAAGACGTTATAATAATAACAGTTTCTTGAATTTTATTTTTACATTTAATTAGGAAAACGAAATAAACGATGAATTTTTATTTTTTAAAATTTATTTATGTTTTTAACGACAGAGACATTTGGTTTAAATAAATCATCAAGCGCTTTGAATGGAAATCACTTCAAACCCGTAACTTGTGGGGAGACCGTAGGAATGAAACCCTATTATAATGAGGAAGGGCCTATGCGTTTATTATTAGCGAATTTCCCCTACAGGGAAGAAGCTAATACCGTAGGTCTCATGGTAAGACTTAAGCCCGAGACCATGATAACTTTTCATTTTGAGGTCCCCAGATGCCAAAAACACCATTCGTTCAAATTTGTATATATGTATATATATATATATATATATATATATGTGTGTGTGTGTGTCCGTAAGCACGATAACTCTCGTAAAAAAGGTCCAATCTTAATGAAATTTGATACAAATGTGTAAAGTACCATTTATTTGAACGAGTTCAAAAACCAGATGAATCGCACCATCCAAAGGGGGGTTTTTGGGGGGTTTTGTACCCCAAAAATGTGTTTTTTTGCACAAAAAACTATTTTTCGCCTATGGTTCCTGTAGCAGAAAACCTAGGTACTCGGTACCCATGTTATTCTTATGGAAAATACTTAAAATGATATATATCGCTTATTTATGAACGTATATGGATGAAACTTGGTATGTGAATTCAAATACATGAGTTCTATTGATATTTGCATAAAAACCCATTGTTTTGTGTGCCTTGTTTCAGCAAACCTGCGTACTCATCCCAAATGTTATTCTTATGGAGATTAATTCATATTTTAAATATCGCTTGTTTGTTAATATATTTCTTATGAATCCTGTTAAGTGTTTTAATTTGTTATGTTATATATTCATTGGAAATTCGCTGAGTATGCAGGTTTGCTGCGACGGGGGTATTAATTTTGTTTATTAGGAATTTAATTTAATTGAATCCCAAGACATCATTCAGATCAACAAGCACATGATCTACACCAAAATCAGAGAAAGTCAGGTTACATAACGAAATGACGTACGTAAAACCCACGTTCATTCATCCAGTTTTACTTTCCTTGTCCAAAGGAATTACAACCTAGTCGGTTGCGTACAATCGGAGCGTATAAATTACACGGCGAATTTGGAGATGCAAATTTCTTATTGTGGTGTCAAACGGGTTAAACAGTGGACCTGGTGATGTATTAATATAGGACCCACCTTTCCCGCGCTCTGTGAATGCTAACTAGACTGGGAAATGTCATTGATGTTGAGGTGTTGTTGGGAAACCATGCTCGGTTATCATGACGAACAGACAGAATCGAAGATAACAAATTTCATACTGATTTTTTAACTTAGACAATTTTGGTTCCTGCAAGATTATTAAAACTGCCATTTCCAATTGTTTTATTTTAATTATACTCGAGGCTAGATGCTTCACTCTTATTGATAGGTTCGAATATGTTTTGTCCCTCTAATACAGACGAAATATATCAGCATTGATTTGGTTATTTGTAAAAACACACTAAAGAATAACTGACATCTCTGAAATTATTATTTTACAATATATTTTGTTTATATACATATGTTTTTTATTTTATTTGTTATAAAAAAGCGTAATTATGAGCACCTTAGTTTAAATTTAAAATATTTAAATTAACGATTAAAGGTTTTGGTTAATTTAACATAACCAATAAACCTACTTTTCAGAATTAAAGATGTCTTTTGATAACGTAAACAGTTTGCAACATAATAATAGGTAAAAATTCCCATTCACTTTATGGAGTGGTGTAGCGAACGATGTGAATACCCGCGCAATATGAAGATGAGTTGAAAACGTGTAAATATTGTGGGTAATCTGACAAACGATTGATGAGGAAATATTAATTTCCCGAAGTAACTTCGAATAAAACTAAGCTTTGCTAGTGAGTGTTACTTGCTGTACAGCTTTAAATATATTAAGTTTAGAACTGTAATAGCTAGTACCTAAAATCATACCAACTACCAGTCTCCCAATAAATGTTGAGAAACCTCCATATATTTGCTTCAATAACTCGTTTATCCTTCATTTAAAATGCACATGTGAAAACACCTCATTAACATATTACCTCCTTTACAAATATATCAAGAACATCCATTCAATAAGGCTTTATAGCGAAGATTTAACCTTGGTGGAGTCCAAAACTGGTTTCCACGTGGATCAAAGTTGACAAAATTGTCTTTTCCAGAATGAAAATCAGATCTGAGGGTTTATTGACCCGGCACGACGAGACTCAACGAGTACAGCTATACAGGTATGTATCTAGGACGGCTCGTGGCTTGGTTTGGCAGTATGTCAACAAATGGACATCAGCTGTTTATCAACTGGTAATCTACCACCTGACTGACCGATCAGCTGAGAGAAAATTGTACCACAACTAGCAGCGATCTTTCTGCTACTGTATTTCGTAACAGTTGACGCACGGTAATAAACGACAAGGTTTGGAATCGTATCGGACACACGTTCGTCGAGTTCCTTTATTGGTAATCGACCTCATTCCTTTTTTTATTTCATTGGATTTACGTTTTATACTCTAAGCTTTATCTTTTTTAGTGATGACTTTTTAGCGAATTTCCCCTATAGGGAAGAAGCTATTACCGTAGTCGGCATGGTAAGACCTAGGCCCGGGACCATGATAACTTTTCGTTTTGAGGTCCCCAGACCCCAAAAACACCATTCGTTCGAAACTGTATATATATATATATATATATATATATAACCAGATATTTGTTATATATATATATATATAAGTAAACAAAAAATGGTACCTGGGGGGCCGAGCTTTGCTCGGGGAAGGCCAGTCAGTTTTCTTAGATGACTTGGAGTATATTTCACCACTTCCCCCTACTGATAATCAGATTTGTATAACTCATTTGCCTGTTTTCTACAGGTTTAAGGTCACTCCAGTTGTTATTTATAGCTCAATGTCCCTTTGATTTATTTTACTACTCTATATATATGTAATCTTAACTCAAATCTTTTAATCTCTGCTCTCAGGAAACCACATGGTAATAATCATAAACAACATGAGTATTACTTTGACAGTTCCCTGGTTGATTATGAACAGCTGTTACAATTCTTTTGTTTTGATTTGAAACTACATAAGCCCAATGTTAATTTTTTTAACTTTTCATTTTAGTTTTTTTACATTATTTGATTTTTCCTAGGGTTAAGGCCTGTCTAGAACTTATTTTTATCCCAGAAATTAGTTATTTCGAACATTTGAAGGAAATCGTTGGAGCCGTTTTTGAGATCCGTGTCGCAAGCAAGCAAACAAGCAAGCAAACCTTACTCATATTAGAGTATAGGATATAAGTAAACAAAAAATCAGATGATGCAGAGGATTGGAACAAGGCTAGGGGTTATAGCCCCTTCAAGCCATTAGTATTATGTGTTATTATTACAGATTTGATTAGTTGGAAATTATAGCTTTTATTAGATAACCATAGATTATGGTTTCATTACATTTTCCGTTGACATTTCCTGAATTGACCTGTATTATCTAATAAATATTATTTTAGTCAAACTAATGGCCTCATCGAAGCTACAGAGTTTTAGGAAACTATCTCTCTAGAAAATCTAACATGATTGGTAAAAATAACTAAGAACCTGTTTTCTCAAATACAAACGGGATGTAATAAAAGACGTCTTACGACACTTAAACATATATTTACACCTGTACTATAATCACATAACAGACGGTAAACGTATATAACATAAGGTACAAGGCTATCGATTTCGACCAGTCACACCGGTCATCATCAGGCCAATGATAGAAATTACGTATTCAAATACAAACACGTCTGTTGAATGTGTGGTGAATACCATCTGATCTCTGGACTTGAACCCACAGGTTGCTTAGCAACCAATATATTTTATTTTATAAAACAAAAAAATACATCACGATGAGAGAATACCTTTCCCCTAATGTTGCTAACATGCTATTTTTATAACTTTCATTTATTATAATTCATTTATCCATTCATTTATTCATTTTATTCATTTATTACTTTTTGTAATCAAATCTATGCTTGTTTAATAGGCGAGCATGTTTTTTGTGACAATCACTCCCCCTAAACTACTGAACCGATTTTCATGTTTTTGGTGTCATTGGAAAGAGCCTAACGTGAAGTTGTGCAGGAAACTTTTTTTATAGAGAAATAATTTGTGAGTGAGGCCCTGGGGCCCCTTAAAGTTGAGTTTTTTTCCCATAAGCTTAATATTGGGAAATAACTATAAGTTTTAAGCAATCGGCTGGATAGAGTAAACACAGTTAATCAGCAGGCCATGTTGGTTTTGGAACGGTAACACAGTATTCATACGGGAAAGTCAGTATAATATTACGTTGTGATCGCAAGCGAAGCCGCGACAGGCTACTAGTGTAATATTAAATTAATAAATATTCTTTCTTTGTATATGTGGGATTTTTGTTTATTAACTACAACAACCTCCCCATAACTCTTAATTTAAAACTAAACCATAAAACTTATCAACCAGTTCAAGTCGCCTATAAATATATTGTCAATTTTGAGCACAACTTGAAACATTTTTTTCTCGATGTAATAACAAAATTAAATACCCCCGTCGCAGCAAACCTGCATACTCAGCGAATTTCCAACACATGTATATGTTTCTCACTACCACATAAAGCTCTCACCAAGTTTCATAAAAATACACTGAAAGAAATATTATAGTAATCCAAACAATATTGCATAGTAAATGCAATTCTGGTAGTTTTTACAAGATTTATCTTAATTTACACAGTAGTTATGGTAATGTCCTACCATCACGTCTGTCAAAACTATAATAATATTCTTGCTAGATTATTTGCAATGAGGCTGGTAATTGCATCAACATATTATTGTTGCTAATACATCATAACGATAGTAGTATAGTAAGTAGAAATGCTTAGCGAGAATATTCTGATATATTATACCAGATTCTGTTTTTGATTACACGACAATGTCTCAAAGTGGAAATGAGTCGTCACCGGCCTGACCTGAAGCGTGAATGCACCGAGACAAGCAGTGTTATAGTTTATCGTGTGATCGGTATCGGAATGTTTTATACTGCAATATGTATGTGTTAAGTGTCTCACTGTAATGTTTTAATAATACGAAGAATCAACCTAAGGATTAACTGAAGATGTGGCTGTAGCCACAAAACATGCAATGGCATAACCTCAAAAAGTATATTGAACAGGTAAACCTTTTTATTTATTTGAAAATAGAAATCCAGCAGTTTCAACATGAATTCAGAATCTTATTTAGGCTTTCTATAGCCTAGGTTGGATATTAACGAGGTAAAAGTAACAAAGAGACTGAGATTAAGTTACTAAGCCTTAAATAATAAAAATAAATATTATCTAAAATATGACTAAAGCCAAGTGAACGCTGGTGTATTGACCCCATACTTCTGCAGCTTTCATGAAAGCAATTTTATATAACTGATTTTGGTTAGTTTTCAGGTTATGTTCGTTAAACTGTAGGGTTTTACGTAACCACTCCACTGTAGTAACCACAAAAACAACTTATTGTAGGAATAAAAAAAGGTATTGCCATAGCTACTATACATTCTGAGAGGAGAGTCAACCGCACTTATAGCTGCATCAATAACTTATTGTAAAAGTAAAAATAAGAGTTATTGTTATAAATACTATAAACTCTAGTAACGATTCTCATAATGTTTAGTATTATTAACAATAACTTATTGCTCTGGCAGCAAAATGTATTGCTTGGGCTCCAATTTCATTATTGTAATATTTGCAATAATTTCTGGTGCACGCTACAGTAAAATATTGACAATAACAGGATTGTAGCTGCTACCAAAAACTTTGCTGGGACCATATTTACAATAATTTATTGCTCCACATACCATATTCTGGTTCACATAACAATAATATTTTTTCAGTGTACATGAATAAACAACTGATATATTGCATTTTATTTATTTTCCATAAGAATAACATTGATTGGTGAGTACGCAGGTTTTGCTGCAACAAGAAAGATAAGAAATGTGTTTTTATACAATTTTGTATAACATTTGTTTATGGTGTTTTTGGCATCTGGGGACCTCAAAATGAAAAGTTATCATGGTCTCGGGCTTAAGTCTTACCATGAGACCTACGGTAATAGCTTCTTCCCTATAGGGGAAATTCGCTAAAAACTATGACAGTTGTGTGTGCTGCATTCTGTGGTTAGCTCGCGGAACTACTACGAATCAAGATCAGCTGTTTGTATTTTCATTAGCTCAAACAAAATTGAATGTCCATAAGAAATACATGGGAACTTTGTCGTGATCTCTGGCGGAGCCCTAAGGTCAGATCAGGATGAAAATCATTTAGTTTTCCTATTTTATGCCTAAAGAATCAGTGTACAAAATGTCAGCTCTCTACCTACATGGGAAGGTGGAGAATTAGTGATGATTGAGTCAGTCAGTCAGTCAACCAGGGCTTTGCCTTTTATATATCGCTCCCTTGGTTTGACAAGGTTCTAACTAACAAAATGGTCGAAATTGAGTTAATGTCAGCATGGAACTCTCCGTAACTTGATCTATTATAGAAAGTGACTTAGGATGCGATCTGTTAGAAAATAAGTGAACTACCAGAGTGCCATAGTTCTATCTGGAAAATATTTCTGAAGGGCTCTACTTTGACAAGGTTCTAACTGTACGGCGTCAGCTGTTTCATTGTTTCGATCAAACTAGCAGCGCTGCTGTGGCTGTGGTAGCTGTGTTTATGTTTTGGTTTGAGAAAGCAGAGTTAACCTAGCAAACTTGTATATCGTGTAACCTGTTTATAATAAGTATTTGAACATCTCCACTACATTTAATTTATATCATGTTATGATGAGTTCAAGTAGTTCATTATCAGATTTATTTGGAGAAGATTCAAGCGATGAATTTGTTCTTCCCACTTCGTCTGAGGATAGTAGTGATGGACTCGATTTAAGCAGTGAACAGTGAGTATATTATATTTTAAATAGACTCTAATATTACGCCAAGAGATTTACCTTAGATCTCAGTGATTCATAGTTGCTACTCTTGTTGAATTCATGTTTTTAAAACTTGGTTTTTATCAGGTTATATTTAGGTTAGATTCTACGTTTGGGCAAGTTGAATAGACATGAAAAAATATTTTGTGCTGGGTATGTTTAATAACTCAAGCAATAATAAATTTAAAAAAGGCATTTAAACCACCGTATAGTGATTTTTTATCCTATAATAATTTATACTAAACCACTGCACATTCTAAAAATTGTTTTGTTATTAAATTAAAATAAAGTGTCTTAGGTTTGTGTATGTTTCATGTTCAACTTAGGCCTACTGAATAACTGTTATGTACGAGTTACTTAGCAGTTATAATAAGTTATAAATTTAGGTAGGCCTAACAATTTCTCTTATGCTACATTTTTCGTAGTTTGCTTGATAATCAATGGGTATTAAATTAAATCAAGTATCAATTTTCTGTTCCTTTTAATTATGTATATAGTAAAACGTAAGATTACATAATAATAAAATGGCTAAATAAAATGAATTATGAAATTACGTTTCTAATTAGCCCTGAGACTAAAATGGGTTTTTAATGTGCACAAGCTAACCGTTTCAGCAAATTTATTAGTAGGGGCCTACCAAACTTGTAGTTTAACTGCAATTTTTACAATGAAGCTTTTTTATTACAGGCCAAGAAGGAGAAAATGTAAATTTTCTGTTTTTTCTCACTCTGCGAAGAAGAGAAGATTGAATTTTGATAAAACAAAACCATCGACCTCAGCTGTAGAAAAACATGCAGAGGACCTTAGGCCCCTAGAAAATAGTAGCACTTCAGGAAATGACCAGGACATAATTCAAGAAATTGAACCAGATGCAGAAAGGTAAGTTGACCAGATGAATTAGTTAAAATAAAAAGGCAACACAGAAGAAAATCAAGAAATGTTCTATGTAGGGCCTACTATAATAATGTAAAGAGTTAGTCATGTTACTGTATTTTGGTAAATGCTTAAGTTATCGTACTGTACCCAGTGGATAAAGAGTTAAAGACTCCAACTTCATTAATGTTTTCATTACCAGTATGGTTTTCATATAAAACTGAATGTAATTTAGACTTGAAGTTTAGATTTAGCCTAATAGCCTATTTACAAAATCAGTTTATGTTATATCGCATTATTACTGTTTTTTACCACAGCACATTTTTTATCCATTAATATCACTTTTTATTATTCCTGTAATACCAAAATTAAGTGGATGTCAGAGTTTTGTTCCACACTCGATATTAATGAGGTTTTTTTATTTTTAGGACCCAAGGACACGACCAAACTCCAAAGAAACCTAGGAAAATTGTGGCTAATCCATTGAAATGGAAGAGTAATATAAGGAAAATTGCTCACCAGACAGGTAAATCTTACTTAAGCAAAAGAGGGAAAAACGTGGAAGAAAGAAAGGTTAAAACGCTGAAAAATTGTAATCAACACTGTAGGTTTAAGTGTTTTGAAAAAATTTCTGAAGCAGAGCGTTCAGACCTACATGACTCATACTATTCCTTGGGATCAGCTTCAGAGAAAAGACATTTTCTTATTCAAACAACAAGTCGGTTGCTAACTGCAAGACCTAAGAGAATGAATATGGAAGATCAAGTACATTTAGGTGAAGAGAAAGGAGATGACGAGTTGATGGAAGATGATGAGTTGATGGAAAATGAAGGAGAAACAGACGAGAATAATGTAAGTAAAACTGCTGGTTCAAGAAGGAAATTTTCATTTAAGTACTTTTTTTTGTGAAGGGAGAAAAAGTACGGGTGTGCAAATCTTTCTATTTAGGGACATTATCCATTTCTCAAAAACCAGTGTACACAGCTCATACAACCAAAAATATAGAAACGAACACACCAAACCCAGACAAAAGAGGGAAGAATAAAAACAGTAGGAGAGTACCCAAGGGAGATCCAATAGTAGTTAAAGAACACATAAAATCCTTCCCCATAGTTGAGTCCCACTATTGCAGAGCACATACCAAACGTGAATATTTGGGTTCCCATTTAAGTATTGGTAAGATGTATGAATTGTATCTGCAAAAATGTTGTGAGGAAAATATAATTGCAGTTAGAAAATCAATGTACTACAGGATTTTTGTTACACAGTTCAACCTTGGATTTCATGTCCCCAAAAGCGACAGATGTGACCTCTGCGAAAAATATAAAGTGGCAAAACAAACACAGACAATGACAGATGAGATTCAGTATGAGTATGATGTTCATCAAACATCCAAAACTAACATGCGAGAGGTTAGGAAAGAGGAAAAGGAAAAACAAGATTTTCCTGTGTTATTATTTGACCTCGAGAACGTCATCCTAACGCCACATGCTAATATTAGTAGTTTTTTTTACCTTAGAAAGTTAAACATCTACAATCTGACAGCTTACTACACGCCTACCAAACAAGTATATTGTGCGTTGTGGAGCGAGAATTTATCTGGCAGGGCTGGTAATGACATTGCCAGTGCCTTTTACAAGATTTTGACTGTACTAGCTGATGAAAATGATGTAACTGAACTGACAACATGGTCGGACTCCTGTGTTCCCCAAACCCGTAATTCAATAATTTCAAACGCAGTTATGCATTTTCTCAAGGAAAATCCCCAAGTAAATTCAATCACAATGAAGTACTCCCTACCAGGACACTCCTGCGTTCAAGAAATTGATAGTGTCCACAGTGTCATTGAAAGAGCCATGAACAAAAGTGACTTCTTCTCTCCAATCGGCTTGATTAGAATCTTAAAACAGATCAGTCCACGAAACCCATATCGTGTGATACAAATGAAGCCTGATGATTTTAAAGATTTTCAAGGAACTGCAAAACTTCTGAACTACAAGTCTGTACCATTCACTAGTGTGGCAGTTTTGAAGTTTACAAGAACCCTACACACCGTCAACTACAAATCATCGCACGACAAGTTTGAGCCAGACAATTCAGCAAATATAAAGTTTGGTGAGACACCCCAGAGAAATGCAAAGAAACAAACCAAGAAGAAGACTACTTCAGAGTGTAACAGTTTGAGTGTGTTCCAGGTAACACCAAAACCTCAAAAACCTACAAAAGGAATAAGTGATGACAAGAAAAAAGACATAAAGACAGCATTTCCCTACATGCCAATCCAGGATAGGGAATATTATAATGCTATATTCCGTTTGAATTAACCATCCCATGTATTATGTATCGACATTGAATAACTTTCATTAATTTTTACAAAATTTTTTATTGAGATGAAACTTTGTACCACACTATTTTTATTCATACAATAAAGTTGTTACTTTGACAAAGTTCTATGTGCAGTTACAACTATGTCTGTTTCCCGAAAGCCATTTCCGTGTGGAACAAGGTTCTAACTGCATTTGACTATGCTAAAAAAGACAGAAATTAAATAATATTTTTTCATTATTAAATTTGGATTCTGGAGATTATATCCTTTTAATATAACTGATAAAAAAATATTAAATTAAACCTTAAATATAAAAGTTATAACTAGTACAAATTTTAAACTCGTTTTACTCAAAACTTACTTGGATGCAGTTAGAACCTTGTCAAACCAAGGGAGCGATATGTAGATGTCTCTAAATTGAACAAAATATTTAATTAAGCAACAATGGGGAACGATTTTAAATTAATTAGTTTAGGACAAAAATATATCTGAGAATCAATAATACTAGTGTCTTGAAGGGGCCAAAGGCCCTCACCATTCTCCAATACTCTGCCTCATCTGATTTTCATGCTGAAGAAAATAGAACACTATAGGTAGGGTCATATGTTTTAATGTAAACAATGTAGACGTTTTCAAATTCCTATGCTTTTCTCATGGGGTATGTTTTACGCTACGTTTGCTGGTAACTTTTTGGAAATACTGCTATTTTCCCGAGTCCCTGGGATCGAGATCTTTAAGTTGAGCCCTCTCCCAACACCCTGCGATTTGCCAAACTCCCACAATTTCGACTTACAAATTTCGTTTGCAGAATTATATATAAAGATTGGATGACAAATTATGAAGTTGGAAATTGATTCTATATCATGATAAAAAAGTATGTTTTTTTTAAATTTAGAGCCATATTGAGTTTGAGAATTGCATGTAGTACTTTCGCACATTAACCTCAGAAAGTAATACATCACCTCTAATGACACGTATTGTTTATGATCATGTTTGAAAACGGGTTTTATCAGGTACGAAAACAGACTTTTACCTAAATTATATATGTATATACTATAAGAAACTATGGACATTGGTAGTCAAGCTTTCCAATATAATGCGGTACTCAATAACAGTGAGATAACATTAAAGTGCAGTTTATTTCGTAAATTTGCGTTATCCAATTAATCATAGCATAATCGTATAACTACAACCTATTTCGATAAAATAAGTTTATTACGATTAGGCTACATGGTAACTATAATTTGAGTTTCCCATAGATTTAACGAATACAAATTGTTAATTATGCCAATACATTCTTAGCAAGCTACTCAATGTGTACATTTAAATTATTTTTGTGCAAAAATAATTGTATTAAAACTGGCTCGATTGTTTTGATTAAATCCTAAAATAAAACAACAATGCCCACTAAAAAAGAAGCAACAACCCTAAAAGTTGAAATATGAATGGCTCCTATTTTAGCTGCCACGCAGGTAACCGATGATCCAGAAGCCATATAAGCGACTCGCACACTAAGCCAGTTCAAACCGTGGCAGCGTTTGTCGAAGTTGTTTTGGTCCGGGTAGGTAGCATTTTTTATGATGATCAAAAATAAATACCTCCGTTGCATCAAACCTGCATACTACAAGCAGTGAATTTCCACTGAATGTAGCCTATATTCCTAGCCTATATAGGCTATATATAGGCTATATAGGCTATATAGCCTATATTCAGAGGGCTGAATTTCTATCATGCGGCGGGGGGAAAACGGTTGGGGTGTTTGGGGGATATGTAGCGGGGGGTTATTTTGAGAGAGGGATTAATTGATGGGGGGTTTAATTACTGGGTTAACTAAACAGGTGAATGACTATTAAGCGTGATAGCTCTGCTACTAACTATGATCGGTTGATTGATTTATTGTTGGTAGGTTACCGGGAAGGTTTGCTGCAATCCAATCCCAAACCTGTATTACAAACTAATTGATTGATTGATTGGAAACGTTGATGGGCGACCAGAGGGCGGAGATCCTTTACCCAGAACCGGAGTGAGCCATGCTAAGCCAGCTTTGATTTCTTTAGAACTAACAGGAGAATAAACTAAACCTTCCAAACATTGACTGAATTTAAACTAGACTAAAATCCTGGTGAACTACTAAAATGATTTACCTTAAACGGAGAATGCTACTAAGTCTACTATTAATGATTCTAATGCATTTTCAGGATAATTGAAGCTTAAGGCAAAGTGGTGAAAATGAACATGAAAATGAATGCAAGGACAGGAGTCACTTGCAATAAATAATTTGTCCTACATTTCCTGGCGTTGGGGCGCAAACCAATAAGGTTTGTCCGCCTTAAGAAGGTGTTTAGCCTTCCATTTGAAAGAACCCTACAACTTAAATCTACTACTTAGCCATAGACGAAATGCTGATGGAGAAATTTTGTTGGTGTGGTTGGGGCTGTTGGGATAAGACAGCAAGAAGATCGAGAAGCTTCCCGGCGCAAAGTGGCACAGCTGTTCACGTGACGTCACGGCCGATTCGGACATGAGAGGCAAGCTCCAAACTAAGATTATGGAGCTCGCCCGTCCCGGTTTGAATCAAAAACCTAGTCGTGACGTTAAACGTCACAATCAAGCCGATCCAGATCGGGCTTCTTCGCCTTCAGTAAGGCCTCGACGAAGCGCGCCACCCGGTTCCAGGGTTCATTCCCACGGAGCATTGTCTCCACGACTGTACGAGGAACCAGAGGACCGACCTCAGACACCACAGACGTTCGGAGGTTATGCCACCTGCCGCATGCAAAGATGGTGTGCTCTGCGGTATCGGCGACATCTGGACAGTATATACAGTTGGGGCTGTCCGAATTCCTTATTTTGTGGAACAATTTTCTGAAATACCCGTGACCCGAAAAAAGCTGGGTCACGTAGTACCCCACCTCGCCGTGCTTCCTCTCTGTCCATGTGCGGACGTCCGGAATCATACTCGCGGTCCACTGATCCCTCGACTCGAATTCCCAACTGACCTGCCACTCAGTAAGAGTGCGCTCGCGTTCTTCGGAGGCGACGATCGCTCTGTCAGCCTCAAATCTTTGGTGGTGGATTGCCTGTCGCTCGCGTGCCAGAAAATGGACGGGGATAACCCCGGAAATCACGAAAACGGCTGGCTCGGAGACTGTGCGACCTGATCGCCTGGACGCAACCGTCAAGTCCGCGGCGCACAAAGCTGCAAAGCGGGAGCTCCGCAGGGAAATTTCCAGGAGCAAGCATAGGTGCTGGAGGGAGCTATGTGAAGACGTCGATAACGACCCCTGGGGGACGGTTACAAGCTTGTGACCCAGAAGCTGGGGGGAGGTCACCACCTGCTGTCATGGAGTCGAACACCATAGCCGTTGTTGGCAACACTTTGTTCCCGGTCCATCCAATTCGCGCCTCAAGGGAATTTGCAGATGCAGGCTTCGTCAATCCGTTTCGACAGGAGGAGCTGACCAGCGCCGTCAATAATAATAATAATTTCAATTTCAATTTGTTTATTTCTCGCATACACATTTTTGTGTCCACTGCAGTGCCATGCTTGACCTCTCTAGCTTTTAAGCTATATGAGAGGAAAACTTATAATTAGTACATACAAAATTTAAACAAATTTTACAATATAATTTACTAAGTAACAATACAAATAATGTAAATAAGTTTAATATAAATGGGTTCAATATTTTATAATGGAAAATGTTGTCTTGACATCTTCAATAGAAATATATAGAATACAATAGCATTCAAGTTTGATAAATATAAATAAATATCTATAAATTAATAAAAAGTCTAAACATAATCAAAAATAAATATAGGTATCTTTTTCGCATAACAATATATTTCATTCATTCATACGCATTCACTAGGAAAGAAACTTTTATTTCATGCATTATGTTATTTTTGATTATATTTAGACTTGTTATTAATTTATAGATAGGTATTTATTTATATTTGTTAACCTTGAATGCTATTGTATTGTATATCTTTCTTTTGTATTAACATAAATACAAAAGTACCAAACACACATTACCAACAACTCATGTTTGTTTACTCCATGCACTCCTAACCCCACCAACAAAGTGAACACATTGCTTACCGACACTAAAACAACATGTTTGAGTTTATGTCAGATCTCGTCAATATGCTCTCAACTGTCTTGAAATAAACGTTACCTTTAATAAATGAAACATACTTATAGCCTATAGTAATAATAATAGTAATACTAATAAGGGAATAATAAGCTATAAGTAATATCACTACTGTACTAATAAACTATAGAAATTTAATTCTGTTAAACCCAAATTCAGTCAAACTTAAATATCTATTGGGTGGATTACAAGTAACTAGGTATTAAAAACTGTTACGAACTGTTATGAAAAACTGTTCTTTAGTAATGATCGTTATTTATTAAAAATTACATACATATGCTTTGCTGCATAAGAAAACGTAGTATCAGTTAAATATAACATAGGCACCGGTGTTGTCAACCAACTTCCTCAAACGGCCAGGGATACAATTTAGACTATCCTGAAGAAAATCAATTGGGATAGTGCATATAACTTCTTGAATTCTGTTTTCAAATTCCTCCACTGTTCGAGTTTTGGACTTGCATGTAGCTAAGTATTCAGTATTATGACACTATATCCGACATAAAATCAGTAATATTAAATAATTTATCCCAGTTTTGTAATACCGCTGAATATAGTGTATACTAAATGGCAATTCCTAGTAACTCTTCATCCACTCTGTATTATAACTGTCACCTAAGAAAACCTTAAAGATACAGTATTTGTCATTCAGTTATCGGCAGGGAGGGTATTAACTAGTGTAAGTAGATCGGATTTAAATGACAGCTGTCATTAACATACTTACAAAGGATATTCCATTTGATATTTATTTTATATCTAAGAATGTGTTTATACTTTTTTAAGAGTCAGTTTGTTATAATGTTTTTAAATTTATTTCTAAGCCAAATGTAAATAGTCTTTGATAAGATGACTCCAGTTAATAGAGAGCACACTTCCTCAAAAGAACGCTGATACAAAAAGCTAAAGTATAAACTCAAAGCCATAACCTAATAAAACATCAGAGAGTATTTTCGTCAGTAGGCTGACTATGGTTTTAACAGTTTCCACCAACATCAGATTCGCGAACAGTCATAGAGATGACAAATAAATATAAACAATAACGTGTGAAAAATCTAGGAAGCAAGAATTAAGAAAATTAAAATAATTGTTAGGAACTAAGGAGCTAAAGGTGCATTAATATATTAATAACATTTCCATAAATCCTTTTTTATGTAAATACAACGCAGATGGATTTTTTAGAGGATGAACTCCCATTCCCGATTAGCTCATGAACATTTAATATATTAGTCAAGGAGTTCGGTTCAATAAAAACATTAAATTTAATTATTTACTTTTGATCTAAACATACACTTGGTCTGATAAAAATCCTACGTCACAAATACCTATACCCACAACGTGTTGTTGGATCCTTTGTGCCGATGTCCGGGTGGGCCCTGCAGGGCGCCGCCTCCAATAGCTCAGGCTGTCATATACCGGCAGTTAGAGCAGTTTGGTTCCGTTTAGCCAAGGTCCCCCTTCACTACGATCACAGGGCAATAAACTGTGCAAGGGCCCACCGTACAGCCCACTGAGCCTGTTGCAGTTTAAGTCTAAAAAAAGGTGCTCCCGGATGCTCTCAAAATATAGTGTTGGCAAGGTGTCAGTTTAATACAGTCATAAAGTGTTTTTACTTTCAACCCCGTTTGTTTATCGAGGAATATCAACTATGGAGTTGAAGGTTGGTTGTCTTATTTTGAATCTATGTTGTCTTTCAGTGAGTGCCACCAAGAGAAAAAGTTTTTTTGTTGAATAAAACCAAAATTAAGTGTTTGGTTTGGACCATGTTATAGAGTTAAAAAAAACAAATAATTTAGTATTTTGAATTATTAACCTAGGTTAAGTGGTTGCGGAGAAAATTCAAAAAACCTACTCATAAAATCTCCCATGTTAATCTTATGGGATTAAGGTTTTTGGCTTTTCCTAAAAATTTTAGGTTGAAAAATAAAAAAAGCTGATTTTTGGAAAATTGTAAACCCCCATAAACCTCCCTTCCTAAGGTCCGATTTTTTGTTTTTCGAACTTAAAGTCATGACTGTCACTTTACACATTTAAGCCAAATTTAATCGAAATCGGAGTTTTTTCCTCAAGTTATCACATTCCCGGACACACACAAACACACATATATATATATTTGAACGAATAGTGTTTTTCGCGTTTGGGGATCTCAAAACAAAAAGTTATCATGGTCTCGGGTTTAAGTCTTACCATGAGACCTACGGTAATAGCTTCTCCTAATAGGGGAAATTCGCTAAAAAAGAATAAAACTCCTTTAGAAACATATCCTTAAATATTGTACTGTCCTTGAGAATTCACATTTCCGATGGTAAATGGATTTATTCATATTTTTATTCTAAACGTTTATACTGGTTAGATAAGGTAAAAACAATTTATCATAGATTTTGCCAAATAATATGCTTAGTGGATCTACTCAATCCACTCAACAGATTTATTAGTTATTATTTCAAGGATCAGTTGCTAGTATATATATATATATATATATATATATATATATATACATATCCATAAGTTCATAACTATTAGCATATCGGCAAGTAATCTACTTACATAATCTGCGGTTGATATCTAATATCTACTATTACAACACAACGTACTCGAAGGGGTTAGTGACCAAAGGTGGCGACTTCAATTTTATTTTGTGAAGTAATGTTGTTTTACGTTTACTTCTGTCTATTATATCGTCTTAACCTCAATCTTTCAAGTATTAACGAAGTAGCCTTATCTAAAATAAACGGTATCAGGAAACTGACACATACTTTCTCTCTTTTAGCCCAACATAAATGATTAAATTACTTTTTATTTGCTAAATATAGAATATAAGGTACGGATGAACATACAGAAAATGTACTAAAAATGTTGTTTACGGAAATATCCACCCAAATTCCTTTTTGTGAGGCACTAAAGAATCCGTTGCTACACACAGTTGTTTAAGAGGGGAAATGCCCCCTCGTCCCCCCAGGGTTAAGTGGCAACATAATTCGAATATCCTCTGTTGGTCAATGCTAATTTGACAAGCATATCAAGTTTGATTGAAGATGATCAGTAAATAAGAGAGGAATTGTAATTGTTTATTCCCCATAAGAATAACATTGGAAAATGTACTGCGTTTACCGCAAAATGAAAATTTAGATTTTCCCCGCAACCAGCAATCGTAGACTAATAATTCAAGATACAAAATTATTTAGTTTTTTGAGCTCTTTTTAATGATGTTAAGTAATTGTTTTTTTCATGAAAAACCCAAAAAACAGATTTTTTTATGTTTTAAGTCCTGTAATTTCTGAACGCGAATTTTTCCATAAATTCGGGTGGTGTCATTTTGTTGGACACCTAAAGCTCTTAAAACCACTTAAGTTTAATCAAAATCGTTGACCCTTCAAAACAAAAAATTCAAAAAAAGGAAAAACACCCGGGGATATCGAGGATTAGTGCCTACATACCAAATTTCATCAAAATTTGTCCATTGGTGTGGGCTCTAGCTCTGTATACATCCACACAGACACACACGCACACTCATACGCACACACACAGACATCACGTAAAAATCACTTTTTTGGGTTCAGGGAGCACCAAAACAAATGTTTCCACTAACAACTCAAATTCGAAAATTTTTACGAAAACAATACTTTCTCCATAGGCTATACAGGGGGCTTTCTCCATAGGCTATGGGGCCCCCATAGGGGGGGGCTGTACAGGGGAGAAAGTACAAATTTGCATTATGAACTTTGACTACAACCATGTTATAAATTTGACAACAAATTACCTAAGAGATTTGATTTTTAAATTTTAAATAATGATAATTAAAAATAAGGCATTTTACAATTATCTTCTTTACATTATAATCAAACTCGTTTTGCATAAAAAATACACACACTTAAACTTTACTCCGCTTGTCAATTGAAATAATTTGGTCTAAATATAAAGGTTTTATATTGCCTTTTTCCTCGTCTCGATTTCGTATATTGGTTGTATACTACTACCAGGTTTTCACGCTGAGTTGCGTCATGTTCACTTAGCCTTGACTAGAGATTTCAAGCTGATAACAGTACAATTTTTTTCGTTCAAGTTGACATTGTCGAAGAATTAATAAGTTACTTAACAAAAACAAGGACAGATACATTTTCATATAGACGGCCACCAAAACACAGTTTTAGTGACAAACTGTCGCAATGTCCAATGTCACTATTTTATCATTCCGCGGTAGCCGGCACGAGGACCATATCAATCCCTCTTCAAATTTGTCTAGTTGCCTACACACAACCTTCTAGTTTTCTAGTATACTACACTACTTACCTTCCTAATGGCTTACTTCATATAGTTAACTTCACTCCGCTTGTAAACTTGTTACATCTCAATCCTCCTTCAAAGTAGGCTGGTGCCATGGACTGACTCTTCAAGACGTCCATCATCCCAGACAACCTGCCTATTCCCACACGTAAGGTGGCGGACTCGAACGCCTTGCATTTCCAGCATTCCGCCACTCTCATTACAGAACACGTGTTTTGCACCACGTAAAGTGGTAATTTGTTGCAACGTGTGTTAGGTGGGAATTATGTTAATTGTAAATAATACCCCCATAACTCCCCTCGGCAGATTTACGAGTTTCGATTGTCCACTGAGCTAGCAGACTGAGCTAGCTGGGACAGCAGACTGCCCTTGTGACCTACAGAACTTTCGAAATACCTGTATGCTTTGTTTACTCTTTTGGTATTAGTAGTAGTTTGAATTATGCTACAGGAAAAAGCAAAGAGTTTACTAGCAAGATTCACAAGTCCTAATGACAAAATTAAAATAAGTATTTTGTTAACATATACAATTATTAAATTAGAAGAAAATAACAATTTATACAACCCTCCAAATATCCTTCGCTGCAGTATAAGTAGCTTTGACTAACATTATATTCTATGTTTTTATCCAATTTAAAGACCCAAGATTGGGATATTTGCGAGAAATTTTTGTAAAAATCTAAATTATACAAAGGAATTCACTATCTGAATTTTTAGTTGTTAATAGTTCGTATGGTGAGTTGGGGTTAATTTAGACAAAAAATGCCAAATCCGACAAATAAATTAATTTATGTAAAAACTAACGGGTTTTATGCCTGAATAAGCTAAAATTAATTGTTCAAGCAAAGTAGGTATGCGATCCACTCTGGGGAATGAATACTTAAGTTTGTTTTATAGATGAAAACCAGACACAACGAGAGAATAAATCGCACGATGACGCAAAAATATATGTATCCAATCTATAGTTTTTGTTTAGTGGTTTTGACCGGAATTCTTTCACTTGACATTTTTAAAATCACACCCTGCTTGAATACCGGTTACAAAGAACCTGCAACTGAATAACTGCGTACGTAATCTACCAATTATGTTTTCCTTTTGCTATCACAAGAAAAAATCTAAGATTATGGATATATTGCGTTTTAAAATATAAATTATTCAAGAAGTACAAAATGAATGTATTTCTTTTTCACTACATTGGCGTTCTACTTTTCATATTGAAATACTTAAAAAATGTGTATTTAAAATTGAACTATACATTTTGCATGACTTTTTGTTTAGGCTTTTTACGTGTTGGGAAAATAGTATCTGTCCATTTGGTTTTAAGGTACTTTATAAATTAATCATAAATTAATATATATTTTTTTATTTCATAAAGATTGGCTATGTGCGTATTTCTTTGTAGCAGAGTTGTTTACAAAGTATCAATATTTCTCTCTCAATATTGTATTGTTACAATACACTATTAATTTAATTAAAACTCTAAGCCAAATAATATATTTAATGCTAATCTAAGGCTTTTATGTTCTTTTTCAATGGAAATACAGTGACATTTTAAATAGCCCCAAATTACTTTTATGGATTTCACTATTGTTTTCATAGTTCATAAAGAAATGTTGGTATTATGCCTCGGTACCAGTCACGAGCCTGCAGAAATGACCAAGGACAATGGCGCCGTGTAAATTGGTTTGTCCTGCATTATAAAACCTACATAAACGAAAACAATGCAAAATTGGGCAAACAACTGGAAAATGAATTTGTTCTACATGATAGAGAATTTCGATTTTTAAGTTTATATATATATATATATATATATATATATATATATATAAAGTACTAAGAAACACGTGCTGCTCTGAATAATTTTACACAATTGTTTTTTGGTCCACTTCATGTTACCTGCTTGAACACGTGCTTTCAACGGGTATTTTAAATAATTAACAAAGAAATATATAAAAGGTCATAGCGTAACACCCGAAACAACATTTTTGTTCTCTCAGTAGCGAGTTATAAACAACATATTAAAAAAAATATATATATATACTCATAGCACATACGATATACTGCAGTTTTAAAAGTTAAATTAAAAAGTACTTTCGCAATAATTAATTCAATTTTTGAATGTTGTTGAATGCAGCCAACAAAAAAAAAACAGTTGAACAAAATAAATATAACGTGTACAACGTTACCGTTTAACTTGAACAATGTTAACATTTTTCTGCTGGAGTAAAATCAGTATTAAATTGTCTACTTTAACCGACTGTTCTTTTTATATGATTTCTTACCAGATTTTAACTAAGCTTCAAGGATTTAACAAATAGTATAATCTAACATACACAAAACACGATTACTGTGGTTGTTTAATCAATATACGTTTATTAAAAACGTTTAGTTTAAATTATTTATAACATATGCATAAATGAATATTATATTAATTAATAATTAATTAATATAATATTAATTATTAATTAATATTATGTTAATATTATATTATCATGCGCCTTCCGTCCCTAGGTTATCCTAGCGCAGCCATTCTGAATGTAACGTAAGACGAAGAATCTTTTTTGCAATCGCATTTAATCATTACGTGATATAAAATACTGTTTTCCCTATAACGCAATAGAACGTACTCCGAATCACAATTTCTCCCTGGAGAATCAATAGACGCAACAAGAAACATATTATCCCAAGTTATCCCAAGTTATCACTCCATCGAGCAAAGACATTATATAGTTAGTGAGTGACTTAGTCTATCGTTTGTTCTTTAATAAGCTAGAAGTCCAAACAGTCTCAGCAAACCTGACTCCACTTTTTTTTAATAATTCTATTACTGTATGACCGGTAGCCTAACACTTTTTTGAAAAAAGTTAAATCAGCAATACAGTTTATAATAAAATCTAGAAGTAGTTCAATTTACGATAATGTTCAGCTAATAAGGGATTCTCATTGGTTCAGTCAACCGCTTATCTCAGCATGGAGGAGGCAATGACCCATTTTATTCTCACGTTTTACGCACTGATTTGGTTTACACTTAAAAAAATATAGTTTCAGATTGTGTTAAAGAACTTTTACTATTTTGACACACAAAACCGGTTTAAATAATGAGGACAGTAGTAAGGAAAAACCTGCAATAGAGTAAAACACCACTCTGAAATAAACTTGTATTTCCAAATCCTGAAAACGTTATGTTGATCGGCAAAAATGTTAATGGAAGCAATTAAACAAGATCCAGTTTGGTCGGAAATGTGGTCCATGAGCCAGAAGGCGACATTAAACTGATAGTAACCGATAAGAGATAGAGATATTGAGGGAAAGGTAAAATTGAGAATTCCGAAACTTGAGATAAGGCATCAGCGGAGTACTTGTTTCGTAACGTTTATCTATGTATCGTTAATCTATTAGCTTTGATACCAATGAAAATTCCTTAAGATTTTAGATCAACGTTTGGATAAACTAATTACTCGTGCTGTTATGAAGTGTAATACATTTTGGAATGCCCTCGTGCAGTCTTAAGATTTAATGTAAAATAAATCCTATTTTCAGCATGTTTTATCAAGAATGTTATATTATATTTATTAAATGGTATGTTTTGCTGATTTTCTCTATTAAATTACATGTTTGATTTCTATTGACAAATAGTCATTTAAAACACTGTAAAAGCTAAATTTAAACTTAATTTAGTTTACATATTAGATACATTAATTTTACCTATAAAATTAAAACATATTGTTATAACATTATAATATTATTATTATAAAATTATTATGAAAATAAAATTGAAATGTTAAACACAAACTATTAGGGAATGGTTTCTTTTTAATAATTCTTCCTCGTACTACATTGTTTTCTGATCTGGAATACAGACAAAATGTTTTGGTTAGGAAGTGGTGGTAGTTGCATGATTTAGTTTTTCCTTCTGAAGTCAACTACGTTGTAGCCTACTATATGCACAGGCACACTTTATTTTACACCTGAAGTCTGTGCAGTGCAATAAACCATCCCATATATATTGTACACAGCTTATTTATTGTATCGTAAAGTTATAACATAAAGTTGTATACGTCTTCGTTATAACACTATTAACCTTCAAACATTCATACATTATGCCTCATTCTCCCTCTATGTTCCTTTATTCACTCTCACTTCTCTCATTTACTCGTTCTTTACTCCTTGTGACCTTGTTCCATGTCTTTATTTATTCGGTTCGTTAGAAAATACTTCCAAGGGAGTTTAAAGGCTGGTGAATGAAGTCTTATAAAACCATGTAATATGTAATCATGTATATGTAAAGGCAGGAATATCATATTATTTTAGCCCCTGGCTGAGCTTATTGTAGTATTCGTACTACTCATTTTTTGATTTGTTGTTCGTGAATGATAAATTTTTCAATTTCACTTTATGAGAGTCCATTATTTCTTTCCGATTCTTCAAAATGTTTTCGTAAAAATAGTATAATAGAAAATACATCTTCTTCGATCAAGTAGAGTTACGTTTTCGACCTTGATACAATTTCCGCTGGGTGTGGTACACGATAGGTAAGATCATCGTTATCATTCATATTTAAATTAACAGCTGTTATGATTCGTCTGATTTAAATAAAATCACTTATCTATCTCTACTCTATCGGCCCTCAATGATAGAGTCTCTGGACATCTCTAGCACTTAATATTACTTTTTAAACGATACATTTTTTAAGTACTTTTTAGAATATTTTAGAAGTTGAAGATCAATTTGCTTTAGGTTTGGACATCTTTTACAGTGAAGATGTAAATTAATAAACAATAAATATGCTTCTTTCAAGATGCAACATGTAACTAACTTTTACTTTCCCTCCATATAGTATATGGAGAAAGTATTGTTTTCGTCAAAATTTTCGAATTTGAGTTATTAGTGGAAATATTCGTTTTGGTGCTCCGTGAACCCAAAAAAGTGATTTGTACGTGATGTCTGTGTGTCTGTCTCTCTGTATGGATGTGTACAGAGCTAGAGCCCTAACCAATGGTCCGATTTTTATGAAATTTGATATGTAGGTACTAATCCACGATGTCTCTAGGCTTTTTTTCATTTTTTGTAATTTTGTATTTTTAAGAGTAATTATTCCCCAAAAACCGCCAAAAAACATAACAAATCAAGATTTATCAAAAACGGCTCTAACGATTTTGATTAAACTTTAGTATTTTTTAGAAATTTATTTTTCCAACAAAATGACACCACTCGCATTTCTGAAAAAAATTTGGGTTCAGAAATTACAAGACTTAAAATATAAAAAAATATGTTTTTTGATTTTTCATAAAATAAAATAAGTATTAAAAATTCTACTATTCACCATTAAAAAGAGCTCAAAAACTAAATAATTTAGTATTTTGAATTACTATTCTACGATTACTGGTAGCGGAGAAAATTTAAATTTTCATTTTGCGGTAAACGCAGTACGTTGACCAATGTTATTCTTATGGGTAATACAAAAACTACTATTTCTCTGTTATTTATTGAACAATTCCGTTCAAACTTGATATGCTTGTCAAGTTAGCATTGACCAACAGAGGAAATTCGAAATATGTTGCCCCTTAATAACCCTGGAGGGGAATAGGGGGCATTTCCCCTCTTAAAACCACGTGAGTAGTGATGGATTCTGTAGTGCCTCCTAAACAGGGATTTGGGTAGATATTTTTGAAATCAACTTGTTTACAAGATTTTCTGTGCATTCTACACAGCATGTATTTGTATTCTATATTTAGTAAATAAAAAGTAATTTATTCATTAAAGTTGGGCTAAAAGGGAGAAATTATATGTCAGTTTCCTGATACCGTTTATTTTAAACACAAATTGTAAAATGATTGATGAATGTCAAACTGCAATACTAAGAATCTAAATATATATATAATTTAAATCTAACTCACTGACTCATTACAAAAACTATAATGCTATATAGCTATAATGCAAAATGCCCTTAAGAAGTCTACCGCATCAGCGTTAAACGTTCTCTTAAAAGATGATAACATAAAGAGATGTTTATTGTTCAGAATAGTTCAAAAGCTATACTACAGAATGCAGCATCATAACTGTTTATTCTATGGGGTACACCGGGAAAGAGGAATTTCAGTGGAGGGAACAAACTATTGTACACCCCTTTTACATACTTTGGGTTATAATTTAATCCTACAAACTTTTTGAACGTATTATTAAACGCCATGATATTACTTCATGTTTGTGTTTCTGTCTTTATTACAAGTGTTATGCTGGATGCCAACTTTTATTGGACTTTAATCTGAGTTTTAACTGAGTGTTCAGGAAAAGTTTGATTGATATAATATGCTTATAAATGTTTGTTATAGGTGTTTTCAAACTAAATGAACATTGAAATTACAGACTTCCCTAAATTAACACCAACAAGGGAGCATGAATCAGTGATACCACCAAAAAGGCATAAATAATTGGAATTTTAGTTATATGTATTAGGGTTTGAGAGCTCAAGCAGAGCTATGAGCAGTTTATTTTTTGATCCTCACCAAATTTGTCGTATTAAATTATCATATGTCACATTTGACAGTAACTACCAAGGTTACCAAGGTATAACTACCCACAAGTTATGCAGGGTTACCCAAATATGATCGTCACTAAATTTAAATAACATATTACTCTTAAAGTAATTGAAACATTAACACATTCAAACCAAAGTGTAATTGAACACAGTCAAAATCTGTGTTTAGTTTTTAGGCTACATGAGAAGTGAAAAGGCATTTTAATTAGTTTACAAAACACAACAACATTAAATGCAATTTTATTGCAAAATAAAAGTTCATATTCAAAATTATTAAAAAAGTTTATTCAAAAAGTTTATTGCAAAATAAAACATTCATATTTTACATACTTACGACAAATTAATTAATTTATGATTTATATTAAAGTTCGTAGTCCTAAATTAGGCCTAGCATTTTTCCCTCTCTATAGCCATATCTATCCTTATTAAAAAAAATATCAATTTTAAACTATTTATTTGAGTCATCTTTGTTTAATATTGAGTAATTGAAGTACTATCAGTAATTACCATAGACATACTGTTCTTAGACTCATTTATTGAGGCTGTGTTTTACTCAGGCGTATTTACGACTGAATTTACGATTCCCTGTTGTACTTCGTTATTTAAATTGATGAAGTTGATTTGATTTAATCTTCTATTTGATAAAACCGAACTTAACATTAAATGATAACTGTGACTTAAAATAAACCGAATCAATTAGGATACCGTACATATTTGTGTAATTGTTGTCATTAGACTAGGCCTGACAATCCCAGTTACACTCGAAAATACAAACATAATGTCAATTAAATGATGAATTATAAATCAAAACTGGGAACTCAGTTCTATGATCCTATTCATCATTATTATATATAAACATATGTTTAATAATGACATGACCAAATACAATTATCATCTGCAATAGATAAACATTAAAACTTTAAAGACCAAAGTGGCCAAGCCCTAGATGATTTTCAATATTTTCTGAATTTTGATGTAGGTACCTAAAAATCATAAGAATATGTTAATATGTTATAGGATAAGTTTTTACGCTGGTTATTATTACGGCCTACACCTGTTCACTTGGCGAAGTATTTTTTTTCAATTAAACTAAATATTTTGCTTGGATGTATAAAATACACCCGTCGCAGCAAACCTGCATAGTCAGCGAATTTCCTATGCACTTTTTTGTCTTAATACCACATAAAGCCGCTTACCAAGTTTCATAAAAATATATTCACAAATAAGCGATATTTTAATTATTCTACATAAGAATAACATTGGGGATGACAGAAGGTTTGCTGACAGAAGGAACAAAAGCAATGTGTTTTTATACAAGTATCAGTATAACTCAAGCAGAGGTGAAACTACATACAAAATTTTAGCGAATTTCTCCCATAGGGAAGAAGCTATTACCGTAGTCGGCATGGTAAGACCTAGGCTCGGGACCATGATAAATTTTCGTTTTGAGGTCCCCAGACCTCAAAAACACCATTCGTTCGAAACTGTATATATATATAATATATATATATATATATATATATATATATATATATATATATATATATATATATATATATATATATATATATATATGTCCGTAGCTGCGATAACTCTCGTAAAGATGGTCAGATTTTGATGAAATTCGGTAAAAACGTGTAAAGCAACATTTATGACTTTAGATTCAAAACCAGCCAGGTCGCTCTATCCAAAGGGGTATTTTGGGGGGGTGTTGTACCCAAAAAATGCGTTTTTTGAAGTTTTTACATGTAATATTTTAAAAAGACAAATTTTAGTTCTCACCATTGGATTCAGCTTTAAAACACACACAATTTGGTGTTTTGATCATTACTCTACGTCAATTGGTTACAGAGATATTGAAAGTGCTAAACACAGTACGTTATCCAAAGCTATTCATATGGAGAATAAGAAAACATTTATATCTTGCTTATTTATGATTGTATACTAACGAAGCTTGGTATACGGTTTCATCTGGTTGTGGTCTATTGTTATTGGACAAAAAACAATTTTTACCCATGATTCCCGTAGCAACAAACCAGCCCCCATGTTATTCTTATGGAGAAAAAGTAAAATGTAATGGCTCCCTTAGTTATGAAAATAAATTAATAAAACTTGGTATGTGGCTTCATTAGTTCAGTTATATTGATATTTGCATACAAAATTATTTTTCTGTTCCTTGTTGCAGCAAACCTGCATACTCAGCCCCCAAGTAATTCTTATGGAGAATAATTAAAATATGTTATATGTTGCTTATTTATTAATGAATATTGATGAAACTTGGTATGTGGCTTCATCTAGTTGAGTTATATTGATATTTGCATAAAACCTCATTATTTCTGTTCATTGTTGTAGCAAACCTGCATACTCATCCCCATGTTATTTTTATGGAGAATAAGTAAAATGTAATGTCTGCCTTAATTATGAACTTAAATTAATAAAACTTGGTTTGTGGCTTCATCTCGTTGAGGTATATTGATATTTGCATAAAAAATAATTTTTCTGATCCTTGTTGCAGCAAACCTGCATACTCAGCCCCCATGTAATTCTTATGGAGAATAATTAAAATATGTTATATGTTGCTTATTTATTAATGAATATTGAAGAAACTTGGTATGTGGCTTCATCTAGTTGAGTTATACCGATATTTGCATAATAATTTTTTCTTTTCTTTATTGCAGCAAACCTGCATACTCATCCCCATGTTATTTTTATGGAGAATAAGTAAAATGTAATGTCTGCCTTAATTATGAACTTAAATTAATACAACTTGGTTTGTGGCTTCATCTCGTTGAGTTATATTTATATTTGCATAAAACCTCAATTTTTCTGTTCCTTATTGTAGCAAACCTGCAAACTCATCCCCATGTTATTTTTATGGAGAATAAGTAAAATGTAATGTCTGCCTTAATTATGAACTTAAATTAATAAAACTTGGTTTGTGGCTTCATCTCGTTGAGTTATATTGATATTTGCATAACAAATAATTGTTCTGTTCCTTGTTGCAGCAAACCCGCATACTCAGCCCCCATGTAATTCTTATGGAGAATAATTAAAATATGTTATATGTTGCTTATTTATTAATGAATATTGGTGAAACTTGGTATGTGGCTTCATCTAGTTGAGTACTGATATTTGCATAATCATTTTTTCTTTTCTTTATTGCAGCAAACCTGCATACTCATCCCCATGTTATTTTTATGGAGAGTAAGTAAAATGTAATGTCTGCCTTAATTATGAACTTAAATTAATACAACTTGGTTTGTGGCTTCATCTCGTTGAGTTATATTTATATTTGTATAAAACCCCATTTTTTCTGTTCCTTATTTCAGCAAACCTGCATACTCATCCCCATGTTATTTTTATGGAGAATAAGTAAAATGTAATGTCTGCCTTAATTATGAACTCAAATTAATACAACTTGGTTTGTGGCTTCATCTCGTTGAGTTATATTGATATTTTCAAAAAACTAATTTTTCTGTTCCTTGTTGCAGCAAACCTGCATACTCAGCCCCAATGTAATTCTTATGGAGAATAATTAAAATATGATATATGTTGCTTATTTATTAATGAATATTGATGAAACTTGGTATGTGGCTTCATCTAGTTGAATTCTATTTATATTTGCATAAAAACCAATTTGTTGTGTTCCTTTTTTCAGCAAACCTACGTACTCATTCCAAAGTTTATTCTTATAGACAATAATTAAAATTGTATAAATCGCTTTTTTGTTAATTAATTTTTATAAAACTTGATATGCGGCTCAATGTGGCATTAAGACATATCTTATGCATTGGAAATTCACTGAGTACGCAGGTTTGCTGCGAAGGGGGTATCATTAATTTATGTTCATAATTAAGAGATACATAATGTTTGACTTATTCTCCATAAGAATAAATGGGGGCTGAGTACGCAGGTTTGCTGCTACGGGAAGTGTCGGTAAAAATTACTGTTTTGTGAATATAAGAAATAGACTATAACCAGACGAAGCCACATACCAATTTTCATTAATATTTGTTCATTAATAAGCGAGATATAAAATTTTACTTATTCTCTATAAGATTAACACTGGGTAATGTACTTTGTTTAGCACTTTTTATACCTTGGTAACCAATTGACGTAGAGCGATGATCAAAATACCAAGTTGATTGTTTTTTAAACTAAATTTAACGGTCTAAACAAAACTTTGGGTTTAAAAAGAATTACATTTAAAAAGTTCAAAAAACCCATTTTTGGAGTACAAAACCCCTCCAAAACCCCCTTTAAAATAGAGCGATCCCCTGGTTCTCGAACTCTTGAAAATAGATCCTTCCTTACACTTTTGTACCAAATTTCATCACGTTCGAACCATTATTACAAAATTTATCGTGCCTACGGTCACACACACACACACACACACACACACACACACACACACACATATGAATTTGAACGAATGGTGTTTTAGGCAGCTGGGGACCTCAAAACGAAAAATTATCATGGTCCCGGGCCTAACCATGCCGACTACGGTAGTAGCTTCTCCCCAATAGGGGAAATTCGCTAAAAACGCTTTTGGACTTAAATCAAACTTGTTTAAAAACAAGAAATTATAACAAGATACATTAAATTATATGGTATTACTGAAGCAACTTTGTATCATGCTTGTAAAATTGACTTGACTCTCGAATATTAGTAGGCGATTTTAGATTTCATAATTCTGCTCATCGTAATAATTCAGTTGCATTATAGTATAAGGGAATACGGCCATTCAATGTCCTCATTCAGGCACATTACAATCACCCAATGACGTGATGGGAGGGTAGGAGGGAGCTGTAGGATGTGCCAATATCCCGACAGACTCTCGACGACCAGCGATTGCGAATTTGCGAGTTTCGAACAGTTAATTAATTACTTTCTTCCTCCAGCCGACTAACACGTCATTGGTCTTCACGCACCACGTCCCTACCTCCTGATTTGGTATGTTATAAAATCTGGTATTTGGGTAAAAAGTGAATGGACCCTGTAGAAAAACTGACACAGATTTATGACTTAAGAAAATCCTCTATTATTGGAAATTGTGTGAGAAAAACTCTTGTTTTACTGATAAATTATATACTGACAAACACTTTTTAGTGAAAGCTTTCTCGGTTCGACTGCGACTAACTTACGTTTATGCGTTATGGAAATGCATTTCGTATGCAACTGCACCTTTCCCCGAGTGGTTGGAGCGAACGGCCGTCATATTTGACAAGTGGGGTTGTTACCTGCAGGACAGTCGCCATACTACTATCACTGGCCTCAATCTCAACTTGATAACATTAAATTTGATATTGGGGCAGGTCAATAACCGTTTTACCGTCCAAGACAATTCATTACAGTTTGTTTATTTATCGATTTAAGTGTTTCTAAATATTTCTGTAAACATATTTGGATAGTTTGTTATTATTGCAACTATACATAATTGAATGTGTCATATTTTCTTTAACAGTTTTACTTAACAATGCTGCAACATTTAATATGTTTCTTCTCCAGGTTAAAGCGTAAATCAAATATTTACATCGATGCAATTTCCCCAATTTCTTTAACATGTTCTGAATGTTGGAGCTCTGCCAATTTCACAGTCATGGAATCCTCAATAAATTAGAATTCATAAACCATTTAAACTTGTTTTTATCCCTAGGCACATTTATGTACGTTTGTGTAAAAATGTATGTAAATTACCCCAACTAATAATCTTTTAAGCATTTTTTTCATCCTCAATACGGTTTTACTAAGCATCCGTTTATATTTTGAAATTTGGCTGTAATAAACTGTAAATTTGTCTATCCATAAACTTGCTTTGCGATTTGCTGCGACTTATTTTTAATTTAATAAAACGTGTTACAGAAAAGCATAATTTGTAATATATCATTTTAATGATATATTACATTAATAAGGAGAGGAACACGTTAGTTTATCACACCCAAAACATTTTAGAATTTATAGTGAATAAAATAAAAACAAAATATCTAAGAGAAAACATGGAATATATTGGCCAATCGTTCAGAGACGTAGATACAGTATCAACCTCAGATTATCCTCGTTGAAAAGGAATATTTTATAGAGAGAATGTTCAGTCAAAAATATATTTATGTAAGAATGTTTTACTACTATCTCCCAATATTTATCACAACGTTGGTTAATCAATTACAACGACCATTTTAATTCAGGTGATAGACTTTGATCTAGGAACTAATGGTTTAATCAAGAGTAGCAGATGGTTCTCAACTGTGTCATTTCCCTAAATCACTGGCCTGGAAGAGACTGCACGGACAATTACCCAGCCCCAGGCCCGAACACTATGGTGAGGCTGGGTTATATAAAATTGTAGTCGATCAATACGTGTCGGCATTTGCCTCTCTCAAACTTCCCTGATGAATACCCGAAAGAGATGTTATTTACGCTATAAAATTAATTTTGTTTATTGTGCATGAGGTTGTTCACAATACAGAAGGTCGGATATTAAACCTGATTAACGCGGTTTTCTCCAAATATAGTTGCACTTAAACTTTGGTTTATGAAGTTTATGAGGAATTCCGCTTTTACAATGTGTTATGGGTAGTTTAAACCTGGTTTAACTTAACCTATAGAAGGAACGCTAATGATTTTGTTCTATGGTGATACGTAATCTTAAATCCTGTGTACTAAATCCATGTTTTCCGTTTAACTCAGCGTAAAAAAAAACAAATGCAAATGAAAAGTGTTGTTGACTTTATACTTTAAACTGGCTGGATCAATTTTTGGGGAAAACAAATTGCGCCAAATCAACCCTAAATCTCAAGTGCAAAGTAAACCCGGGTTTAGTTTAAACTTGAGTTGGGAAAAATAGCCCTAAGGAGTAAAACTAGAAACAAATTTGTAAAAAATATTTTTTCAACAAATGTATGAAGAAATAACGGAATGAATTTCAAAATATATTCCATAGCTAACCATAATTTTATAAACAATATATTACTATAGGCTATTTATTTTTCAGTTAATATATCAAAACTTCACAGGGACATGTAACTAAGAGGCATTGAGTTTAATATGTGTTAAAAAAATTAAAGCAAGAAACGAAAATAGTATATAACATCAAAATAGTTGATATCATCAAAGAGACGCTATATAAACTAGCAAGGCTCAAGAGCTCCGCCCGTTCACCTAGACCCTATATTTAGTTATGAATTCAAATAAAATCGCTTAGCTAATTAACTTGAAACATTTTAAGTGTTTGGATTATTTTAGCTTTAAATTCTTGCTATTCCCTATAAGTTTGATCAAAAACAATATGTCTCCTTATATTTCCTCAGAAGTCTGGGATTGCCGGGTGTCAGGTTTGCGGGGTTCTCAAAGGTTCCTGGGACGAGTTTACTTTATAAATATAAATCAGTTCCTTTGATATTGGCCACGAGTAATATAAAACTAAATACCTATAAAATTAAATTATGAAATGGAAAATATTTACACACCTAAAAAAATAAAACAGTTTAGTATGTTCCGTTTTTGTGTATACAGTAATAAACTTCAGTTGTATGTCATTAACATTATCTTGTTGATTTCGATGTTGATCAATGTTCAATAGGCCTTAATAACATTTGTGGATGAATGCAACTCTGAGTCAGTTTTTTATAATTCGTTTTAGACTTTCCAATGTTTTGTTTGTCTATTGTCACGTAGTATACCGTGATTGACGCCGCAACGTGAGTGCTGGTAGCGGGCGAGTTTAGCAACAACTCAGGTAGCTTAAGCCGTCGTGTCTTTCCGGCACGTGTCAGTTTAGGAAACTGTGAAGTGATGTAATATTTTGAAACTGAGGTCACAAAATGATCAAATAGAACTTTCCGACCAGCCTTGAAATCTTTCTACTAATTACTTAGTATTAATTTTAATACTAGTTAGGGAAATTTTAAATATGTTTTTGTTACACTCAGTTTGCAGTTCGAAATGACAGTCTTCTATCGTGATTTTTATGTTTAGATGTATAGCTAAAAACTAATTCTTAATGAAATTTCTGAATATAACTTATAATATATAAGCAGATTTAAAATTAAAATTGCAATTTTAGTTGTATACTACTACAGTATTCTTTTAAGCTACCGCATTCCACTTCAATACATTCTTAGTAAAGGCGTGGACAAAGCCACACCAATCGGATGTTATCTACATCAGCAGGGAAAGTAGCCAGGAAACCTTTAAACTACTTCACCTCTCCATTCTCATTCGGTTGAGGCGAGTGCCAGAATCCAACGGCCCGTGACGTATGACAACTGTCACTGGCAGCAGGCTAGGCGAGCCTGCTACTGCGCGACGTAAAACACTATCTTTAACTGGAATGACTACATTTTCCACATTTCATCCTGTTTTATAGTCTTTTAATGAAGGAAGTAAATCTATATAATGGAGGCTAGTGTTTTTGTATGGATTCGTTACACAGTGTCTAATGAAGTTGGCTGAAAGTTAATGCGTTTGTACCTGTACTTCCAAGGATAATTGTAACTATCTTTATATCCTTGTCTAGAAGGCATTTCTAATAAAACAAGTTTTTTGTTGATAGTCCCCGTAGTAGCAAACCTGCATACTCGGCCCCCACATTATTCATATGGAGAATAAGGAAAGTTGTATACCTCTCTTAATTATGAACTTAAATTAATAGAACTTGGTATGTAGCTTCACCTGGTTCAGTTATATTGATAATTGCAAACAAAACACATTACTTATCTTCCTCGTTGCAGCAAACCTGCGTCCTCAACCCTAATGTTATTATTATGGAGAATAAAAATCTTATATATCACTTGTTTATGAATGTCTTTTTGTGAAACTTGGTAATTGGCGTTATGTAGTAGTGAGACATATATATATATGCATTGGAAATTCGCTAAGTACGCAGGTTTGCTGCGATGGGACTATTTTGAGTTATTTTTCGATTGCTGGTAAATTGTTGCTAAATTAGCTAAATTAGCTAAATACTGCTATTTTTCCCGAGTCCCTGAGATCAAGACCTTTAATTTGAGCCGTCTCCCATCATCCTTCGATTTGCCAAACTCCCACAATTTTGACTTAAAAATTTCGCTTACAGAATTATATATAAAGATGGGTTTAGATTCATAAATCATACATTCTTACAAAGTACATTTCTTTGGAAGAACTTTTCGAAAACACTTGTAAGATTTTCAGCAAAAAGAGCGAGGAAACAGTAACAATAAATATGCGATTTTCATGAACACAAATAATTTGAATTCATGCGTCTGCGTGTGGGATTTGAAATTCCAACTAACAATGCCAACAACCATGTTATATACCTCTTATTTATGAATGAATATTGATGAAAATTGGTATCTTCACCTAGTTTAATTCTATTTATATTTGCATAAACACCAGTTGTTTGTGTTCCTTGTTACAGAAAACCTGCGTACTCATCTTTCAATGTTATTCTTATGGAGAGTAATTAAAATTGTATATATTTGTGAATATATTTGTATGAAACTCGGTATGCAGCTTTGTGTGATATTAAGACATATAATATGCATTGTAAATTCGCTGAGTACGCAGTATTATTTGTAAATTCGCTGCGACAGGAGTATTATTAAGTGCAAACAACATGATAATTAATTATTTATGAAATGCGACTTAGCTGATAGAAGATTGTTCAAAAGTATTCACACTTAATACTAGGGGTGCGAGGTGAGGGTCTTGGATGGCCAAACGGTTAGCGCCTTAAATTTCGGGGTAAGATGTCACGGGTTCAAATCTTGTTGATACACGGCTTTGAGAGGTTTGTACTGCTGTATTTTAAAAACGTTGAATACAAAATACCTCTGACGTTGTCAAAACAAAAAAAATACCAAAAAACATTAAAACTCATAGGCTCTATGCTCTAAACTCTATGCTCAATGATAACTGGTCACGAAATAGTAAACTAATTTTCAAGTTGTTGATTCAAATAACACTAGAATTATGAATACATATGTCTCAATATATAATTAATTAACGGTATATTTATATATTTAAATCCAAAATTATCACAAAATACAACTTCGGAATAGTATCCCGCTCTGTAACATATCATTAGAGGTAATCAGCAAGAGGCTTGGTGTGTTATTTTCAAAACGTATTCAACTAATGTGGGTAGTAGCTATTATAACGGGTACACCTCATATAATTGACAAGCTCTATGGCCTGAATTATTAAAAAAACATCCTAAAAAACCTATTCTAGGTCAAAAACGAGTATAATGACAGCCGTGCTTATATGTGGCGCCTGTGAGTCGCATCGGTAGCTGGACATCTGGACCACACTTAATTGTTATGTTTATACATTTAAAATTGATGTTAAGAGCCGGCTACCCTGTCAGCCATATTGGTTTTATCGCCCATTAGAATAATATTAAGTTCAGACCCCAATTTTTCACTTATCTCTTGAGATAAAATTTGGATTTTGGTGTCAATTGAAAGATATTCTTTTCGAGGGTGATTATTGTGGAAGATATTTTGAACATGAATTATAATATTTAATTATACGGGTATATATTACGGGTAGTATTATCAGTAGTAAACGTCATAATAGGGATTGTGTATTGTTCAAAAAGCTATAGTGGTAGTCGTATAACGGAAAAGGTCCTAAGTATCTTGTCCAATGTTAATTTTAAGTAGTAATTTTAATTGTATATATTGCTTATTTAGTAACATAGCATACTGATGAAAATTGGTATGTGGCTTCGCCTGGTTGTAGCCTATTGATACCTGCATAAAGTTGATATTTAGTTATGGTCCCCGTGGCAGCAGACCTGCGTACTCAATCATAATATTTAAGGACAATAAATAAAATATTATCTCCTATTTATGCATATATTTTGATGGTATGTTGTAAGTGGCTTCATGTAGTAGTGAGGTACACTTATATGAATTTATAATTCGCTGAGTACCCAGGTTTAATTTTTAATTGCAATATCAAAGGCATTTAGTAAAGAGTGAGCACAGTCCGTAAACAATCAACAAAATCCACTGTTGTGAAAGTAATTGTTGCCAAGAAATTCACACAAAATGATTTTAAATTTTGTCTAGTTGTTGCTAAGTGATTTAAATTAAAAATTTAATTTGCTTAGTGAAAAATAAAAGAAGCATCTCAGGTCTTCAGGGTATATGTGAGTTAATGATTGTAATATTATATTTTAGCAACATTTCCCCCATAGAAAGATGGCTTTGTAAGGCTTAAGCCCGAGAGCACGATGACTTTTCGTTTTGAGGTCCCCAGATGTCAAAAACGCCAATCTTTTAAATTTGTATATATGGTCACCCAAACCACCTAATGGATATTTGGATAAACATATACAGATAGGATGGGTGAAAAGTAATTAGGTATTAAACAACCCCAATTGACTTCCTTGAGAAGAGTGTATAAATTGTATTCCTGCCCATTTGAAGAAGTTTGATGAGAACAAAATGAATTTATACTAAACCTTTGGACACTTTTTCTGTGGTACAGAAAATAGGGACACATTCAGAATAGCATTTGTGCAAGAATAGTTACAAATCTGGCACAGTGAGAATGTACAGGATAAAAGTTTTTCCTTCTAGTATCACATTTTCATTACTGATCTTTTGTGGCGTCTAGTCCACCCTTCAGGATATAGTCTATTTACACTTATAGTGTGCATTCCACCCGAGAGGCATGGGGGAAGTGAACATATATGGAGTCCCAAAAACTGACTTATTAACTTACTTCACTTATTTTTCTTGTCCAATATCCTTCTGGCAGAGCGATGAACGTGTCAGACGTGCCAAACAGGGTTAGGTCACGGGTAGTATTGGTAAAATAAGATACTAAGAAAGTGAAGCAGAAATGAAATATGAAGGTGGTTAGTTACCAGACAGAAAACTACAGATTTTTGCAGAAAGCAAGAAAAGCAAGCAAGTAAAATATGTTACTTGAAAAAAAGTCTAGGTTTTAGCGAATTCCCCTTATATGGAAGAAGATATTACCGTAGGTCTCGTGGTAAGACTTATTATTAAGAATTTCTAATATATTACATGTATCTTAATACCACTTAAAGCCAGAATTCCCCACCACTTTCATCAATTTATATTCATAAATAAACGATTTATGACGTTTTAATTATTCTCCATAAAGAATAAAATGGCAACTGAGTATGCAAGTTTGCTGAAACAAGTGCACTAAAATGGGTTTTTATAAAAATAAAAATATAACTCAACTAGGGAAAGCCACATACCATGTTTTATTAATTTATGTTCATAATTAAGGGAGATAACATTTTACTTATTCTTCATAAGAATAACATGGGGGCTGAGTACGCAGGATTGCTGCTACGGGAACTACAGGCGAACATTTTTTTGTGCAAATATCAGTAGACTACAACGATATGATCAATATACAAAATTTCGTCAGGATAAGTTGATAAATAAGCGAGATATAACATTTTTCTTATCCTCCATAAGAATAACGTTGGACAACGTACTGTGTTTAGCACTTTCAATTGAAATTGTTTAGCACTTTCAAATATTGAAACTCCTTGATTTGCCAACTCTAGAATCAAGACACCAAGTCAAGACATATTTTTCTAGTTAAACTGATCAATGGAATACCTGATTGCTTAGACCTTCTTCAGAGAATAAGGTCAATTACCAGTTGACGTAGAGCAATGATCAAAACACCAAATTGTTTGATTGTTTAAACTGAATTCAATGGTGAAAACTAAAATTTGATTTACTAAAATATTATAGGTACAAAACAAAAAAAAACATTTTTGGTATATAAAAACCCCCCAAAATACCTCCTTGAATAAATCGATCTGGCTGGTTTTCGAATTTAAAGTCATAATTGTTGCTTATATTAACTTTTTGCTTTGAGGTCCCCAAATGCCAAAAACAATATTCGTTTAAATTTATATATTTACATATGTGTGGTGTGTGTGTGTGTGTGTGTGTGTGTGTGTGTGTGTGTGTGTGTGTGTGTGTGTGTGTGTGTGTGTGTGTGTGTGTGTGTGTGTGTGTGTGTGCGCGTGTGGTGTGTGTGTCCGTAACTTGAGTAAAAATTGGACTATGGGAAAAGGGGGGTGTATACCCTGGGGTTATTAAATTTTCCAAAAATCAGTTTTTACATTTTTCATCCTAAAAATTTCAATACACTTAATTTTAGTTTTGACTATGTTATAGAGCTTAAAAAAATATAATATAGTAATTTTAATTATTAACCTAGGTTAAGTGGTTGCGGAGAAAATCCATAAAACCTGCTCATAAAATCTCCTATGTTAATCTTATAGGAAAAAGGATTTTGACTTTTCCTCAGAAAATTTTAATGTAAACTTCAAATTTGCTTTTACCAATCAGTTCAGCTCCACAAAACAATTTTGGTGTTTAAATTGTGATTCTACGTCCAACCGTTTCAGAGATAATCAAAGTGCTAAACACAGTACGTTGTCCAATGTTATCATTATGAAGGATAAATAAAATTTGATATCTTGATTATTTATGAATGTATATTGATAAAACTTGTTATTTGGCTTCACGTAGTACTGGTCCTATTTATATTTGCAAACAAATTTATTTTTTTATTATCCCCGTAGCTGTAAACCTGCATATTCAGCCCTAATGTTGTTCTTCTGGAGAATAAGTAAAGTTTTATATCTCCCTTAATTATGAACATAAATTAATACAAATTTGTATGTAGCTTCACCTGGTATATTGGTAATTTCACAAAAAACATATTTATTTCTTCTCTTTCTTTTTGCAACAAAGCTGCGTACTAAGCCCTAATGTTATTCTTATGGAGAATATATAAAATGCTATATATCACTTATTTATAAATGTATTTTTATGAAAGTTGATAAGTGGCTTTATGTGGCAGTGAGAAACATGTATGCATTGGAAATTCACTGAGTACGCAGGTTTCCTGCGACGCCGACGGGGGTATTATCAAAATATATTAACAAATTTGTGAGATATAACATTGTATATTTATTCTCCATAAGAATAAAATTAAACCAATTAGGCAGGTTTACTGTAACACGGCAGACTAAAATGGTAATTTTATACAAATAGTATAAATATGCTACAACGAAATGAAGGCACATACTAATTTTTACCAAATTATGATCATAAATAATATAAAAACCGAATCGTATTTATTCTCCATTAGAGTAACAATTTGGGATATTTGGGAATTTGGGATAAAACAATTTCTAAAGGTTTACATAGGACTGTGTATGTAGGTTTGTTGCTCTGGGGGTATGTTGTGTGAATATTAATAGATCATACCCATAAGAAGCTACATACTAAGTTTAATCAATATATGTTTACAAATAAGTAAGATATAATCGTACTTATTTTCCGTATGAATAACATTGGATGAGGTACTGTGTTTAGCACTTTCAATATCTCGGTTACTAACTGACATATATCAAAGATGAAAACACCATATTGTTTTTTGTTTTTTTTTCAAGCTGAATCCAATGGGAATAACAAAAATTTTATTTCAATAAACGTGATATGTGAATAAAACATTTTTGGGGTACAAGCCACTCCCCTACTCCTCCAAAACCTCACGTTGAATGGTGCGACTTGTCTTTTTTAAACTAGTTCAAATAAATGCTACATTACACATCTGTACCAAAATTGACTACGATTGGATCTTTTTTACGAGAGGTATCCTACCTAAATATAAACAAATTTGAACGAATGGTGTTTTTGGCATCTGGATGCCTCAAAACGAAAAGTTATCATGGTCTCTCACTTAAAGTCTTGGCATGCCACCAACGGTAATAGCATCTTCCCTATAGGGGGGATTAGTTAAAAGAAAAATAAAGAGTTGAAAAAATAGAGCAAAAACAAGAAATAGGAAAATCTTCAATGAAGGCAAGAAGGCTCTGAGGTCATCTTCGTAGCATCCAGCCAATCAGAAAAGTGGATTTCTGGCATTTCAGAGAGGGCAGAGAATGAAACCTAATGCACGAGTGTGCGAAAATATTTGCACTAAATAAGGATGAAATCATCAATCAAGTGATTGATACTCCTCATTATACTCCTCACTTATACTCCTCATTTTTCTGGTAAGTAACTGATATTTTATTCATTGGCTGGTTGGAAACCTTTTTTATGCTTAGTCAAGAATACGTTTATATATATAATCATACTAATATTATAGATGTGAAAGTTTGTATGTTTGTTTGTTTAGATATTTTTGGCTCAATCACGCACTAACCACTAGATTAATTGAGCTGGATTTTGGCAGAGAGATAGTCCTTAGTAACATATAGGCAAATTAAAGTTGCGAAAATTCTGTAGGACTTTGTGCCACAGGGTTTCAAAGTTCCCTTGTATTTCTTATGGACATTAATTTTTTTTAGCTGATGAAAGGTTTTAGGCAAAAAATAATTCAGTAGTCTTAAATTTTGTTATTTAAAAATTATTCCCCATGTTATCTTATGAGCAAAAAACGAACTTTAAGGACGGCCCGTTCCCTTAACGTTTAAAATATCAAAAAATGAATACCATTATGCACAACTAAGAATTAAGACTAATATTTTGGTACCTAAATCGTTAAAATGGGTTTAGACAAAACGAGATCTCTTAACAAAAATCGCCTTAGCGTATTAATATATAAGATTCTATATATTCCTTATTTATGAATATAATTTGAAGATTATTGGTATGTGCCTTTATATGGTTATGATATATGTATATCTTTTTATGAAAATTTCCATTTTAGTCGTCCTTGTTACAGCAATCCTGCGTAATCGGGTTATTATTTTTCTTATGAAGAACAAGTCAAATGTTGTATCCCACTAACTTATGAATAAATTTTTATGAAATTAGATGAGCTGGTTTATGTGTTTTTGAGATGTAATTTATTCGCATTGGATATTCACTGAATACACAGGTTTGCTACGACGAGGTTTTTTCATTGAAGCTTACACCAGAATTAGGCGCATTAACAACAGTTAACCTACCTCTTACATATCGTAGAACCCTTTTCAGGGAATCTCATTTTATTTTCTCCCACCATAAAAACAACTTAAATGTGAATTATACGGGGATAAAGATGCAATCCACAACAATAATTAGTTTGTTTACTTTTAATATGCTATAATCCTCTAATAAACCAGAATAAAAAGTACGTAATGAGTTTTCGTTTGCAATGGCGCCTCTTCGCAATCTTAAAATATAGACACAGCTAACTTTTTTTAGATTACTTATCATCTGTATATTCTCCTGTATACAGCCAAGACCGGACTAAAATACCCACAGATATATCATCTCACGACTTGTATTCTAGCTGTGTTATTGATGTTGGTGATGTCTTAGAAAATCTCAAGAGTCACGACATATCAAAGGAACCTGGTCCGATTCCATCCCACCGTCTGTCATCAAACACAGTTCAGATCTTCTTTCCCAACCTCTCTACATCATTTAATAAATGTTTCTCAAATTTTCTCTTTCAAAATACATACAAAATTGGGCATTTTGTGACAATCCATAAGAAAGGGGCCACCAACAATGCTCGGAACTATAGATCAATCTCTATACTGCCAAAGTTGGCCAAGGCATTTGAGAAAATCGTATTGAGCAAAGTAGCTTTTAAAGTAAGGAATCAGCCAGCCGCAAGTCAACATGGCTTTACTAGTTAGGGTGACCACTATAAATACTGTAATATTCCAGACTCATTTATTGGAAGCTTTTGCTCAAAAACAGCAATTGGATTAAAATGCCTTTGGCGTGTTTATCACTCCATTCTCCTTATCAAACTTGAAACTTTATGGATTTTCAGGGACTTAATCCAATAACTCAACAGCTACCTTCGGCATCAAAAGCTTCTAGTCAGATGCAAGAATTCCTAATCAAAGGAATTCCACTGGGATCTCACTTGAGCCCCATGTTATTAAATCTGTATATTAACGATGTAATTACCACGCTCAATTGTAACTAACCATTTACTCTTTGCAGACGGCATTAAATTGTTCATGAAGTTTAAATCTATCCAGGATGAAATCTTCAGAAAAATGATATAAGATCAGTGGACAACTGGTGCAAGGAGAAATTGTGTCACTTAACTTGGATAAATGTTTTTGCATTTCATTACATCGTATCACAAAACCAAATCTTTTTTGACTACTGTCTTCAAGGAAGACCACTAACCAGAACAACGGATGTAAGGGAACTTGATGTGAGATTTACGCCATCGTTGAGTTGAGAGCCTCAAGTCCAAGCATTCCAGGTCTCTTCAAACACTTGGCATCCTCTTTAGAATTTCAAAGACCTTCACTGACCTGCATGTCCTCAAGATTCTTTACTGCTGTCTGGTAAGGTCTCTTCAAACACTTGGCATCCTCTTTAGAATTTCAAAGACCTTCACTGACCTGCATGTCCTCAAGATTCTTTACTGCTGTCTGGTAAGGTCTCTTCAAACACTTGGCATCCTCTTTAGAATTTCAAAGACCTTCACTGACCTGCATGTCCTCAAGATTCTTTACTGCTGTCTGGTAAGGTCTCTTCAAACACTTGGCATCCTCTTTAGAATTTCAAAGACCTTCACTGACCTGCATGTCCTCAAGATTCTTTACTGCTGTCTGGTAAGGCCTCATTTGGAGTATTGCAGCACGGTTTGATTTCCTCACCAGGCATACTTGAGGGAGGATATCAATGAAGTCAAAAGACGATTCGTACGACTTACAAAGGTTCGAATTGACTAAAGGTACATGGAGGTCCCAATAGAAGAAATGTTGCAACTCCTTGATTTGCCAACTCTAGAATCAGTCAAGACATATTTTTCTGTAGAAACTGATCAATGGAATACCTGATTGTTCAGACCTTCAGAGAATAACCTTCGTTATCCCTTCTGGCACGAAATCTAAGGCACTTTTCACAAGAACTTCTGAAACTACTTCATATGCAGCCAACAGCATCTTGATATGGATTCAGCGCAAAGGAAATTATCCCATAACACATAAACTTCTTCAACACAAGACATTCCTCCTTCAAGTTAGTTCTTCAAGTTGCATACATAATCCACAAGAAACAGTGTATCCGCGTTCTAGGTGGTGCCTTTAAAGGGGCAGAAAAACCAACCAGTTCGAGTGCTGTATTCGAAACCAAAAGGATCAGTGATTATTTCATTATCATTATTGCTGAAGTGTTACTTATTTTTACTAATCTAAACAAAAAACACGATTCATCAATTTGTTCAATTTATTTTTATCATCTTATCCCATATTTGTTTAATGAAATATTATTAGTATAATTAATTAAAAAAATAAACATATAGCAGAAATATATTTGTTAAGAATTATTATTATTACATTAATGTTATACTATGGTTGTTAATGTTATTAGTTGAATATAATTTGTATACACTGTATTATAGATCAATTATTATTCTATATATTACATTATAAACTACATAATGTTGCATATTTTTATCTATTTCTTTGTACAAATTGGCTGTTGCTGTTGGAAGACAAATAAACAAATTGTATCTTTAATTGTGTAAAAATTAAAGTAGGACAAATTTCCAAGTCATGTTGATGTTTCCCATAAAACGAATCAGAATATTTTACCTGCGAGCAAGTGAACTTTTACCGTTACATACATGACTCACTGAACTATTAGATCACAAGCTAGAAATCTAGAGCAGTACTTAAATTATCGTAGGTGACTAATTACGTCATAAGTGTAAGGTGTAGCCGTCATTAGCGTGACAGCTGTTGTAAGAACAATGCAGTGAATGACAGGTCCTCAGCACACCAGCGTATTGAGTGAATAGTGCAAGAGTATGCAATGTGGCTCACCCACCAAGATGGTTACGTATATGTAGATAGACCTTACTTGCTAAACAATGAATTCAGAGCTAAATTGAAACTCCATTATTTAAATGATAATGGGTCTTGGTATACAGTACAGTACCTATTTTTAATTCTTCCTTCTTGGCCAATACACATCCATTTGTTGGTTTGCCTCTAGTACATGTGGCAATTATTAATATTATTACATACGCTTGCAATATGTGTTTAAATGAGAGTGATAGTTTTTTTAACACAAACAACTTTATTTCTTGCTAATTATGTTCAACACGAGACTCATCGTTAATCGTGTAACCTTGAGCACACTCAGTTTTCTTAGGTAGCAAAAATGCAAATCATGCCACACTTTTTAATTTTGTTATAAAGGTTTTCCATGTATTGTCTTACGTCAAATAAGATAAAAACCTCTGAACAAACCTACGTGTTAATAATTTCTTGGATAAATAATGGAGATTTAACTGATGACTATTGGCTTTATCCCGTTCTTTAGCTTAACGCCCACACGAACGATTCCACACGACATGGTACTTATACAATCATTTCCGTTGTCCTTTAATTAAATCTCTCCCCTCCCTTGCAGTCCAGACTTACAGCCTTTCTCTTGACAATCGCTCCCGCTCCCATGACGCTCCCCTAGCCATAAACTAGCCGTTCACCAATAACGCTGTAGACATAGCTACTGACAAACAAAACAAGTAAGAAGTGATACGGCTCTAGCAAGGCCTTCGCACAGCTGTTTGATTCTCGACTTTTGGTCTTATGTATTCACTAGACTTTGGCGCAGTCGTTGCTACACTTCTTGTCCAATGTCCGCTCACTGAACACCAGGGAAAGGTATTGACTCACTTACATAATTAATGCAGTTGTGTCCACGGCGGCGTACGGCACGACCCGCCCTGCTCTACACGGCGATGTCGTGACCGCACTGCACCACACTCTCCTGGGCGGCGGATTTATTTAGTTCCATGTAACATATTTATCGCCAAGGAGTTTCCTCTCTAATGGAAGTATTCACATTCTTTACAGACACAAACAACTCTCGAGAAATGTTTGCAGTTTCTTACAAATAAATTAAAGCCCATTTACACATTATCACTCACTTTGTATGAATCTACCTAAAAATATACTTTCGTATTTTAAGAACTTCCAGAGGCAATGCAATAATAAAATCAATATACTAATTGGTAATATTAGTGTATTTAAGATCTTACACGTTATATTACTTTAGCATTGATTCTTCGTGATAAGCATTGGCCGTCTTTGGTGTAACGCCCATTAACATTTCCCGCCGTCAACTATCGGCATCCGATCCCACACCACGTAGACCATTGCCAGATCGCCACACTAATGCGTGACCTTTCCTAGTATTTGTCGCCCCAAAACACACACGATTGCCCCACGCCCATGCCATTGTGGGCCGTGTAATCTGTAAGTGTATCTGTCCCCGTCCTCTGTTCCCAGCCCAAGGTCTTGTTTGTCTCTGTTTGCGCCATCCGCGCCGGTTGTTCCGTTTACATTTGTTTCCATCCTCTGACAAGCGCGCGGACCATTGTTCTATTGGAGCATGGCGTATTGTGAGCAGGCGCAACTGCCATCCCCCACTGCGAGACGTAACACTGTTGAGAGATTCGGGTTAAACAGATTCGGCATACGTGGCGTGTGTCAAAACTCAAGTAGGCCTAGTTCAGTTTGTCAAGCTTAACAAATTAAATATGCTTTTCTGCTTCCAAAAAAGCTTCAAAAGATGTGAAAATGTATTCTGTAAACATAACGAAATAGATACTTCTTAAATTAAAAATATATTTTGAAATCAGCCTACTGTGTCGAAATTAGGTGCTGGATCTATGTTTGAACCATTTATTCAGAAATCTCATGACACCTTAAGAGCTTGATTTTAATTTAGAGACAACTGTCGAAATTATGGTCTGTTGCATTTCCTAAAACTGTTTGAATGGTCCTTGATCCAGTTAGGGTAGGAAATTAATTGCTGGATTAATTTTCTATATTTTGAACTAGCTGTTACCCGCGGCTTCGCCCTGCGAATTATTTATAAAAACTATGATAGTTTTGTGTGCTGCATTCTGCGGTTAGCCTGTGGAACTACTAAAAATCAAGATCAGCTGCTTTTATTTTCATCAGCTCAAACAAAAATGAATGTCCATAAGGAATACATGGGAACTTTGAACCCCCGTGGGGGCCCTATAGGATTTTCACAACTTTAATATGCCTTTATGTTACTCAGGACTATTATGTAACTTTCTCCAAAATTCAGCTCAATCGGTCTAGTAGTGATGGAACTTCAGGGTTACGCACAAACATCCATACTTTTACATTTATAATATTAATTATGATTAAAAACTAAGGAAATAATTGAAATGTTACCATTGTATTGCATACGAATCCTATATACTAATACACGGTTGAAACGATATGATCTCAGTGACTACTGAACTGATTTACAAGATTTATGTGTCCAATTAAAATTAATAATGCGTAGATTTGTCGAACTTCCTCAGCCTTCACGTATGTTCTTATGGCTAAGCCCCATAGTTCTTTAAAGCTGCAATTTAATCTTATGAAAGAACATAATCATTGAAATACAAACTGCTGTTGAAGGCAACAAATCATAGTCCAGAAGACAGATCAGCTGTTTTAAGCTAACTTCTGGAATGACATTATAATTTGAACTGCTCGAATTCGATAAATAACTGCATTTAAAATACAACTATATATATTCTATGTCATTGAATACATTGATAAACCATAATCATAATGTTATCATATCTTGTGTTCCGCTCTTTTTGAGCTATTTAAAGAATACAATAGCCTACTATCTAGTTAAAGCGGTTTTCGTTTATATATCTTCTCTGTTATTTCTGATATAGATGCAACGGTTTAGCATCTATCACAACCAAAAACACAAAGTGTTGACGGGTTGCCAAGTCCTAAAATGATATGATATCAAAATGTATTCCAAGTCAAAGATAGCACCTTTGACCTGACATTGTTTATTATCACAAATTACTGAAATATGTTAAAATAACAATGCTCGAAAGTTTGTTGGTTATTTTCTATCTGTTATTGGCCAGCAGATAATGTATTATTATAATATTTAATTATAATTGTTAACTATACTTTATTTAGATTTTTTAAATTTCAAATTAAAGATTTTTCATCTGTGAAGCTGCTGGCCAAGAACAAATAAAAAATAACCAACAATCTTTCTAGCATTGTTATTTTAACATATTTAAGTAATTTGTGATGATAAACGATGTCAGATCAAAGGTGCTATCTTTGACTTGGAATACATTTTGATATCATATCATTTTAGGACTTGGCAACCCAAAAAAAGAAAACTGATGAACTGAATTTGAAACAAATCCCTCTATCGTGTGAGCATTAAAATAATTTAGATCATTTTTAATCACTGCATGCCATTGAGTTCGCCCCATAGCCCATCAAGGGTTCCATATGTTATCAATATTGTTATTTAATGTTTTATTTCTAATGTATATTTAGTCAGCTGATAAGCTTTCAACACAGAATGGGTCCCCCACACGTCTGTTTTGCTAAGCTACAGTGGTATAGTAAACCATACGGTAGTGGCGTGGAAGTAAATTGGGCACGTAACAAGTGCACGCCTTGAGAATAGTCTTGGAGGTTCAATCTGTTTAGGGAATAATTGCGATGTACCATAAAGTAGAATGTTGTGTATTTGTTTGTAGGATAAATTATCACAAATTACAGGAGGTTGCCCAAAAATCAATCAGACTCTTTCTGTTCCTGTGGGGCTCCTTCCTCCCTGGCCGTAGGCATTCCCATGTCTAAATTAATACTATTCCCCACTCCTGTTCCACTCCTGTTCCAAAAATGCTTCTGCCCCAATGACTTGCAAATGATTTGGTTAGCTAACAAAACAACTAAATGGACCAATAGAGCTGGAATTTTATGAAAAGATACACTGTGATCATGTCTTCCATTGCGAAAATACTTTGTGGGTCTTTTTCACTGGCAAAAATATTTGTAGATTTTGTTGACAGTTAGTATTTACTGGATTGATTAAGCTAATATTTTGTGGAAAAAGCGGTTTTACACTATAATAAAACATTTGAATAATCAAAACAATTAATATAACATCAAATATTTAATATATATTTCACTCAGTTAATTGGCTTATATTTTATAAACCATTTATTGTGTGTGTGTGTGCAGTCACGGTGGATAACTAGTTTTCTTTCATGCGCTACGTCCGTTCACCCGCTACGGTGAATGCATGCATTTAACGATGGGCGAAAAACGCCAGCCATCATGGTTAATACTGGAAGGTATTCAGCAGCTAGCTCGAGTGAAAATGCTAAAAAAATGCAGTCTCTGCAAAACCAGGGGATGCGATTACACTGTCACTCGAACACGCCGACAAGCCTATAGCGGACAGCCATGTGCAGGCCCGCCCAGAGGCCCGGACTGTATGGGGGGCCCAGGCCCCGTCGGGTGGGGGCCCCAGGTCTAAAAAAAGGTCACCAACTTGGATCCGGACGCAAAAAGGGCCCGTGAAAGGGGGTCCATACTCAAATTTGCCCAGGGGCCCGAAATTGCTCTGGGCAGGCCTGGCCATGTGCCTAACACGCAGACGGGTGGAAGTGGAGTCAGGACAACCTGGACCATCGGCCATCTCCTGGAAGCCGCATGGACTGTTAGTGTGGAGGTAGCAGGCGAAAACCTTTTTTTTTGCAAAGCAACATTGTACATATTTTTTAGAAGCAAGGCTGTCCCAGGGGTCCCGGAAAAAGGTCAGATAACCCGGTACAAATGAGATAAAAACAAGTAATGTTTACGTTCAACATGATGCACAAAGTGCAAAATAAATTAGAATTAGTAAAACAAATATGTATTTTCTTCTGAAAACTAACTTCTGGTTATTATTTAGTTTTTACATAAGGACTTTTTTACTTAATTTTAAATATTGTGAACTACTATATAATATATTATATTATACTCTATCCGTCTGCAACAGCAATTATAATAGTAGACAAACTCAAGTAACACACGTGAAAAAACGTAACAATTTATTATAGTTAAGAGCCAACCTATGCCAAAGCACTTTTTAGAAATCCATAAGTCTGACCCAAGAACCATATGCTTTAATGAAAGGTCTCGGTGAGAAAATTGAAGGGAAACTATTAGTTTTTTAATACAACCCATCCTAGGGCTATACATTAAATACAAATGTTAAGTTAAAATTTAGTTTGACTAAACAACTGAAATATGGTGAACAACCGAAGCTGTTGGGAAAAGCTAGTTAAGTTTTAAAACTGATATTATATTGAACTTAGCGCTTTCAGACAACAACGCAGGTAGGCCGGGTGTTGGGCAACGATCACATATCTCTGGGAAGCGCGCCTGTCAACGCACCATTGTCTTCTAATTATGTGACAGTTCTGCTTTTTAATTTATAGTTAGGAAATTTTACAGCTCTATGATTGCAGTTTGAGAACCTGACGACACCGCGTAAAGAATACTATTGTGGAATAATGATGAATTCACAATGCGCAGTTGCATTTTAACGTTGCGTAGCGTGAGGAATCTTAGACACGTTGTTTATGGTTTCCAGTAAGTACAGAAGATTTTCCTAGTGACTGACTGCTTGGATCCTTGAAATCCCTCTCATCTGCTGCACTACTGCTACGAAATGTTATTTATGTATTAAGAGCGTAGGTCTTTATTGCTTTCGGGAAATTACAGTTTCTTCGAACACACACTTTACTCTCTAATTTGATTTTGGATCATAAAGAAGCACTGAAGGTGGTTTTAGGAAAATATATTATTCTGAAGGGACTCTAGAAACGATAGGAAATTGAATCCCTTCAGTCCATGCTCCATGTTTTTGTTTTATTTTAAAACTTCAGATATTTTTCTCTTTTAGCGAGTTTCCCCTATAGGGAAGAAGCCATTGCCATAGTCTCATGGTAAGACTTAAGCCCGAGACCATGATAACTTTTTGTTTTGTGATCCCCAGATGCCAAAAACACCATTCGTTCAAATTTGTATATATATATTTACGTTTATATATGTGTCCATAAGCGTGATAACTCTCATAAAAAAGGTCCGATCATAATGAAATTTGGTACAAATGTGTAGAGTACCATTTATTTGAACAAGTTCGAAAACCAGACGAACCGCCCCATCCCAAGGCGATGCGAAAAGGAGGAGGGAGGAGGGGGGACCCCCCCAAACAACACACCTGCTAGGTCCTGTTTCTTGGGGGGAAGGGGGGAGGGGGGGAGGTTGTGGTGGTTGTTATTTGGGGTTTGGAGGGGGTTTTGTACCCCAAATTTTTTGGGGTTTTCACATGTAATTTTTAATTAAATAAAATTGTAATCTATACCATTGGATTCAGCTTTAAACAAATTTGATATTTTGATCATTGCTCTACGTCAATTGGTTACTGAGATATTGCAAGTGCTAAACACAGTACGTTGTCTAATGCTATTCTTATGGAGAAAAATAAAAATTATACCTCGCATATTTATGAATATAAACTGACGAAACTTATTTTCTGGTTTCATCTGGTTGTGGTTTGTTGTTGTTTGCACAAAAAACAAAATTTTCACGTATGGTTCCCGTAGCAGCAAACCTAGGTACTCGGTCCCCATGTTATTCTTAAGGAGAATAATTAAAATGTTATATATGGCTTATTTATAAATATATATGAATGAAACTTGGTATGTGACTTTACTTAGATGAGTTCTATTGATATTTGCATAAAAACATACTACATTTGCATAAAACATTTTGTGTTCCTTGTTGGAGAAAACCGTCGTACTCATCCCCATTGTTACTCTTATGGAGAATAATTAAAATTGTGTTTATCGCTTTTTTGTGAATATTTTTATGAATCTTGATATGCGGCTTTATGTGGTATTAGGACATTGGAAATTCGCTGAGTACGCAGTTTTGCTGCGACGGGGGTATTTTAGAAATGTAGATACAAACAAAATTGTTTCAAAGATAGGAAGACTATTTTTGTAAAAAAACAATAGTAAATCTTAATAATTGAAAGATGTGTGTCATTACGTATCGGTAAATTAATATATATTTTAAAGTAAAACAAAAATTCTGAAATAGAACGTTGACATAAAACTAACATAAAACAAATAACGTATAAATACTTTTTATTACTATAAAATAATAGCTTAAGAAATTCAAGTCTATTTAGGATAGGTCACAGACTTACTAATGTATAAGTAAAAGTAAATGGCATTTATTTGTTTTACTCACTGTTAAGGTAAAATTTTATGTGATATTTCACTAGTTTTATGTTCGGCTACGTTCAAATTAAACATGTTTTCACAATTATTGTTAAAACAAAAATTAATACATAATTAAATAATCAGTACATTTTCTTGCATTAATCTTTGAATATTTAGTTATTATGTAATTGTTTTCAAATTTAAACTTTTTATATGTTGCGATATTAATTTTGAAATGAGCAAGGTTGTTGTAAAACTCGGATAATCATGGCGCAATACATATTTTAAAAATAGCTATATCTTAAGTAAATTAGTACTTTAAAGTAAAAAAGCAACTACGAAATCCTTTGCGGTATTGTGTGGTGTATTAATAAGCTACGTTCGTTACATGCTCAAGATATATTATAAATATTTAGTATGTTAAGTATTAAGTATGTATCTATAATACAAAATGCAAATTGCCGTACCTGAGCGCAAGATGTATAATAAATTGCAGTGGGTGTTATTTATAACTAATTACATTTTTCGCACAGGGGTCTAACAGTCTTATAAAAGTCACATTTTGATGGAAAAATGTTGTTGAGATTGACATGACAGTTTAAAAAAATCAGTGCCCATAAAAATTACACAAAACTCTGAAATAAGCACGGGATTATATAAACGTAGCAGTGCGGTGTGTTACAAAATGTGAAACTTCAGCTCAATCAGTTCTTGAGATTCCGGAACAGAGATTTCGACAGAGGAATACCACCTTCCACCTGAAATAGAATGGACAGATGAGTCATACATCGGTATCAGTGCGGAAAAGATTGGTCGTGATCCATTTGGAGAGCCATATGCTACACCGCCACACCGATTGCAATGTTATATAACCCAGTCAATGATAGAGTCTGAGCCCAAGGCTATCGTTCATGGGTATTCGTCCATGACTCTTCCAGGTCAACGACTGGAGAATGGCATCAATCAGCGACATTCGCTATTTTTAATAAACGTAATAGCTTTTGAATTGATTTACAATTAGGTGAGCCTGTAGTTTCAAACTTGGTTGACTTAAAACATCGAAAGCGAGACGGTTAAACTTAAATAATTAAAGCGAATAATAGGTAAACAAGTAATAAAGAAGAAAAAACGAGATACGCGATTGATATACGAGTCTTAATTATTATTCATTCACGTTCTAACAATTTTTGTTTTATACAAGTGATGCATGGTACAGACAAATATTCAATTATGAAGTTATGATATTCTCTCAAACAACACTTATAGTTAGCCATTTATATAATGCACTTTTTTAATGTAAATTAAATTATATATTCTGTTAATGATACAATACTCAATGACATGACAGTTTAAAACGATGCCCATAAGAATAACATAAAACTCAGAAGAAGCACGGGAGATTAGAGCGTTGTTAATTGTTAATTGTTAATTGTTTCGACATTTATTATTCTACTCATTAATGTGTATGGTCCAACATCTGGTTTTTACCAGTGAATCCCAATAACATCTAGGTAAATGAATTGCTACAATCAACCAAAACACTTTTTCCTTTCATGAGATCTAGGCTTGTTTTGTAGATTTATTATTATTATTATGAATCCGCAAATAGTAGAACTTGGTTCTAGTACACCTAGTTTATTTAGTAAACCTGATTATGTTTTTGTCTTTGATTAGTGAGCAAGTTTCAATAACAAGAAATAGCGAACAACAAAGACAAAGATTGGATTTGAGTGTTTTGAGATTTGGATGTAATATGCAATATTTACCAACGCAGTAGCTTAGGAGAAAAACGTATACAATTTACAAAAAAATTGGGTTATAACCAAAATTAGTATTTTAGCTTGATTTTGTAAGTTAACAGGGTATAGTTCGAGGTTGTTTAGCGAATTTCCCCTTACGAGCCAATAGTAGGGTGTATAGCCGTTTCTGGCTCACTTTTGCAGTGGGGGGAGCAGGAGGAGCAGGAGGAGCAGGATGACCTTGACCTTGACCCGCCCGTGACCTTGAGGAGCCCCCCGATGACCTTGACTTGCCCCACCCAATGACCTTGACCTGCCCCCCCGATGACCTTTACCTTCCCCCCGTTACGTAATCTGTTGTTGACTTTCCTTGTTTACCGCTGGCCTTTTCCGCTACGTGCTGTTTACTTTCCTTGTTTGTCGCCGGTTTTTCCCCGTTACGTGATGTTTACTGCGAGCGTCTTCGCTTTCTCCCGCCGACACCTCTCTTGCCTTCAGTTAACGGGCGAGAGTCGCAGCATCATATCCTCTGACAGACGCGATAGCAAGCGGGTTGAGGTGAGTGTTGGCGCGGAGGGGAAGACTGTTAAAATTAGCCTTGTGAAACCTGCGTGGAGACCACTGGACTGCCGGTACGAGTGGAGGAGGCGCGTCCGGCGCCTTGATAAGACGTTCACGGTGGAGTGCGTTCCAACGACCCATTGATGACTTGGACAAGTACGAGAGCGAACTGCTGTGGAGAGCGGAGCGGTACAAGAACATTAATACCTTTCCTCGTGATGATTACGAGATGTACATGGTTGAAGTGGGCAGGAGGTACCTCGCGGAGGACTTTCCATTCGAGAAGGAGTACTGGGAATGGATCCGGTATGAACAACAGTATCTGCTAGTGGTGGATGAGTGGACTATATACGGCGAAGTGCGTGTTTCAAATCCTTTTTTGTAAAAATAAAGGTATTTACAAAATTCCCCATAAGAATATCATTAGGACTGAGTACGCAGGTTTGCTGCAATAAGAGTTTGCTGCAAGAAATGAGTTTTTATGCAATTATCAATATAACTGAACCAGGTGAAGCTACTTACCATGTTTTATTAATTTATGTTAATAATCAAGGGAGATATAAAACTTTACTTATTCTCCATAAGAATAATATTAGGGCTGAGTATGCAGGTTAGCTGCTACTGGGTCAACCAACAAAATATTTATTTTTTGTGCAAATATCAATATACCAGCACAACTTGAAGCCACATACCAAATTTCATACAAATATATTCAAATATAAGCGATTTTTAATTATTCTCTATAAGAATAACACTGGTAATGAGTACGTAGGTTTGCTGAAACAAGGAATACAAACAATTGGTTATCATGCAAATATAAATAGAATTTAACTAGGCGAAGTCACATACCAAGTTTCATCAATATTCAATCATGAATAAGCGCTATATAACATTTTAGGTATTCTCCATAAGAATATCATGAGGGCTGAGTAAGCAGGTTTGCTGCAACAAGGAACCAAAAAAATGGGTTTTTATGCAATTATCAATATAACTTAACCAAGTGAAGCTACATACCAAGTTTTATTAATTTATGTTCATAATTAAGGGAATCATTACATTTTACTTATTCTCCATAAGAATAACATGGGGCTGAGTACGCAGGTTTGCTGCTAAGGGAATAATAAATAAAAAATCAATTTTTTGTGCAAATATCAATATACCAGAACTACGTGAAGCCACATACCAAGTTTCATCAACATACATTCATAAATTATCGAGATATAAAATTTTATTTATTCTCCATAAGGATAACATTGGACAACGTACTGTATTTAGCACTTTGAATATCTCTGCAATGGTTGGGCGTAGAATCACAATTTAAACACCAAAATGATTGTTTTCTTGAACTGAACAGATTGGTAAAAGCAAATGTGAAGTTTACATTAAAATAAACTGAGGAAAAGCAAAAACCCTTTTTCCCGTAAGATTAACATGGGAGATTTTATGAGTAGGTTTTTTTGGATTTTTTCCGCAACCACTTAACCTAGGTTAATAATTCAAAATACCATATTATTTGTTTTTTTAAGCTCTATAACATGGTCAAAACCAAAATTAAGTTTTTTAGCGAATTTCCCCTATAGGGAAGAAGCTATTACCGTAGTCGGCATGGTAAGACCTAGGCCCGGGACCATGATAACTTTTCGTTTTGAGGTCCCCAGACCCCAAAAACACCATTCGTTCGAAACTGTATATATATATATATATATATATATATATATATATATATGTGTGTGTGTCCGTGAGCACGATAACTCTCGTAAAAATTATCCGATTTTGATGAAATTTGGTATAAACGTGTAAAGCAAAATTTATGACTTTAAGTTCGAAAACCAGCCAGATCGCTCTATCCAAAGGGGTATTTTGGGGGGGTTTTGTACCCCAAAAATGGGTTTTTTGAAATTTTTACATATAATTTTGGAAATAGTCAAATTTTAGTTTTTTCCATTGAATTCAGCTTAAAAAACACACAATTCGATATTTTGATCATTTCTCTACGTCAATTGGTTACCGAGATATTGAAAGTGCTAAACACAGTACGTTGTCTAATGTTATTCTTATGGAGGAAAATAACAATTTTATATCTAGCTTATTTATGAACATATACTGACGAAACCTGGCATACGGCTTCATCTGGTTGTGAACCATTGATATTTGCTCAAAAAAACAATTTTTTGCCAAAGGCTCCCGTAGCAGCTGCGTACTCAGCCCCATGTTATTCTTATGGAGAATAAGTAACATGTTATCTCCCATAATTATGAAAATAAATTAATGAAATTTGGTATGTGACTTCACCTAGTTGAGTCATATTGATATTAGCATAAAACCCCCCCTTTTTTGTGTTCCTTGCTTCAGCAAACCTGCATACTCTGCCGCCATGTTATTCTTATGGAGAATAATTAAAATGTCATAAATTGTTTATTTATAAATGTATATTGATGAAAATTGGTATGTAGCTTTATGTGGCATTAAGATAAATATATATATATGCATTGGAAATTCGCTAAGTACGCAGGTTTGCTGCTACGGGGGTATTTTTAAATTTTTAGGGTGAAAAATGCAAAAACCTGATTTTTGGAAAATTTAAAACCCCCATAAACCCCTCTTCCCATGGTCCGATTTTTCTGGTTTTCGAACCTAAAGTCATGAATGTCATTTTACACATTTGAGCCAAATTTCATCGAAATCGGACGTTTTTTACTCAAGTTATCGCATTCACGGACATATATATATATAGATATATAGATATATATATATATATATATATATATAGATATATATATATATATTTACATATATATAAATTTGAACGAATAGTGTTTTTGGCATCTGGGGACCTCAAAACAAAAAGTTATCATGGTCTCGGGCTTAAGTCTTACCATGAGACCTACGGTAATAGCTTCTTCCCTATAGGGGAAATTCGCTAAAAAAGGCATTTACAAGAAGTAAAATAAATATGAAATAAAGTAAAACATTAAACAAAATCTTCCTCCGCATGACGTCACCCTCTCCGTTATACCCCGAGGCCAGTGCTTTTTTTCTTGTGGTTTCCCGCGCATAGACTAATGCTATTTAATGAGCTGTGCCTAATGACCCTTCTCAGATGTTCTGTGAATGTGCTATCGAGTGTCCACTAGTGTGCTCTTCGCCAGTGACTTCTTCCTGAATTAAACTTAAAAAAATCACATAATAAATTGTAATAAGTGCCCCAACCCCGACATTACGTCATCCCCCCTCCCGACATAGCGTCATCCCCCCCGATATTGCGTCATCCCCCCTGGGTGACAGCCAGATTCAGCTGCACCTACTTCGACAGGGAGCTCATCCGCTACCATAACCGGGACCGCCACCAGACGCGCAGCTGTCCGGTTGTGTTAAACCTCATCCAAGACCACTTCGGACCACTGCCAGCAACTAGCGTGGAGCCTCAACCGGGGCCCAGCAGGGAACCCCAACCGGGAACTAGCAGGGAACCCCAACCGGGGCCTAGCAGGGAGCCTCAACCGGGGCCTAGCAGGGAGCCCCAACCGGGGCCTAGCAGGGAGCCGCAACCGGGGCCTAGCAGGGAGCCACAACCGGGGCCTAGCAGGGAGCCACAACCAGGGCCTAGTGCAGAGCCGATGGTGGGTGCCGGCCTCCCCGCGTTCCAGCTTGTACATCGAGCCTTCCGCAGACGCCTCCTCACCTACCGACTGTCTCTACCGATGGGCGCCTTATTGACTGTTGAGGAGGCGCTGGTCTTTCTGTTCCAGGAGGCTTTTGACCTTTTGACTGATGTGAGTAGCAGACATCCCAGCATCAAGGTGAACATGATCCTGGAGTGTGAGTTTACCAACATTCACGGAGCCATCTGTTTGCGATCCTGCAATACCGTCCACGTCCCGCTGACCGAGGCCTCTGACTTGGAGGATTTCCTATCAGCGACCTTCACCATGATCATGAACAAGAAGGAGCAGTGCAAGTTGGTAGGCAGCAGTTGGACTTACCTGCGCATACGCGATCTGGAGATCCGTGTGAACGAGTACACACCGCTAGGAGGCAGAGCATTTATTCCTTTGCCAAAGGCCATCGACGCTACACACGCTGTCATCAATGTCCAAAACAATGATGACATGTGCTTCATGTACGCGATCCTGACCACGTTCGTCCCGGATAACCAGCTGAGACACACAAGGTACACCTTGGACATCATCGCCCGGTACGACTGGATCGACCTGCGCTTCTCAGTCACACTGAAGGACAACAAGGTCTTTGAGCGCAAGAACGCCATCAGCGTGAACGTGTATGGGATCGAGCGTGTGATGGTGGGGAGACGGCCTGGTGGAACGCCCGAGTTCAAGGACAAGGTGTACCCGTTGAAGATCTGCAAGCGGTAGCTCCAAGAGCATCGCGACCTGATGTACGTGACAACTGAGGGCAACAGCCATTACGCGTTCATCAGGAACCTGAGCCGAATGGTCCACCCCCAGCTCACAAACCACGACCACAAGATCTACATCTGCAAGCGGTGTTTCGCCTACTTTGATAACCAGCCCAACAAGCTCGGACTGACGGGCGCTCAGCACTTGGAGGAGCATAGGTGTTACTGCTATGCCAAGGCTCCCCTCCGCTTGGACATGCCAAAAAAGGAGAAGATCCGGTTCACTCATCTCGAGTACACCCGGCGAGAGAGGTTCTGCATCTGCGCGGAAATTGAGTGCTCCCTTCAGCCTGTCGCTGACGACCCTGCGGAACCACCACCCGGCACCAGACCCCTGCGTATGCATGTCCCGTACGCCTTTGCCTACCAGATCGTTGACTCGCTAAGTCTGGAGGACTTTGAACCCCGGGTCTACTTCGGGGCTGACGCGCCCAAGATGTTTATGGAAAGGCTGAAGATGGACGTGTTGATGCTGTGGGAGTTCCTGTTCAACATGAGAGCTCTGCAGCTTTCCTTGACCCGACAGGAGATGGACGAGTACCTCGCTGCGACCCACTGCTACCTCTGCAACAAGGAGTTTTCCGAGCAGGACATCAAGGTGCGAGACCACAAACACGCTCAACCATACGAGTTCCGAGGAGCGGCGCACCAGTCGTGCATCCTGCGGTACAGGGAGCAGCGGGTCATCAACTGTTTCTTCCACAACCTGTCCAACTATGACGCCCACTTCATAGTGCGGGAGCTGGCCACTAACCCCGGTGATGTGGATGTGTTGGCGTACACAGAGGAGCGCTATATCGCTTTCACTAAGCGGTTCCACTTTGACCAGTGCGGGGACAACCGACGACAGTCGTCTTTTGCGGAGCGCTTCCTGGACACCTACAGGTTTCTGTCCATGAGCCTGCCCAGCCTGGCAGCAGGGCTTCCCAAAGAAAAGATGCGCGAGACCAGGAAGCAATTCCCCGATGACCGGCTCTTTGACCTGGTGCGCAGGAAGGGCGTGTTCCCCTACGACTTTGTCACGTCGTACCACATGTTATACTCCACCAGACAGCTACCTCCTCAAGCTGCGTTCAAAAACAGCATGACCCTGGAAGACATCAAGGAGGAGGAGTACGAGCATGCCCTCAATGTGTGGCGACCTTTGACTGCCTCCACCTCAAGGACTACGCTGACAAGTACCTGCGCTGTGACATCGCCCTCCTCACCGATGTGTTTGAGCAGTTCCGAGACACCTCAATGGCCGAGTATGGACTGGACCCCGCCCATTATTACACCCTACCCTCTTACGCTTGGGGCGTTATGCTCAAGACCTGCGATGTGGAGCTGGACACGCTGCAGAACTTGTACATGTACCTCTTCGTGGAGCAAGGCATCCGAGGAGGTATCTCCCAGGCCATCACCCGCTACGCCAAGGCCAACCACGACAAGTGTCACCCGTAAGACCGACGCCCCGACGAGCCGACATGCCACCTCCTGTACCTGGACGCCAATAACCTATACGGCTGGCCCATGTCCCAGTACCTGCCCACTGGGGCCTTCCAAAGGCTCAGCCGCGAGGAGATAGACGCCTTGGACATCGCCGCACTGGACGCAGAGGCAGACCTGGGCTACATACTGGAGGTGGACCTCCACTACCCTTATCACCTTCATGACAGGCACAAGGATCTTCCCTACTGCTGTGAGACCAAGCTTCCGATATCGTTACTGCCATTTGAGAAATGGATACCGGTGCCAGTGAACAGCGTGTGATAGGCGAGCTCGTACAATTGTTGGTTCAACAGGTACTGTTGTTGAAGCGGCTTACCCGGCACTTGCTCACCATCCACTTACAGCGCAAAGACGTTCATGTTGTAGTTGTGGAAATTAAACGGGTTCTTCTTGTAGTCTCCGTTGAAGGCCTGATTGTTGACCAGGCCGACTATGATGCGTTTTGCAGTTGACCTAGAAATACGCTGTCCAGAGTCTTGCCGCTGATGCCGGTTGATAGCGTGATGGTTTTCACTTCCAAGCGCCTGATGGGGTATTTAGCTGCACCCGACTCAAGCGTCCTGCTGTGAGCCAACAGCACGCTCGGGTTGATCTTACAGTGACGCATAAACAGGTTGACCTCGGTGATGCCCACCTTGTAGTCTGTTATGGTTTTGAACATGATGGAGAATGCGTTCCGCGACCTGATCAAGCGAAAGCGCATCTCCATGCCGTTCAACCTGAACTTGTCCTGGTTGCACAGGTCGACGTGCAGATGTCCGGCCATGTCCACGTAACGGCTGCCCTTGACATACGCCTTCCGCGTCTTGAGCCCGGCATTAGCCTCCTCATAATCGTCCATGTAAGCAGCAGCGTCCTCAAAGAACATCTCCGCGGTGAGGTGCGATGCCTTGGCGTCGCCACCATAGGTCAACCGGTTCTCCAGGTAGGCGTGATAGGCGTATGTGTTGTATGTATGGGTGTATGAGACGGGCTTGTACAGCACCCATTTACCACTCTCTATACTGGTCTGTGTTGGCGGCAGTGAGAACAGGTCCAACTCGGTCTTGCCACACTCGCACGACTTCTGATGTAGAAACGCCATTACCCAAAAATGTCCTTTGCAGTACGCCTACTCTTCTTACGTCGCACAACAGTCTTGTTCCTCTTCCTAGCAACGCGTTTTGCGGGCTTCCTTTTCATCTTGGGTGCGGCGCGCTTCTTCTTCCTAGCTCCAAGGAGTTTAACCAGAGACTGAGGGGTCACTCGCTCTACGCGCCTCTTCTTATAGGCACCACCACCATCGCTCAGCACGCGATCCAGTTTATCATCGGCCTTGCGTTTCAGTGACCCGGTAAACTGCCTGAGCCGGGAGTTGGCTGCGACTCGGGGGTCGGTTGTGCCTGCCGTTATATCACCCAGGAAACCCACACCTGACCTTAGCGCCTCCTTGCCCAGTGCCGATGCACCGGATCTGATGCACTGAACGCGTCAGCCCACTTATGAAACTGTCAATGCCATGGCCGCGTTGGAAAACGGCTCCTCTAAATACTGAGGACACTCCGCGGCCAGACTGCTGTTGGCGGTAGTACGCCAAATAGGGGTCGTTTGGATTCATTGTTGCTGCTGTTTCTCTCTGCGCAGGTGTAGCTTCATGCACGTAGTCCAAAGTGGAATGGCAGGTGATGTCCAGCGCTGTTCCTTAAATCAATTTCCACGCTCTCGAAAGAGCTCTTCATTAGCGGCACGTAGTGAGGATCGGTGAAATGCACAATAGTATTAGCACCGTAGATGTAGTTTTTAGCGTCAATGTTTACAATTTTTAATAACGGTTCTACCGTGTCACCTACTAGTTGAGGTTCAACTAGATCGCAGTACACATATATGTACGAAGGGATCCCAGCCAGTAAGTTGGGTGGTCTTATAGCTTTTCTCTGTTTAAGCAAATCCACACTGTGTACATCGTATCCCAATTGCAACGCTAGGGTGGGGCTCAATTCCAGTTTCTCCACAGTCTGGTCTATTGAGATCAATTCCACCTTCCCAGTCTCCTTGTCATGCTCAAACTCGCTTTGGTACAAGTTCAATTTTGGAATGGCATTGATCGCATTAACCAGTTCATCGATGTCTTTATAGTTTCCGGCTTCCACTTTTACCGCAATCTGTACAGACTTGTCAGTGTCATTTTTAGTGTAGAGATATACGCGAGCACCCTCACCCACCCAGATATAAACAGGCACGGGTAATGGGCCTCCACTAAAGCGACTTCCCATTCGCCACCGCCCAGTTGCATGACTGACGGTAGATGGGTGATGTAATTAGCCACGGTGTTGTTTGGATAATAGTTTATGGAGCTGTTGCTGGGTAACGTCAGGTATAGTTGGCTGTGCCTCGTCATCATAGTAGCTGTAGCAGTTCAGATGCAGGTACCCACGAGTTGAAGTCCTCTCCGTAACCGACCCACTTGACCAAGTAGCGCTTACTGCGGCCTCACCCTTTAGTGTCCAGTATTTTATCTATTTCATACAGGCGGTCTGGAGCAGTTGTCACTTTTTGCATTTCATGCTCGTAGAAACGACTCTCCAACAGCGTCCCATTCAGGTCGCGCAGCACGTACAATGGCAGAGGATGCGACTCATATATGTGGTCCACCACAAACAGCTTCTTACTCCAATTGGTCTCGAAACGCTTAGCGAACGTACCTTTCTCCTTGGCTATTCGCACCGTGTCACCCGGCTTGAACTTGGGCTTGCGACGCTGGAACGTCTTCTTCTTCCCGTACATGCAACGCCACACCATGTACAATGTTTTTCCATCACCACTGTCCACATCCATGGGACGCAAGCCCAATCTCTTCTTTGGGCTGTGGTTGTAGGTGTCCAAAAGCCTGTCCCACACATCGATGTAGCGGTAAGTGTTTTTGTAGGTTAGGTAGCGCCACTGCGGGTCTTGAGCGTGCGGTTGACTCGTTCCACCACTACCGCCTTCACGTCGGGGTTCTGCGTGGTGACGTACGTGACACCGTGACTCTTGAACACTCGCTTGGTCGCGGCACCAGTGAAATCTGTCCCCTTGTCAGTCTGAAGGCAGCGGGGAGTCACCTCAGCGAATATCCTCTCAAACGCCACCACCACCTCATGCTTAGTATGCTCACTTTTCCTCCTCAGTGGTACCGCAAACAGCCGCTTGCTAAATACATCGATCATAGTCAGCAGGTAGTTGACTCCGTCGTTGTGCCGGCTAAGACCGGGCATGTCATTCAGGTCCACCTGCCACAGCTCTCGGGACCCAAAAACAGCGTAGCGGTTGCGGGGAAACCGCTTGCGCGCCGGCTTGTGCAGCGTGTAAGTGTCTTGGGCGCGCAACTATTCCACCACTTCCCATTTTGGAAGGCGCGCGGTTCGCGCTAGAGTGGCCACCCCACCAAACGAACCTGGATGACTAGGGTCATAGTACAGCTCCTCTATTACGGTGTATATGGTTCCCAGTTGTCCAATGACATTTCTTGGTCAGGTTCCTTAGTTAATATCCTTCTCCTGGCCACTGGAGCTCTCGGTCTCAGGCGGTCTCGCATCGGTGTTAAGCTCGGTTACATGGGTGTTGACGAGGCTGTCGTGTCTCCCCAGGGACTTGATGCCGAATCCAGCCCCACACCTAGGCAACGCAATGCTGTGGGATTGCTCACATATTCTTTGGGTACGTTCATGTTCTTCAAGACAGAAATCACTTGATGCCAATCGGTAGGCAATCGATCCGTCCTTCGCGCTCTCACTATGCCGTGCATAATGTCCACTATATTAGAATCGGGGACCTTCTCGTTGTTCACATACACCGCCCCACTAGCGTCCCAGGTGATGGGGCTGTCTCACCGGGTCCAGAACTGCAACAAGTTGCACGCCTCCGTCTTGTAGATTTTTGGGAACGTTTCCAAAACCTTCTCCAACAGGGCGGCAGACTCGCGTTGCGCGTGACCCGGACCCGCCGCTTCTTTTTCTTCCTCCTCGATGATTGACAAGCCTATCGATTGACGTTTAGCTGCGGAGAAGTGCAGGAACCGCTGTAACACCTGTTGATATTGTTTCTATTTCTCCGTATCGTCCAGCCGCTTGTCACTCAATATGCTGTGCATCTCAGCGTCCAGGCCGGCTGGCTTATTGACACTGCCTCCTCCTCCTCCTCCACTACCTGTTCCTTATCGTATCCGCTTGATGAGCTCCTGCGGTACAACTACCATTTTCTTAGCGTGCTCCATTTTAAATTACTTTCCGCACCAATGCGGGCAGAATGACACTCAACAACAAGGGCAGAAGGAATCCACCACCACCCCGTTGTACAAGGTAGCGTCGCTTCTTGGTCCAGCCCTCACCGCGTTTCACCAGCCGTCTGAGCGCCAGTTTGTGTTTTCTAAACTTTCGTTTATGGCAGGTGGTGAGCGGCACGTTCCCACGTAACAAGGTGTATGCGCATTCACACACTGACCTGATACGGCTGGTCTCACACGCTTTTAACAGGGCCTTGCGTTTCTTGGTTGTAGCCTGCATCAGAGCTGCCAGCAGTGCTACGTCTTTCATCACGCGGTGCGACATGATGACTGACACTGGTGCGCGCTCAGCCTATTTATCGTTTCTTGGGCAGGTACACGTAGCTGACCGGGTCATCGGGGAAAATGGCTGATCGTATGCGCATCTCCTCAGGCGTGGACTGTTTCAAGTCTATCAGCAGATAAGCGTGTGGATCACGTGTGGTATCCGCGTAAGCCTCCTTCACAAATTTGTAGTTTTCCGTGTATACTTGGTGGGCCAAGTGTTTGATCTGAGCGCGGTCCTTGGGATTCTTGAAACACACTTTGTAATGGGCGTTTAGCGAGATGTCGCGCTGACCCCTGCCCTGATGAAACAGGTTTTTCGTGATGGAGAACACGCTCATGTTGCGGTGAAACGACCCCTTGGTAAACAGGTCCGCCATGCGTGAGTCGGCCTCACGCATCATGTCGTCAACAATAACCAGGGCGGGATCGCTACCATCTTAGTCATCGAGGTTGGGCAGGCCAGCTACGTAGCGCACACCAGTGTCACCAGCTCCTCCTCCAGTTCCACCACCACCACCATCACTGCTACCGTAGTGCCAGGTGATACGGGCGAACCGCGTATCGCACATTCGGTCAGCGTGTTTGATGACCTGAGCCACAAAGTGCGACTTGCCGCTGCCCGAAGGCCCAGCCACAATGGTGGTGAACGGGTGTTTCCACCTCAAGTCCATGATGGCTACTAGCCACCGTGCACCACCTCTGCTCTTATAACTAAATTAATTTTTTTATTTTATTTTTGTTATAATGAATTAAGTTTTTTTTTATAATTTTACTTATTCAAACAAATTACAGAAGAGCACCTTTGCTGCCAGGGGGACCGCTCCTATTCACCAGGTTCATCCTCGACCCCACACCCACGTTGTACTGCCCAATGACATGGTCTCCAAAGACGATCATGTATCTGCGAGGCAAGTAGACCGTCAGCGGATGGTCACCAGTCAGCCCCTCCAACGTGGCCATTATAGCCTCACCATAGGTAGTAGCCACTCGCTCGAAAGACCGGATAGGGTACACCACGTTGTCACGCAGATCGGTTATCCGGGTATAATTTCCAGACTTTCAGCTGTTGAGGGCTGACTTCAGGTCTCCTTTTTGGTCCATGATGCTCGTTGGGTGTTCAGATGTGGAATGGTTGTAGCTCGCCACCAAGTCGTTTTATATAGGCTCGCTGCGTCAACAGTCTGTTTATGTCATTAGGTGTGTTTTTCCAAGTCGTTAAGGTGTTTAATTCTTGCACTTTGAGATAACGCAATCGCCACCAGCCTTACGTTTTCCCTCGCAAACTGTTGCACAGTCATGGGTCTTACACCAGGCGGGTAGTGGAGTCACGGTCCTGGTAACTACGTTAATTTTAGGCACTCCGGTATCGCCATTGATCCACATATTTTCCAGCCTCGTTAACAGGTCCGTGAGACACATGCAAATTTCATCGTCTCTATCCTCATCCAGGTACAGGCCGCAACTGTGCGTAGGGCGTCCACCGTGAAACACCGTCATCTTCAACAAAATGTTTCCAAAGTTGGCGGGGTTCTTTACGTATATTGGCATTCGGTATCGCTCCAACTGGATGCTGGATAATCGGTAGGCGTATCCTTGTTCACTGTCCATCCAACGACGGGCTTTCTCCTTTTCTTAGTTATGGTAGGTGGTCTGGCATTCTCGTCCATGGCGTTAAGCTCCTCCATCAGAGAGCGGATAGTTCGGTCCGTTCGGTGCGCTGTTGCTGCTGCTCATGACGTCTTGGGAAAAACTGAGGTTGCGGTGCCGGACCTCAGGTTTATATACCGGTGGTGTGCGCAACTGGGTATGTACCCATCAAGCGGTGGTGACATCCAAAGAGGGCGTGCCATGACACCCTCGGGCGTTAGCAAGCCGCTGAGCAACTCCTTCATGCACGCCTCGACGCGCGCCACCAATCGCTCCCGGTTGGCGGGGGCTTTTTGAACTGCGCGGGATGACGTAATGTCGGGGAGGTATGACGTAATGGGGGGTATTGCGTAACAAGAGTGTCGCACCCTGGCTCAGTGGATAAGTCCACTGAGCCCAGGAGCCAACTCCTACAGTGTATTTCTATTGTGATGTTTTTTATTTAGTTTTTTAGTTTTTTATTTATTAATAAAACTTACTTCTAATAATTGCAATTGTTTTAAACTATTTGAATGAAGACAATAATATATATATAATGATTTGTACAAAATAATGATAGGTAAATTTTGATGGTGAATCCTTAAACTAGAGGGATTGTTTTTTCCATAGGAGTGCAACCTCCCCGTTGTAGATTAAGTTGTAGAGCCACTGCTCCACCTCCTCCAGATGCCCCGGCTGATTGGCGATATATCGCCGCCGCATCATATGGTGTCAACCATCCGGGAGCAGGTAACCCCACCGGAGGACGACAAGTCGGGTGGCTGCCTCGGCTCTGCTCAACCCGATGACATCAAAGACAACACCTTGTTCCCACAAGGTGTAGGTGTTGGTGGTGGTCATGGCTGGTTAGCGTCTGCTTATGAATGAGCGTTAGCGTCCGAGGAGCAGACGAGGTGAAAGCGAAGACTTTCACAGTAAACATCACGTAACGGGGAAAAACCGGCGACAAAGAAGGAAGGTAAACAGCACGTAGCGGAAAAGGCCAGCGGTAAACAAGAAGAGCTAACAACAGATTACGGGAGGGCAGGTCAAGGTCATTGGGGGCAGTTCAAGGTCATGGGGGTGGTCAAGGTCATTGGGGGGGATATCATGGAACAAGAGTGTCGCATCCTAGCTCAGTGGAAAAGTCCACAACCATATAATTTGTTTTAATTGTTGGGTTTTTGTTTTTTGTTTTTTTGGATAAAGGAATTTCGTTTACTTATTTATTATTTTTCACTCGGAATCCGAGTCTGGAATGAGGCCTATATTGGGTCCTGGCTCCCCACTCGGCCCTGCCTCTGGCTCTGATTGCTGTGGCCGCTATGGCTGCGGCTGTGGTCACTGCGGCTGTGGCCTGAGCCGGAGCTGTGGCCTAGGTCGAGGCCGCTGCTGCTGTGCGGGCCGCTGCTGCGCAAGGATCAGCCCTCGGCGTATCTGGTGGTAGACCCGGCGAACCTCCTCCTACTCTTGCCGTCGCTGCTGCTCAGCGTATTCTGGCGTCCACCAACCCTGGGGTACGCGGGTCGTCTGCAAATAACAAACCAACATTAATATTATTTTTTTTACATGAGATTAATTGATGTTATAATAATAAGAAACTGAGGACGTTTTTGGACATGTCAATCATTATAGTTACAGAACCAACTCACCAACTGGTACTTTTGACCGTCTCTCGAAGATGGGCTTCTGGGTGGAGGCGTCGACACAACGCCTCATGGCGGGGACAGCAGGAGCAGCGACAGCAGCCGGGGCATTTTTTTGCTGCGCATGAGTGGCGATGAGCCGGACCATCTTGTCCTTCCGGTAGAACTGCTTCCGGCAGATGGGGCATGGATGAAATGGCACCTCACCATGCATCAGCATGTGTCGGCGCAGATGGTCGCTGCGCACATAGGTCTTGTCACCGAACATGCATCTGTACTCCATCGCGGCTGTAGTAAGAATGATTAAGGCGAGGGGAAACCGGCAGGAGAAAGCGGAGACGCTCGCAGTAAACATCACGTAACGGGGAAAAACCGGCAACAAACAAGAAAAGTAAACAACACGTAGCGGAAAAAGCCAGCGGTAAACAAGGAAAGTCAACAACAGATTACGTAACGGGGGGGGGGGGGTCCAAGGTAATGTGAATTGATCCTTCCCAACTATGCTGCTGGTCTGCTGGTAAACCGCAGAGACCCCATAAGAAAAGACGTTTGAAAATTAATAGTGGGTTTGGTTTCCAGTCGATTTTCAAATTTCTTTCAGCAATAGTTTTTGTGGGTCAAGACCTAACATAAGGTGTAAGGCCATGGAACTCGGCCGGTAAACAGCTGAGATCCCATAAGGAAAGTACGTTTATAAATTAATAGCATGTTTGTTTGATGGTTGATTTTCATGTGTCTTTCGTCATTTGCTTCCTTGACATAAGGCCTACCATCTAGCAGAAGTCCCATCACAATCGGCCAGTAAATAGGCTAGTTATTAATTTTTAAATTGTTTTGCTTATGAGGGGGGCAGGTCAAGGTCATCGGGGGGCAGGTCAAGGTCATCGGGGGGCAAGGTCAAGGTCATATGGGGTCAAGGTCAAGGTCAAGGTCATCCTGCTCCTCCCGCTGCAAAAGTGAGCCAGAACCGGCTATGCACCCCTACTGCCAATCTGGCTAAAACTGGGATATTTTTCCCATATTGCCACTTTTCCAAATAATAATTTATTCAGTAGCATGATATGCGTTGTTACAGACAGGATAAAATAAACTATGTCAAGAACAAATAAATTTACACTTACTATACTGCACATAAATACAATAATTTAAATATACATTAAGTTTTACAAGTTATCATACCCCACCATAATAACGCCATAATAACCTTTTTCAAAAGGTGATAGATTTCAAGCAGTTTCACTGGTCATTAACAGGACCAATCAGAGAATGACTACGCAAATATTTTGATCGAGCAGTGATTTTTTAAAGGTTTGCGTTAGTGTTAAACATGACAAAATAATTTGAAATATAATGGGTTACGACATCATATTTAAATTTGATACAAATTTGAATCCAACACGGCGGATCCAAGATGGCGGCCGAAAATGTTAACTTAAAACTATAAAAAAGTAAATTAGCATAAAAAATACCCCTGTATATCAAGGATCCATTTGAAAAAATATAATTTCAACACAAACAATCCCCTCACGCCACTAAGTTTCCCTTCAGCCCACCCACCAGGCAGACAGGCAGTCTAGTATAATTGGATGAACGAACTGTCACATATGATTGCAAATTCTGCTCTGATTCTTCAGTAATGCAGATTGGGACAGCAAGTTCCATCACGTATCGACCAATTACCAGGTTATATAACTGAGCGACAGACTCGAACCCCCCAGCTCAGATAATGGGCCATTACATACCAGGACGCAGTGACTTCAAACAACTTGTATCAGGAAGAAGCATATGCTTTCCGATCCGTTGCAATAATATAATCTATAAATATTAATATATTTTATAAGGTTGCTGGTGTAAATTATTCATTATTCTTTATATAATACAAACTACGACCTTATATCCTAATATGCTAGTGTCCTGTTTTAGATCATTGAATGAACGATTGGCGGTTTTATTTTAGGTGTCGAGTATCTATTGAATATACGAAAACAGTCATAGGCCGATTAATTCCAGCAACTACATCCATTAAAGGCTATTTATTTATTAGAAACCATTACTAAAGACAATTCGAGGTTAACGCACAAGTAATGATAATCTTTAGAAAATCTTTAGAAATATTAAACCAATATGCAGACTAAACTATCAAGACTCTTCTCTCTTTGTGGTCTCATGATAATTGTATGCATGACACTTCAGTCAAACTAGTTAAGAGAGTAAACATAACTATATATATGATTGAACTGAAAATTTGAAGTAAAACTAATTGAATATTACGAGATTAGGTTGAATATTTTTCAACTAACCACCTCAACGAGACGACTCGTGAGAACAGGTTCCAAGGTTTCACGTTGGCAGGTTCAAAGCCAAGAGTCAACAGAGACATGAGGTCAAACAAGCGGTTAATCAAAGTGGTTTTGACAACGTGAATTACACTGAGAACGCTACCTGGTTTTGTAATGGACTGCTTTCCAGTTTCACGGTGAAACCAGATACGAAGATATGATAATTGTACAGCCTTCTTCTCAGCCAGCCTGAGAAACATCTGGATTCCGCATAACATTATGTAATACTTAAATTTCCAATCCATAAAGATGTCAATCATGCGCGGTATTCTTGTAAAAACGCCTCATAGATGTCACTTTCGTCAAGCTAAGTAGGATGAGACGATGATGTTACATCATGTGAAGTCTCCGGATTAGTACAATGACGATATGCATGAAGAGAGTATATCCGTGAACAAAGTGTGGAGAAAGGGACAATCGACTGATAACGTTCCTTTTATATTCAATAATTTGACAAAAAAACTGGTTTCGTACGGTAAACAGATTTTGGCAACTTTCCCACGCTAAAGAATCTTACCAACGGAAATTGAAGTAATTTGGTAGATAGATTGGCCGTGTTACTAACAAGGTTAAGCTAACTAATTCCAAGACTGAATTAGGGTTCTGATCGAAAAATAGTTTTGACATACAACACTAATGTTGAACGATCTTAAAAATATTGCAGTTTAATATTCTAAACTGTAATTAATAATATTCTATTTATTATATTAATAATATTAATATGATGTTAATTAATAATTAATATTAATAGTGTTCACACAATAACTGTTCAATTTAGTACTATTTAATCTTGATTTGGGCCATAAGTCGTAAAATATAATGTGTTGAGACTAAGCAACGGAATAGTAACTTATTTTGTCAAACCATATTATTTTAAACACAAATGTATTAAACTAGCTTAAATGTGATTCTAGCTTAAACTGGCTGAACATTAATTATTCAATTTTAATTTTTAGTACCTGGGGTGCCAAGCTTTGGTCGGCGAAGGCCAGTCAGTTTGTTTAGATGACTGGGAGTAATATTTCACCACTTTCCCCAACTAATTATCATATTTTTATAGCTCATTTGCCTGTTTTATGCATTTTTAAGGTCACTCCAGTTGTTATTTACAGCTCAATGTCCTTTTAGCGAATTTCCCCTTTAGGGAAGAAGCTATTACCGTAGTCGGCATGGTAAGACCTAGGCCTGGAACCGTGATAACTTTTCGTTTTGAGGTCCCCAGACCCCAAAAACACCATTCGTTCGAAACTGTATATATATATATATATATATATATATATATATATATATATATATATATATATGTGTGTGTGTGTGTGTGTGTGTCCGTGGGTGCGATAACTCTCGTAAAAATGGTCCGATTTTGACGAAATTTGGTATAAGCGTGTAAAGCAGCATTTATGACTTTAAGTTCGAAAACCAGACAGATCGTACTATCCGAAGGGGTATTTTAGGGGGGGTTTTGTACCCCAAAAATGTTTTTTTTATTTAGTTTTCTACATATAATTTTTGAAAAAGTCAAATTTTAGTTTCTTCCATTGGAATTAGCTTAAAAAGACGCACAATTTGGTGTTTTGACCATTGCTCTACGTCAAATGGTTACAGAGATATTGAAAGTGCTAAACACAGTACGTTGTCCAATGCTATTCTTATGGAGAATAAGAACAAAATTATAGCTCGGATAATTTATGAACGTATTCTAACAAAACTTGGTATATGGTTTCGTCTGGTTGTGGTCTATTGTTATTTTCACAAAAAAACCGATTTTTACCAATAATTCCCGTAGCAGCAAACCTGCGTCCTCAGCCCCCATGTTATTCTTATGGAGAATAAGTAAAATGTAATGTATCCTTTAATTATGAACATAAATTAATAAAACTTGGAATGTTGGTTCACCTAGTTGAGTTCTATTGATATTTGCATAAAAACCCATTTTTTGTGTTCCTTATTGCAGCAAACCTGCGTACTCATCTCCCATGTTATTCTTATGGAGAATAATCAAAATGGCATATATCGCTTATTTATGAACTTATATTGATGAAACTTGGTATGTGGCTTCACCTAGTTGAGTAATATTGATATTTACACGAAACCATATATTTGTTGTTTTTTGTAGCAGCAAACCTGCGTACTCATCCCCAATGTTATTGTTATAGAGAATAATTCAAATTTGATATATCGCTTATTTTTGAATATATTTTTATGAAACTTGGTATTCGGGTATGTTGTATTAAGACTTATATTTTGCATTGGAAATTCGCTGAGTACGCAGGTTTGCTGCGACGGGGGTATTTTATTTATTTCGGATATGACCACTCTATATATGCAATATGCAATATTCACTCAATAGTTTTAGTCTTTGATATCAGGAAACCACATGTTAACAACTAAAAACAACACGAGTATTACTTTGACAGTTCCCTGGTTGATTATGAACAGCTGTTACAATTCTTTTGTTTTGATTTAACTCCATAAGCCCAATGTTAATTTTTTTAACTTTTAATTTTGTTTTTTTACATTATTTGATTTTTTCTGGGGATGAGACCTGTCTAGAACTTATTTTTATCTCAGAAATTAGTTATATCCAACATTTGAAGGAAATCGTTGCAGCCGTTTTTGAGATCAGAGTCGCAAGCAAGCAAGCACGGACGCACGCAAACCTTACTCATATTAGAGTATAGGATAGGACTTTATTTTTCTTAAATTATTGAACATAAACAAAATTTAAACACGAATAAGAAATTCACTAGTACACAACGATTCGAGCCTCTTTATCTTGACCGACATAGAGTGTCCGAGCAAAGAAGAAGAAGGTAGGACGACCATTCGAACAATTGAGCAATCTAGGCCCATAACAGTTAAATCAAGAGTTGAGAGAGGCAGTCGCTAATCCCGTCCTCACTTTAGGTGTCTATCTCTCCTTGGATCTGCGTTCTTGTACAGCGCTGCGACACCATTTTACTAATAAGTTTTACAACTGGTACAATTAGCGTCGTTGTCCTTCTCCGGCGAGCTAATCAGGCTGTGGCCCAGTTGCGCAGGTGCGTCGCTCCTGTCTGCTCACTTTAGTGGATTTTTGTCTGATCATGAAGTGAATCGATAACGGATTATAAAATATAAAACTAAGATTTTAAAGCATTCTATAAGTCAAATTTAAAAGCGTTATGTGTTAAGCATAGTTATTTGTTTCATTAAATTGCTATTTTAATTCAATGCAATTTCCATTCTATCGTTCAAATGATTATATTTTACCAATAATGGCGATCAAATGACAACATGTAATTAAATCCTAATAAAATAAAAAGTTAATTAAATCTCACAACACTCTCTTAAAGGGGTTGTGTAACAGTCTCATAAGTTAAAAGAAAACGAGATCACGTACTCAGTAGAGTTCAGCATTGACAACATTCCGACATTGACCCTCCCCACCCGCGCGAGCAGGGACCCTCTCATTTCGGCTGTTAGAATCCAATTAAGTTTGTAGGGCCTTATTTACTTCCATTTCCGTATTGGAATGGTATTTTCCTCCTCACGAAATGTTGCAGGCATGGCTTGCATATTCCATTGTAATTCTGTTATTGAGTAGATTTATAATCGAGCGATATTTATACAAAATATTTTCCTGGAATATGTTATTAAGCTCCGAATTACAAATATATATATAAACAGTAAAATTGTCATCCATCCAAAATATGTAGTCATGTTACATTAAAGTAGTATATCAAAGGACGTAGCTGTTTAATTTTGAAGTTTTTGTTTGTTCTCGACTGTCTAATCATGGTATTAAAAATACCACAATAAAAATGTTATTTTATTAGTATTCTGAGTACGCAGGTTTGCTGCGACGGGGGTATTATGTAAATTACAGAGGGTAGTTAGGGATAGCCACATAGATGGATCTGATGAATAAAGATTTTAGACTTAGAATTAAAGTACAGGAAAGGAATATTTCATATAATTGTTTTTCAAATTCTCATGTAGTAGTAATAAACAGCCTCAACTACAAAGGATATTGAAATATAAACATGGAATTTAAATTTAAATAATGTGTATATAATATATAAACATTTCGAAAGACTAACATTTATTAGCCTGCTACTCTGTTAAGCAATGTAAGAGTACTTACAATTTGATTTCATAAGTATTAACAAGTTTGTTCATTGTTAAACCTTTTCTGCATGATTAATAGATTAATATAGTTGATCAGACAATATGTGATTCTTGTTTCGTCATCTAAAGTTTTACAATGTATGTATAAAAGGCACCTTTAAAAAGCCCTACTAATTTTAAGTCTAAAAGTTTGGGTGAAATATATTGCCTCGAATCCGTGATATTTTATTCAGTTATGTAACCTTTATTAATTTATTTGGTTGGTCTTTAAATAGCTTTAACAGATTTTTCCTTGGATAGAGTTACTTAAGGAACAAGACAGAGGATCTACAGATTAGTGTTCAGGTTTATAGAAGAGAAGCTACTGCCTTTAATACACGATTCACACATAAGTTTTATTAATTATTTTTAGAGTTGATCAATACAGTATTTTAAAATGAGCAGCAATAATTTAGTAATTATTAAAAACAAATCGCTATTCTAACAGGTTTATAATTTTTCTTATAACAGTAATACATAACCTAATTGTAAGAGAAGAAAAGAGTTGATCTAAAATAATTTTGTACACATTGTACGAATATTTGGAAAGAGTTAAAATACGTAAACAACGACCTATCAATTTACAACTCTTTGTTTGCTGATTCTGTTGCTTTAATATGCTTTGAATTGTTAAAGGCAATCAGTAAGTAATACTCTCAAAGTCCAACATGTCTTGAATAGCTTTGATAACAATGCCGGAGACTTGAATGAACGGTACAACAGTAGCGTCGTAATTCAGTTGATGTTGACGATAAAACTGAACACGCAGCCATTCGCTTCTACTATCAACCAATTAGCATTAGCACACACAATGCAACCGACGTAGACTCATGTGTTAGTGTGTGCGTGTGAATTGTCCCATACCAGGGCTGCAGATCTACTTTACGTACTACAATAACTCTTCCTAACATTCACTAGTTAATTATCAATACAGTTTACTGAGCGGACTTTGCCTCGCCCTCAAGGACGGCTGTGTCCTGCTTCTGCAGATCTTAGACAATGCCGGAGTTGGACTTGTGATTTCCTCGTGATTCATTGGTTCTAGGTAGGCTTTGCAATTGAAATTCCAAGTTTATTAGCAAGTGATGGTAATTACCGGTTTTAAAATAAACATCCGTCAATTAACTTTCATTACAATGTTTGCGCTGTGTTAGTCGTTGGCGTAATGGTCAGGGTGACGGACTCCAGAACCATATGGCAGCGGCCCTGTTGTGGGTTTGAATCCCGGTGCTGTACATTTTATCATTAATGCGCAACTTGTACTGTAACGGCTCACCCCTTGCTTTGCTGGGTACGTTTCACGCACATAACTTAAGTATCTGTTCGGGAAAAGTAAGGCAAAAAAGGCTGCCAACCTCTTTCAACAAATTTTGAGAGAAAGACATTTGACTCATATATAATATATGATGATAAGTTTAAATATTGCACTTAATTTTACAATAGTTTAACAATTCATGACTGCAATCCCATTTTGAGAGACAGCGAAAGCAGCATTTTGAAGCGAAAGCGGCCTTAAAATATCCGCATCAGCTTTGAATATAGTTCATTTGCGTGTTGATTAAAATATTGAAAAATATGCTTAAATATTGTTATTATTAGTCAGGAGAATCATTCCGTCTTATTTTAATTATAAATGTAAAACACCTAGGAATTTGACATGTAGTGTAAAATGCTATAGAACATTCCAAAAACAAGTATAAATAAAAAATGGTTACCCCTAGATGCGTAATGCTTAAACCCATTACCTTAAGATTTCAAGCCTCAGCGCCCACATATTATGGTTGGTTACTGCAAGTAGCTTTCACATAGACTTAAAATCCTTCAATCCTTCAGAATAAACCATTTTAGCTTATACCATTATTGAACTAATCGAAGTTTAAATCGTTTAAACTTTACTAAAGATAATTTACAATGTTCAACAACACAATCGCTATAACGCCAACACAACTGTTTGATATGTATCTGGTGCAGATGGCAACACGCAAGGTTACACGAGGTCCGGCATTGTGGGTCGTCTCGTGTGTTGCGATATGCGATACAATTCCTCACAAATCATGAGATCTATCGTTTACTAATAACCTGTTTATTGGCTTTCCCTTATAGCTTTACGCTTACTTCGATGTGATCAGTTCTACCTTGGGTTTAGTCATATGCAATTTAATATGTTTTTATGTAATAGCGTCATAGGTGTTTATTTCCATGTGTTTGATTAATTATTTTATTTAGGGCTCCCCTCAGTAATTTAAAGGTAACAAGCCCTTCCTTGCCCTCATCCTCCCCCTCCCCCTCCTCCCCTCCTTCCCCTTCCTCCCCCTCCCCCTCCTTCCATCCTTCCCCTTCCCTTCCTTCATTCCTTCCCCTTCCTTTCCTTTCCATTTTTAAGGTTGGGGATATGAAATTAACTTTAAATTGCTATACAAAGAGCAAGATTGTGTACTTCACCTTAATGAAGGTACCTCCCTTTGAATGCACGTTTCAGCAAACCAAAACTAAAACTTAAATTTATTTACAACTAGCTGGCCCGACAGACGTTGTTCTGTCCTCATGTCGTTGAGTTTGTTTCATGCCAAAAACGCAAGTTCATTTTCAAGATGAGCTCATTCGCTAAGCTAACTCGCCTAATTTTATATAGCGCTAACTTCGGCATCGAAAAAAGAGTTTGAGTTGCCATTAAAGTAGATTTATTATTTCCATAGTGAATATATGTTTATGCCTGTCAAGTATATTAAATATAATCCTTATAACAGGTGTTTCTTTAAAAGAATTGAATTAAGAAAGGACACTTTTGACATAATAAACCAAATAAACATTCCTCCATAAGAATAACATGTAAACTGTGAAGGGCTGTAGGGCGCATCCCTTAAGAATTTTCAAAACGAAAATAGGCCTGTTTGTTAACCATTTATATAAATCATATTCCTGTTAATTTTCATGCCAATCGGTTCAGTAGTATTTTGAGTAATAAATGGTATAACTAACCCGACTTTGTTTTATGTCAACCTAAAGATAAGTTAAACAAAATAAATGAAAAAATATTTTACATTTTAATTTCACAGCCGTTTTACGTAGGATAATTTCAAGTACTTAACCAATGGTTTTTCCAAAATTCAATTTTAATGATAATTATGATTTGTAAGTAACAAATGCAGAAAGAACACTTGCGCAATTCATTAGAGCGCCGACTTAAAAAAGTTAAATTAGAGAAGGGTCAACTATTTTTGGAGGTCTAAAATTGTTATTCCTTGGTTATAATATATAATTATATTAACCTATATTCTAATTTGAGTAAGTTTTGCTTGCTTGCGTGCGTGCTTGCTTGCTTGCAACTCTGATCTCAAAAATAGCTCGAACTTTCTTCCTTCAAATGGTGTAATTAACTAATTTCTGGGTTAAAAATAAGTTCTATCAGGTCTTATCTCCAGGAAAAATGTGATCATGTAAAAACACGGATTTAAAAAGTATACAAAAATAACATGGGGCTTATGGAGTTTCAAATAAAAAATAAGAATCATAACAGCTGTTCATAATCAATCAGTGAACTGTAAAAGTAATGTAAGTAAGTTTATGATTATTAACATGCGGTTTCTTGAGAGCAGAATGCTTTGAGTGAAGAATACATATATAGAGTGGTAGAATAAATCAAAGGGACATTGAGCTATAAATAACAACCGGATTGACCTCAAAAATGCAGAAAGAGGCAAATAAGCTATACAAATCTGCTAATCAGCAGGGAGAAGTGATTAAATATTACTCAAAATCTTTTAAATAATCTGAACGACCTTCCCCGAGAAAAGCTTGGCCCACCAGGTACTATTATATATATTTTGAATCTTGGTATATAATTGTTATAGCTCAGTCGCAGCATTAAATCTAGACCGAACGCTCTATCGAACCTTAGTCCACTCACCCCCTCAGCCACCTACAATGTATTTATTAACCATAGTAATTAAAACTGTTGCTGTTTAAAGAGTCTTTCTATTGGTATTTTGACAACGTAATATCCCGCAGTCAATTTGTATCCCGGTGTTTCTCAACGACCGTAACGAGTTTTATGTCAACGACAGACGCCATTGTTGTCTTATCTGCCATCTGGCCCTGGGCAACTTCTCTATTGCTAATTTCGTCACGACGATTTTTACCTTACTAAATCTCACTTTCTTTCACTCCCTGGCCCTCTTTAATGATGTGTTCTCACTACAACGTTGCAATACAACCTTTATTTACTACACATTTTGATTTCCTTTTATTCTTAACAGTATTGTATTCCATGATCAGATTTTTTTCAAATATTTTAAAAGGGATTATCTTCTAAGTAACGTTAAATAGGGTCAGAAAGACGGTGCTGTGTGTTTACTTATATTAATAATAGAGTCAATATTATTAAAACCATATAGTGATTTTAGTTTTTTTTTTAGGTTATTGGCTTTTAAAACTATTATTTTATATACATATTTGGTATCAATCGAAAGCTCTTACTCTCTAGCTATGCCTTTTGGGGTTTTGAAAAACATCTAACTTCAGGGCCCCCACCCATTAGGTTTTCAAAGTTCCAATTTTAATGTCATGGAGTTATTTTAATCAGTTAGCCATTTGATTTCAATGTAAATATTTCAAAACATCCTACTCGATATCCCATTTGGAGAACGAGACACTGGCTTTAGTATTGTTTTTAAACAGTAAAAGCTTGTAAAATCTTCCCTATAATTTTAAAAATATTGCAGCAAACAGTAATTTAAAAATTTAAATGATTTTAATCTGAAAAATAAATTGTTAACAAATATTTGACATTATAAGTAACAAAATTCAAAAACATATAAGCAACACACTGTACATCTATTTTGCATTGCATTTACAGTATCGTTGTGATAAAATAAAATGTTACTGTGTGTAAGAAACATTTATAGAACTATATACGTTCTCAAAATATTCATTGAATGTTGTGTCTATAGTTAAATATAAATTAAAAGTAATAGTTTCAATCGAAATATATTTTCTATTTTAGCCTACGATGAACTATTCTTACATTTTATTATAAATGTTGAATGTGAAGTAAACAAAACTTAAAGAGAACTACTATTTATTTCTAACAGTTTAATTTTCAAAGTTTTTTTTATTTTGTGAACTAGTATTTATGAAGTTTGTCGTTTCGAAGCAATATACATTGTAAAATTACGGTTTCTGTTTTCAGGCAATAATTGTATCGATTCTTTCGTAGAGTAAATGTCAAAAGGTATTACACATTGTTTTTTAATTGAAGTTATTGTTTTGCGTCTATTGTTAACATTATACTAGGTCACCTATATGGGTTAGAGATTTAAACTAGTTGTAGTTGTGTAACATAACAATAGTTTATTACTTTTAAAATACCGAAAAGTTTTTGACAAAAGGTAATTTACTTTGCCAAACAAAATATCAATAAGCTCACTACAAAACAACAAATCACAAGTCCAAAAATCCCAATTATTTTTTGGATCTGCAGGCCTTGTGCCTTGATCTGCGGGCCGTGATGTACTCTTGAGGGTTTACACTGTACATTGATATTCGCAATTAAAATAATCCTAAGCTCACAAAAATAAGGTCGTCCCTGTTTGCTTCTCCTAATGTAATCTTTTAAATTTGTGGAAGTTATTCAATGTTATTAAAAAATAAGTATATATGTGTCTAATTCCAAGGGGGAAATGCTGAACTCATCCAGGGAAACATAGTTTTTCTGTAAACACATTATGTTTTTTGTGCTACTTAAGTAATTTTAGTAAACAATAATTATTTCTAATATACATTTTTTTAGTTTCATAGGTATATTTCTGTCTTCCGTTTGGATTGAACATATAAGGAACAAACCTTATTATGATTAACAGAATAGGTAACAGTGCTATGCATTTTTGCTGTACTCCGCTTAACAAGGAAATGTCAGTAAAAGTTAATGCAGTGTGCAAAATTAATGTGCTTTATCAGCATGAAATAATTCACATGCGCGCACGCACGCACATACTCGCACGTATACTGCTATCGCATTGTATGTGCTAATGCTAATTGGTCGATAGAAGACGCGAGTGGCGGCGTGCACAATTTTATCTCAAACATAATCTGAATAACGAGGCCTCTAATCTATCGCTCGTTCAATTCTTCGGCTGAGTTGGAAAAGGATTCTATAACATGTCCAACTTCTTAAACGTCTTTTTTGACTAGTGGTTAGTTATACATTTCAAAACGGTTATTAACGCTATTTTAAGCTTATAACTCTTACAAGGTTCAAGCAAGGTATGATCAAAGCGGTAGTTTTAGTAGTTATAAAAATTCATATTTTAACAATTGTTATACATACGAATTTTATATGTGGTTAAACGTCATACGAAAATATAGAACCGCATTTGGCTCTCGTAATACTACGAATAACTTACATTACAGATTACAGAATAACTGTACAGTATATTACAGATCTTCCTGATAACCCTTTTTATGTAATGATATTTCCGGACTTAAGACAAACAATTACACAAATTATACTTTTAACTCCTCAGTTCTATTGAGTTTTAGTTTTATTGCAGTTTTACAATATAAACACGTGATTAAGAGACAATTTATAAGTTTACTTTTATTGGTGGTTATTTAAGTAAAGCTAATGCAATTTCAAAAAATATTTAGATGTAATTACGAAATTTCGGTTTTATTTCTTAAATTATGTTTAAACCAATCCTTTGAAATGTTCTTCGTGTTTTACTTTAGAACATTTAATCAAAAATTCGACAACTTCAAATTGAAGCAAAACACGTTGAACATCAAAATAATTTATTAAAAACTCAACTATTTTATACCCAACGTATAAGTTCCGTCACTGACTCTACTCAAAGCGAATGGTTTTAAAGGTATTTTGTTTACATCATAATTAACGTATCTTTCCCCATTTCAAACAAACTCAAATATGTCTTCTGAAGATAATATACCAAACTGAGCCAACTGGGGAGCGGGTAAAGTTCTTCTACTGTAGGACAATTCTTCATCTTCATGTCACCTGCCCCTGCAGGTTCTCCAACAAGACGTTTTAACGAGCCTCAATTTCTCGACGTAAATCACCCAAAAGCATTTGAAACTTTTGACTCTTTGCGAGTAGAAAACAACCCATTAAATCGAGTACTCGCATCGCAAAGGGACCGCTTTTTGTATTGCGTCAACTGAAAACCCGTTCCGAATCTTTCTTTCAAGAGCACACGTGGGGCCCGGTCTCTTACCCAACGTGAGATGAAAGTAATTTTTTAGAGCAAGGTAGCTGAGTAGTTTTTAGAGTAAGTAATGGTTTTTTGCTGAGATTATCTCCTTTTGGAACGTTACTGAATTTCTCGACAAAGATCTCTTTGCCAACTTCCCTCTGTGATACCGGAAGTCGTGTATGAGAAAGACACTCTAATCTCGCATTATTTGCATACTAGTTCGATTTCAGTTCACCGCCCAAACAAGCCGAGATTAAGAATGCAAATTAAATTAATGCTTTCCTATTAACCAGCTCCACCCTTTGGTCCCAACAGCGTTTTTGAAATAGCTGAACCGGGTGCGTAACAAACATGTTTCGAAAATTATTTAGTCTTGAGTTACTACATTAGATTGTTGCTCGTGTTACGTTCGTGATCAAACGAACTAACTTTAGAGCTTTAAATAATGACATCTTAAACGGAACCATTTCCGATGTACAGTATGTACACCGGTAATACTGTACTGTACTGTCCGTCGGCTCTTGACGTGAGGTTACGGTTACTTCTAGTAAAGTAACAAGCCTTTATCTATTTCTCCAAGTTTTTTACATATTTTTATAATAATTTTATACTTCGGTTTTGAGGCTTTGAACCAACTAATTTAATAGTGGCTGATCAGTGGTCATTAAAAAAGCTTATGTTTTTCTAAAAGATCCACCTAGGAATAAAGTGACCTATAACACTTAACTATTTCTGTACTACTCGAAATCAGTTGTAAAATGTTTATAATAAACTTAAATTACCAACTATATTTAAAAGTGAATAGACTAAAGGCCTTGTATAGCTTCGACCCAGAATATCATTACAGCTAACCTCGAGTTCAGAAAGCGGTTCCACTCTAAATGAAAACATAAGCATTCTTCCTACCTTGGGCACAGTACTTTCCACTTAATCCAATAGCTTGTCAGACCATTTCGTACTAATATCTTTCTGATTCAATTAGATTCTATACACTGTCCGGGTACTAAAGGTGGTCGTTTCAAACCCAATGGCGATAAAGTAGAAGTAATGGTTTCATGCGACCAGTCGGCAAGAGTAATGCATCGAGAGCGACTTAGGATGCAGCTTTGAAAGAAAGTCGTCTGTCCAGTTCAGCAGTCATAGGATTAGCATTTGCTACTGCCCCTTATCTTAGAGGAAATCCAGTGGCAGGAAATAACGATCATGCAGGTAGCAAGGCGTGTGGGCGACCTGTTCAACATTGATAGAGAGAAATTATATCACTCTATATCACGCTTTGCACGACCATTTGGTACTGCGTAGTCAAGTTGCTTGGGGATGTATTATGTAAAAGTCACTCAACGGGAATCATTCTAAACGCCTAAAAGAAAGGGTAAATTTTAAACTATGTTGGTTACTTTATACTCGTTTTTTGTGATGGACTGTAAAATAACAAAGACTGGTTCATTTCACTTGGCATTATGCTGTCCCAATACTTTTTACATTCAATTTAAAATGCCTAACACTTTAGGTTATTTCCAAATTAACTCCTTTTACTTGATTCTAAAGGAACTAACTATATAACTATACTAACTATATGCTTATGCAGCTACCTTCTATTTCGGAGTTTACAACAAATAAAAAAAAGTCGATACATGCTTTAATGAAGTTCAGAAAAATAAATAAATAAAGGATCTCCCATCATAGAGCTAGATCCAGGTCGCGAAGCCATTTGAGTCCAACCTCACTTGTTCCATGCAGGCCCACTAACCCTTTAGGGAAAGCGCTCAGGGGACAGTCATTAACTATGTGGTCCATAGTTTGAAGCTCCGCTCCAGTCACAAGACTTTTCACGCGTCATACCCCATTTAAATTCCTAATAATTGCACCTTCCTAGCCCAGTGCAAAAGCGATTGAGTAAAGCTCAGTGCTTCCGAAGAAGGTTCATTCCACCTAGCATTTTGTTGAACTATTTTCTACATTATTTTTAGTCTAATTGATTGTTGAAACAGTTATAAAAACTGTTTCAGCAATATTGACCGTTTTATCACGTTAGTCATAACTGCCAGGCACTATGCGCTGCAGCTGGGTATTAATGGATATGAATGTGTTCCGATGCCGACGGCCGTGTGTTATACGAGAGATTGTCCAACATGCTCCTCCTCGGTCCACTGGGTTTGGTCCTTCCTCAAAAAACTAATAAAACACACCAGTTACTCTTGTTTTGTGACGGAGATTGTACAGTCCATGTTCACTAGGCTATAATCTAGATATCTTCATACAGTACTGAGATGTGTTATTCGTTTTACGTAGTACATGTTTGAAAATAATTGTTAGTTATTTACCTAATTGTAAAGGATTTAGTCGTTATAATTTGGCCAAATTTGTTTTGCCATTATATTTGTTCTATTCTTATATTTAACAATCAATTATATTAATTTTATAATTATACACTTTAAGTTATTCTATATAAACTTTACTGTTGTTTTATGCCTGTCTCGTTTCTAGCTGGGACCTTTGACCTGGTTGATGTTGTAGTAAAATTGACTTCGTCTTTTTCATTCGCAATTTTCTTTTTATGTAGTTGTAAAACATTTGTTGTACATTTTTCAAATTATATCTTCAAATCTTCATTATAAATCTAAAGACTAAGGAAAACATCCACAATATCACATACATATGAGAGTACAGGCAGGAGCAATCGAATCTCGAAGATAGCGTTTTGTCTGATTCTATAGAATACTAGGGGCTTGAAGGGGCCATACCCCCTATAACCTTGCTCTGCCTTATCTGATTTTGCACTCTTAAAACAAAAACAATCAATAATAAATAATAAACAATCTATACTTTATAATAACTTACTTTTCATAACAAAAGAAACATAGATTTGATATTAGTATTTATTAGACAATCTATTGAATATTATACAGGATTGATATTTATTATAAGTTTGCTCCGAATAGTTTGTTCTCAGTGTTGCATAGGGATTCGTCATCAAGAGTGGTTATTTGCCTCTGAACATTTAAATTGTTTGAATAACATATTAATACAGTATATCATAGATTAAAAATTAGTAAGATCAGATTTTGTAATCGTTAATGCATAAACTTAGTAAGTTTGTTGTTAAATTGTCAAGAAATGTTCATAATTGAAGCTAGGCTTTAAAATCTTGATGTTGGTTTGAAGTTTTTTTTTTTTTTTTTTTTTGAAGAGGTTAATTTAATTGGAAAATTCTCACCTCAGTTGTCTGTTAGTATTAACAAACATGTTCCTTTCCTCTATTTTCATCCATTTAGGCTTCCTACCAAGGAAACCATGTGTTCATCTTCTTGAATTTTTATTTTATTCCTGGACTAAATTTCGTGACCTATCTTTTGATCCTCAACTTTCACAACAACACACATATTTGTTTTTCTTTCATTAAATTAGTTTATACACAACTGTGGAATTGTTTCATTCAATGGCATAGTGATCATGGCTTGGTAATCCTTGCTGTATATATCACTATATGAAGTTTGCACATTATTTGTACGCGCTATTAAATATTATCAATGATATAAATTTAGAATAGAAATAATAATTATCAACCTCAAAGAACAATTAAAAATTCAAAATTATAAAGATATATAATACATAACACAATATTTAAATATGAAAATTATTTTATATAAAACATATGGTTGTGGAAATAATAGATACTGGAATGGTACGTTGCTCATATATAGCCATAGGTAAAGGATTTATATGTTGATCTGTTTAAAATTTGAATATGACATCTACTTTTAGCTGATCATATGTCATTTGTTTATCTTTCTTAGTTTCTGTCAAATACTTTGTTTGTAAACATACAGAGTTTTTATGGAATCATATATTGGGATTATTACAATTGCCCACTATTTGAATAGGTTAAAATGGTTATTTTATAACTACTCAAATATACGTTTTTATGCTCTTATTAATTCCCTATCTTATGATTACCTATGTCTTGACTCACAAATTCCAATCTTGACTGACAAAATATTATTTCTTGACGTATCTTGCTTTACATAAATAAATTCTTGCTTTACAATAAATAAATAAATAAAATAACATATTAAATTCATAGCACTTATGCAACAACGAATATCACATAACACAATATTTATCAAACAAAATAACTAATTAACAATGTACCTTTTCATTGGTTTAAGTCATCATCTAGTTTTTTTTTAACTTTTTAAGGCTAGCTATATGATAAAGTCTTAATTCTTTTTTCCCTCCATATTGATTAGTAAGTAAACAGTTTTTCCTAACGTTTTATGTATTTTATGGGGTCCGGAGTACAATTCAAAGAACTTAGTGGTTTTACAAGTTTGATTGCGGTTTTTGTAATAATAACAATAAATCGCCTACTTCGAATTCCGTAGTTTTATGCCTAAAACTTTTTCCTAAACTGTTCGCTATCTTCTTGAGTCCATATAAATTTATTATTCTTAGAGGTAAGTCACATTAATGACTGTACAGTTTCTGAATATTTATCAGTAAAATGATTATAAAAATTTAATGTTCCCAAAAATCACTTTAGTTGTTTGCGGTTTTCGGTTCTGGAAATTCTTGTATCGCCTTCAAATTTTTTTCGTCTGCCTTGATTCCGTCCTTAGTTATTAAAAATCCTAGATATGGTACTTCATTGACATAACTTAGACTTCTCAAGTTTAATGGTCATATTCGCATCTAATAGCTTGAATAACAAATGTTCTAAATGTATTAAATGTTCATCAAAAGTATTAGACATAACGCACGCATCAACCACGTAGAATAAGCAAAACTTGTCTAACGCATTACCTAACGTAGCATCTAATGCCCTTACTGAAGCTGCCTGACTAATTGATAATCCAAAAGGAACTCTAACAAATTGATATGTTTTCCCATATGTTGAAATGCCTTATATTGTCTTGATTCTTCTTCCAATTCAATTTGCCAATATGATGCCGTTAACAAAAGTGCTGAAATATTTAACGTTTTGACATCTACTAATTATCTCGTTTACACTTATATTGCAATCACAACCTTTTACGATACGTTCGTAATGGACCTCGCATCTAAACACATACGTATTTCGCCTGATTTTTTAGGAACTATTACAAGCGCATTTATGAATACACTAGAACTTCTTTCTATTATTCCGTCCTCTAACATTTGGTTTATTTCACGAGTAACTGCATCTTGGTAATGAGTGGGTACAGGATAGTAATGTGCCTTATATGGATCGTTATTTTAAAATTTTATTTGGTATCGCATTTTATTACAAAGACCGGGTTTATCTGAAAATACCGCTTGATATTTATTTAGTAATGACCTTAACTTTTCCTTTTCTGTTTCGCTTAAATCAGCTGTTTCTTCGATTTTCTTTCTGATTTTCTTCGTCGGTTTTGTTGTTGTTTACCGAACCTATTTGCCGTTGACATTTAAGTTTTTCATCGTCATAAGAAATCATACGTTTATTATCATAATCACCTTGTATTAACTTGCAATCAATTCCATCATTATCTTGCATTTCAAACTTCAAATATTTATGATTGCTTAGCCCATTATTGTTATTATTATTATCATTGGATTTTTCATCATAATTAATTAACATATTATTTATTTTGACTATTTTGTCATTAATATTAATGTATTTATCTTTGAAGTTTATTACAAGCCCTAACGTAATCATTCCTTCAATTCCTATAATTTCATCATGTACTAGTGATGGTATAATTAAAAATTGTAGATCTTTACTATTATTTAATATTTGACTTTTAATGAAAATCAATTGTCTAATCCTTTTAGATTTTTGTCCTGTGGCAGTGGTGATACTAAGGTTGGTCAATGGAAAAGATTCGAACGGTTGTAATAAATTATTATTTTTATAAAACTAGTCGTAATTTAAACAATTTACTGTTGATCCAGTATCGATTAATGCTGTTACCTCGATTTTGTTTAGTTTGAGTTTGAAGTCTGGGCATTTTACCTGTTGCATACATTTTTCTTTGTTTACTTAATCTTTTAATAACCAATCCTTGTTACATAAAATTTTAGTTACTATTCTAGGTAATATTGAGTTGTTCTTTTCGTTATTTATTTTATGAGGGTATCCGATATTACTATTTATTATTTGCGCCAAAGGACCATTCATGTTGTTGGACTTTACCATATTAGCACTTCCCTCTTCTCGTAATACTTCGGCGCTTATCGGTTTTCCTGCAAAGTGTTTTCACTTTGCGCCGATAAGGTTGTATTTTCTTCGTTCTCGATCGTGGTGATTCTAATAGCTTGGCATGTTTTTACTTGTTCTTTACTGGGGTATGAATTTTTATTTCGGTGAGTTTTAGTTTCTGAGTTGCAGTTGTCCCTACCTTGATATTCCGGTTTATTATAGTTTGAATTAAAGTGTTGTCTGTTCGTATAATTATTAGGTCTAGGATTATTTAAATGGTAAATGTTCGAGTTTTGTCTGTCCCATCGGTTTTGATTCCTAAAGTTTCCTCGAATTTCATGGTGGTATCTTTCTTCATGTCTTGTGGTTTTATTATAATCTTCTCGTTTGTATCCGATATCGTTGGTTTCGCAATATTCGGTTTCTTTCATCAATATCCTCTGCATTTAATAGTTTTTCGAATCCCATTATGGTTTTGATGTTCTGTACTCGCCAGGCATCTTTAATTCGGTCGCTGAAATGTTCACAGAGGAATGACACGATTTCTTCTTCATCCATCGCAGGTGTTACGTTTTTCAGTGTAAGTACTTTATCGATAAAGTATTCTGTGCGACTTGATTTTCCATGTGGCCGATAAGTTTCCAGTTCCATTCTTCTTTTTATACCTCTTTGTATTTCAGCATTCCAATATTTATCTAGGAATCGTTTTTCAAATTCTTCTTGGCTACATATATCGTTCCGAACAACTTGCCACCACCTTGCTGCGTTATCAATAAGCATATATTCCAATAAGTCTTCATAATTGTTTTCAGTATTACCTCTGCTTTTCTCAACCTTTTCTTTATATCTTTTCATTTTTCTGTAGGAATTCAATTGGATTTCTTTCGTTACCACTAAATTTAGGTAACGTTTCACTCGTGTCATTATTTGCACAAGTAATATAAATTTTAGGTTTATCACCGAATGTTATCTCGTTTTCATCAAAATGATTTAACTTTCCCTTTAATATCTCGGTAGTATTTCTAACTTGCTGTATTTTCGTCTCGTGTTGGTCGGTAGTCTGTTTGATTTGTCTAATTTCGAAATTTAAGTTCACAAATTTGGCTTCATTGTTTTCGTTAATTTTCTTTATTTCGAATTGGTTCGCTTGGTTAGCTTCAATACAATGATCAATTTTGTCATTATTTATTTGATTGAAATTTTGGCAAATTTCAACAGCCTCCTTTATACATTCGGTTTTACGTTCCCGTTGTTTACCACTTATGATTTGTTCAGATTCATTTACCCTATTTTCTACTGCCGTATTAATGATGTTGTTGTTGAGTTGTATCTGTCGCTTCGTTTCTTCTTGCATTTCAGATTTAATATTGGCGATTTCGGCCCTAACTTCTTGTAAGATTTTATCGTGTCCCTGCTCAATTTGTTTTTGGGTTTCATTAAGTTTTTCGTTATTTACAATGAGTTTGTTATTATTCTCCCTATTTTGTTCTTGAGTTTCGTCAAGTTTTTAGTTAAGTTTTTGATTCATTTGTTGTAGCATAGTAAAAATCAGTCCGTTTGCGTCAACTGGTTGATTCGTGACGATTGTATTAGGGTTATTTATAAAATCACCGTGGTCTAAGTCCCTACTTGTCTCGTCGTGGTTCAGTTCAGGTTCATTTTCAGTATTAGTGATTACTGCGTCAGTCATTGTATCGTCAGTCATCAAGTTAAGTTCTTCACGGTTACTCGATATCAGGTCCTCTGTTGACTCGTCTTTATCTGTTGGTTTAGTCCTATCTCCCGACTGTTCCCTACCTTTTCGAGATATTTTAGGTTTTTCTCTCAAATTATATTTGTTGATGTTCGATTCCGCCATATTTATATTTGAAGATTATTCAATTATCATTTATATTAGTCGTATCTTAAGTTTATCAATTCTTAACTTACTTAAGAGTATTACCTTTTATTCTTAAGTAACATACATATAATACACATGAATAAATAATTAATACCATTTTATATTCGATTCAATTATTATTGTATTACCCTTGTTCTTTGAGATTGCTGAAAATACAAAGTAAATGTCCTTCGGCAAAGTCAATAATGTTGAAGGCTTGAATAATTATATAGGCTTCGCGTTGGGCACCATTTTTATAATAACTTACTTTTCATAACAAAAGAAACATAGATTTGATATTAGTATTTATTAGACAATCTATTGAATATTATACAGGATTGATATTTATTATAAGTTTGCTCCGAATAGTTTGTTCTCAGGGTTGCATAGGGATTCGTCATCAAGAGTGGTTATTTGCCGCCGAACATTTAAATTGTTTGAATAACATATTAACACAGTATATCATAGATTAAAAATTAGTAAGATCAGATTTTGTAATCGTTAATGCATAAACTTAGTAAGTTTGTTGTTAAATTGTCAAGAAATGTTCATAATTGAAGCTAGGCTTTAAAATCGTGATGTTGGTTTGAAGTTTTTTTTTTTTTTTTGTTTGAAGAGGTTAATTTAATTGGAAAATTCTTACCTCAGTTGTCTGTTAGTATTAACAAACATGTTCCTTTCCTCTATTTTCATCCATTTAGGCTTCCTACCAAGGAAACCATGTGTTCATCTTCTTGAATTTTTATTTTATTCCTGGACTAAATTTTGTGATCTATTTTTTGATCCTCAACTTTCACAACAACACACATATTTGTTTTTCTTTCATTAAATTAGTTTATACACAACTGTGGAATTGTTTCATTCAATGGCATAGTGATCATGGCTTGGTCATCCTTGCTGTATATATCACTATATGAAGTTTGCACATTATTTGTACGCGCTATTAAATATTATCAATGATATAAATTTAGAATAGAAATAATAATTATCAATCTCAAAGAACAATTACAAATTCAAAATTATAAAGAAATATAATACATAACACAATATTTAAATATGAAAATTATTTTATATAAAACATATTGTTGTGGAAATAATAGATACTGGAATGGTACGTTGCTCATATATAGCCATAGGTAAAGGATTTATATGTTGATCTGTTTAAAATTTGAATATGACATATACTTTAAGCTGTAAGACCTATTTATAGGTCTTATACTATTTGAATTAGCCGTAGCTTTCATTCAATATGTCATTTGTTTATCTTTCTTAGTTTCTGTCAAATACTTTGTTTGTAAACGTACAGAGTTTTTACGGAATCATATATAGTATTATTACAACTTATTTAATAGGAGAGCAGGTTTTTTGCGACAATCACTCCTCCTAAACTACTGAACCGATTTTCATGTTTTTGGTTTCATTGGAAAGAGCCTAACGTGAAGTTGTGCAGGAAACTTTTTTTATAGAGAAATAATTTGTGAGTGAGGCCCTGGGGCTCTTTAAAGTTAGTTTTTCCCATAAGCTTAATATCGGGAAATAACTATAAGTTTTAAGCAATAAGCTGGATAGAGTAAACACAGTTAATCAGCAGGTCATGTTGGCTTTGGAACGGTAGCACAATATTTATACGGGAATGTCAGTATTACGTTGAATGTGAATATTACGTTGTGATCGCGAGCGAAGCCGCGACAGGCTACTAGTATAAATAAAACAATATAAGAAAGGACACATGTCAGTTCGTAAACAAAGTAGAAACTTAATCACATGTTTTAATGTAAAGAAAACAGACTTTTTAAATTCGCATGCTTTTCTAATGGGGAATGTATTACGTTATTTCTTGTTTGTTGGTAATAATTTGGAAAAAGTGCTATTTTCCCGAGTCCTTAAGACCTTAAATTTGAGCCCTCTCCCATCACCTTGCGACTCGCCAAACTCCCACAATTTTCACTCGAAATTTTTGCTTACAGAATTATGTATACCGATTCTAACTATGGACTCTATGTGCCGTATCACCCACTCAAATCCTAGTCCCGCTAAGCCAAGCCAAATAATAGTTTATAGGTTGGAACGGCGACTACTGCCGCTACTTATAAACTTGCTATTTACTCTGGACACACACTAAATAACTAAGCCAAAGGTGGCAGAGCCATAGTCGGTTGTGGAGGTGTTAGAAGGTAGATCACATTGCGTAGATAATGTCAAGGTTAAAATGGGGCGTGTGTACGAGCGCGCGCGCGTTTACTTAATAGCAGATCGTTTGCAAGACCTTTTATTGTAATATTAGTTTACATTGCTAACTGTGTAACAAATCCAATGGCAGTGTTTATGCATATATCTAGATTCTACTACGATATGCAACGTTCAATTTATAATCTAGTATAATATTCAATCAAGAAAATGGCAGCATTTAATTGAAATGATTGTGATGAAAGTATATACTGTGTGTTGCATAAGGAATACTTAAATATGCATAGTAAATAGTGCAAACATAAGGAAAGGAATCACAAACCTTTTATAGATACTTCTGCATATCAATTCACTAATTCACTAATATGACATTTTGTACAACACTATTACAGTACTTTTTTTAATTGGAGAAAGCAACAGTCATTTTAAATTTCGTCTTCCAAATTCCGTTTGGAGTTTGTTGTTAACCGTGAACAGTAATCGTGGGGACCTTTAAAACAATCATCTTTATAATCCTGACAATGTATTTCCATGCAGCGACCCAAATTTTTTCGTGGGGTTGTATAGAGACTTAATGTAAGCTTAAAATTTATAATATATTAGTTAAAATCAAAGGTTCTACTGTCCTAAACTTGTCACGTTACATATACGAATTAACAACACACGGGAAAAATTTAAGAGGAAAAAGTGGCGTCAGGGATAAAGATGTTGGTTTAGGGTGAGTAGGGGGCATTAGATGGTTCAAAACCAGCAGCAACGGCAGTTATCCACTGTGGATCAATCCAACCCCCCCCCCCGATAAACCTAACTTAAACCAGCGTTGCCCCCCCCCCGAGCCCCCCCCGAGCCCCCCCCCGGAGCGCGCGCGCGCGACGTTTATGCATCCTGAAACCTAACTTAAACCTGGGTCTGTAAACCTAACTTAAACCTGCGTGCACTTGTCTGCAGACTCCAGGCTTGCACCTGACACACGCACATGCACGCACACGCACACGCACACGCTCACACACGCCCACGCACGCGCACGCATTGTTAAACCTAACTGTACGTACCGTAACGAAAACACACCATGATGAACACGTAGGCGCGGGGGATGAAGTCACCGCGGTCCGCGACGTTCTAGAAGATTCCAGAAGCTTCACAGTGTAATGGAAGCGGTAAACAGTTCCCGGAACCGCTGATGAGTAAACAGATCCGGGCGGTCACGTAGGCATGGGGATGACGTCACCGCAGTCCACGACGTTCTAGAACATTCTAGAAGCTTCTAGAAGGTCGCATGCTCATTACATTATGTTTCAAGGTGCGGGATCAAACCTAACTTAAACCTGCGTCTGTAAACCTAAACCTGCATGCACGCACGCACGCACGCATTGGCCTACCTTAAATAGTGTAGTCGTGGACCGTGGTGATGTCATCTCCACGTGCCTACGTGACCGCCTCAGGCTGTTTACTCATTAGCGATAATTGCCGCGATTTCGATAATTGTTCACCGCCTTCTACTGTATGGTACGTAGCTTTGTTACTTCAGTGATTGTCATCGCTTCACGCTACGTTCATGCATCCTCAAACCTAACTTAAACCTGCGTGCACTTGTCTGCTGACTCTTGACCTACCCTAGATAGTGTAAGCAAATGCGGGTACTGTGATTGGTGGAAATATCCTGCCCTCTGAGTGGTTAAAATTAGACGTTCTGCCCTATGATTGGTCGAGTTAAAGAAACACTTCTTGAGATGGATTTTGTGAATATAAATGCAGACGCGCACCTTCAGTTTGTCTAGTGATGTTGCAGAGTAAACACAAACATGGCTAGTGCAATCGAAGTGGATGAATCAGTCCAGACGTTGTTGAAGGAGTTGGAAGCGATGGAAGGCTACAGCACCATGTACTTTTCTCCACGAAGTCCTGAACAACCACCGCCAGCACCATCACTGAAACGGTCAGTCACCACACCATCGAAGCTAGTGACCTGGAAATGTCCATACTGCGAGGAGTCATTCACGTCACGAGATAGACTTCGTCGCCATCATCGTCAGCACCACCTCTGTGTTAGAAAGAAGCGAAGAAACAATCGTTCCTCACAACCGAGATCGTGCATACAAACCTCAGCAGGAAGAGGTCTGCAGAAAGTCAACACATGTATTGATAACTGTTGTTTTCACTTGTCCTTCTCTTTAGTGTTTAAGAAAGAATATCGAATTTTTAACAATTTTGAAAGTTTTGTTTTGAAAACATGATAGTTTTACAATTTCATAAAAGGTTAATTTTGAAAGTAGTTTCGACAAATTTGGTTTGCATTAGAAGAGTCTTTTGAAAGTAAATGTCAGGAAAATGCAAGGGGTAGTAACAACACAGATGTATGCTGTAAACTAAACTGTTTGACTATATTTGCTTACGAATACTATTTACAAAATATTTACAAAGTTAACCTAGTTCTATTTACACTTAAATCTACACCGGGAACTCTTCGTCCATGTCCTCCTCCTCGTCCACCTCCATATGCCCGCCTTGCTGCTCCTCCTCAGGATTGTCTCGCCTTCTTGCTGCGGACAGTGGTGGGATGTCCTTATGCCCCCAAGGTAAGGTGTTGATACCATCGGCCAAGATGTACCGTTTATCATCAGCCGGGCTCAAGGATAGCTTTTCTACTTGTACGGTGAAGACACGGTGCAGGTACGACTGGAAACGGGTGTTGACGGTGGTTTTCAACACCCCGTCGAACAGACATTCCCTGTAGTCGTCGGGGGTTAGGACGTTTTTAACAACCCCCTTAGCGACTCCCTTGGCTCGCTTGATCGCCTTGGATCCGTTGTCTTCGTCCTCAACGTCCATGAAGTAGAGCTTCGAGCGCAGGCCGAGGTACTCGAACAAGGATCGGCCGTTACACTCGTCCTTGAACTTGCCAATCACCTTGGCGTTGGCGGGGCTGTAGCAGGGGTGGGACCTCGGTTAGGCGCTGGTATCGAAGTCGTCCAAGTGCTCCGTCATCTCCCTGTAGACGTCCCGGGATAGGATGTCGAACACGAAGCTGTCAGTGTCCATGTAGTTTACGTTTAAGTGGTCACCGTAGCGGTCCTTCATCTTCCGCAGAAACTCGTACATGAGCCACTTGCTCAGCTCCAGGACAGACATGCCGATGTAGATGGGCTTTTCCAGGACGATGTTGACCCTGGCGAGGTGCACGAGAGCTACGTCCTCCATGTAATACGTGCGATCCAGGAAATTGGACTTGGCCACGTACTTGGAGAACTTCTCCGGAGTGCAAACCAGCTTGACGTTCAGGCGCTTGCGGACGTTCTCGATGGGTTTGCCAAAGACCGCGTTATTCATTAACTTGAAAAAGTCTTGCTCGAACTTGGTCTTGGCCTTCTTCCACAGCTCGGTGTTCATGAGGATGTAGGGCTCTAGCCACCGAGACTGGCGAAACGAGATCGCCCTGTGCACAGCCGCAAGCTCCAGTCCGTTGTTCAGCGCCTGCTGCAAGACCCTGTAATGGCAGACGTAATGCATCTTGTCGTCCAGGGTGGTCATCAGTTTGGGGTATTTCCCTGTTGGCGGACGCTTGGTCTCGCAGCAGTAAGGGAGGTCCTTGTGCAGGTCGTGGAGGTGGGCGGGGTAGCGGAGGTCCACTTCGAGGATGTAACCCCGTTCCGCTTCGGCATCCAGCGCGCCAATGTCCAAGGAGTCGATCTCGTCAAGGCTGAGCCACTGGAAGTCTCCGGTGGGCAGGTACTGGGACATGGCCCAACCGTAGAGGTTGTTGGCGTCCAGGTACAGGAGGTGGCGTGTCGGCTCGTCGGGGCGGTAGTCCGGGCACCGACCGTGGTTCACCTTGGCGTAGCGGGTGACGGCCTGAGAGATGCCTCCTCGAATGCCTTGCTCCACGAAGAGGTACATGTCGAAATCCTGCAGCGTGTCCAGCTCCACGTCGCAGGTCTTCAACATGACGTCCCAGGCGTAGGATGGCAGGGTGTAGTAGTGGGCGGGGTCCAGTCCGTACTCGGCCAAAGAGGTGTCACGGAACTGCTCGAAGACGTCGGTGAGGATGGCGATGTCGCAGCGCAGGTACGTGTCGGCGTAGTCCTTAAGGTGGCGACACTCGAAGGCTCGCCACACGTTGAGGGCGTGTTGGTAGTCCTCGTCCTTGACGTCCTCCAGGGTCATGGTGTTCCTAAACGCCTCCTTGGGCGGCAGCTCCCTAGTCCTGTACAACGTGTCGTAGGACGTCACGAAGTCGTAGGGGAACACACCCTTCCTGCGCACCAGGTCGAACAGCCGGTCGTCGGGGAACCGCTTCCTGGTCTCGCGCATCTTGTCAGTGGGCAGTCCCGCTGCCAGGCTGGCCAGGCTCATGGACAAGAACCTGTAGGTGTCGAGGAACCGCACCGCGAAACTGCTCCGTCGTTGGTTGTCTCCGGGCTGGCCAAAGTGAAACCGCTTGGTAAAGGCGATGTAGCGCTCTTCGGTGTGCGCCAGCACGTCCACATCGCCGGGGTCGATGGCCAGCTCCCGCACTACGAAGTGGGCGTCGTAGTTGGACAGGTTATGGAAGTAGCAGTTGATGACCCGCTGCTCCCTGTACCGCAGATTGCACGATCGGTGCGCCGCTCCGCGGTACTCGTAAGGTGGGGCGTGGTTGTGGTCCCGCACCTTGATGTCCAGCTCGGTGAACTCCCTGCCGCAGAGGTAGCAGCGGGTCGCTGCGAGGTACTCGTCCATTTCCTGCCGGGTCAGAGAAGGGTGCAGAGCTCTCGTGCTGAACAGGAACTCCCACAGGCTCAACACGTCCATCTTGAGCCGTTCCATGAAGACCTTGGACGCGTCAGCTCCGAAGTATACCCGCGGCTCAAACTCCTCCAGGCCGAGCGAATCCACGATCTGGTAGGCGAAGGCGTACGGGACGTGCATACGCAGGGGCGTCGTGCCGGGGGGCGCTTCCACTGGGTCAACAGCGACAGGTAGCAGAGCACACTCGAAGTCCGCGTAGATGCAGAACCTCTCCCGCCTAGTATACTCTGGATGGGTGAAGCGGATCTGCTGCTTCTTCGGCAAGTCCAGGGGAAGGGGAGCCTTGGCGTAGCAGTAACGCCTGTGCTCCTCGAGGCGCTGGGCGCCCGTCAACCCTAGCTTGTTGGGTTGATTGTCGAAGAAAGCGAAGCACCGCTTACAGATGTAGATCCTATTTTCACGTTTGGTGAGCTGGCGACGGACCAGTCGACTCAGGTCCGCGATGTATGCGTAGTGGCTGCTCCCGTCGGTGGTCACGTACAGCAGGTCCCTATGGTCTTCAAGCTCTCGCTTGCAGATCTTCAAGGGGTAGACCCTATCCATGAACTTGGGAGTTCCGTCAGGGCGTCTTCCCACCATCGCGCGCTCGATCCCGTAAACGTTTACGCTGATGTTGTTCTTGCCCTCAAAGGTCTTGATGTCCTTGAGCGTCACGGGGAAACGCAAACCGGTCCAGTCGTAGCGGGCGATGATGTCCGGCGTATACGCTGCAGGTCTCTCCGCGTGTTGCGCAACGAACTTGGCCAGGATAGCGTACATGAAGCACATGTCGTCGGCGTTTAGCACATTGACAACAGCGCGCGTGTCTGCAATAGCCCTTGGCAGCTGGAGATACGCTCTGCCCCCGAGCGGCGTGTACTCGTTCACGCGGATCTCCAGGTCCCGTATACGCAGGTATGTCCAGCCGCTGCCTATCAGTTCGCACTGCTCCTTCTTCTTCACGATCGTCTCGAACGTAGCGGAGAGGAAAGCCTCCAAGTCGGAGGCTTTGGTTAGCGGGACGTTCTTCGTGTTGAAGGAGCGCAGGCAGGTGGCCCCGTGATTGTTGGAGAACTCACATTCCAGGACCATGTTCGCCTTGATGCTCGGATGTTGGGTCATGACGTTCTCCATCAGGTCCAGAACCTCGTCAAACAACAGGGTCAGCGCATCCTCGATGGTCAGCAAGGCGTCTAACGGCCGGGCCAGGCATTAGGTGAGGAGGCGACTCCGGAAGGCCCGATGTACGAGCTGGAACACGGGGCGGCCGCCACCCTCCATCTCGTCATCGATGGTCTGAGGCTCGGCGCTAGGTCCTGGGCGGGGCTGGGGCTCGGTGCTGGGCCCTGGCTGTGGATCGGTGCTCGGTCCTGGTCGTGGCTCGGCTCTAGGCACTTGGCGCGGTCGGGGCTCGGCGCTGGCTCCTTGACGCGACGACTGGTTGTTGTGAGGAAGAGGAGGAGAGGACAACCTAGGCAGTCGGTCTTGGGTCAGGTCCCTCACAACAGGGCAGTTGTGAGACTGGTGATGGTCACGGTTGAAGCGGCGGGTAAACCCCTTGTCACAGTACGCGCAGCGGAATTCGGATGGTTCTTGAGCCAGGTTCCTCACAACAGGGCAGTTGTGAGACTCGTGTTGGTCACGGTTGAAGCGACGGGGAAACTCGCGGTCGCAGTAGGCGCAACGGAACGTGGGAGGATGGACGGTCCGGACGTGTCGTCTCAGTTCCAGGCCTCGGTCAAAGCGTCTACCACATCGCTCGCACTCCACGTGACGATCGGGGCTCGAAGAGGAGGAAGGAGCTGCTGCTGGCATCGCGGAGTGAGCCGCTTGCATGTGGCGGCGCACGTCCTCCAGGCTGGCGAAGGTGGTCGGACACAGTCGGCAGGGATGGTCCGCTCGTTGCGGTCGGGGCTCCGCCGCGGCGTGTGGTCCGTGAACCGTGGCGACGTGGCGGCGGAGGCTGTCGCCTCTTGTGAAGCGCCTACCGCAGACGTGGCAGTCGTGACGTCTGGCGTTGTGGGCGGACTCCACGTGTCGCCTCAGGTTTCCGAGCAGGCTGAAGGCTCGGCCGCAGACCTCGCACAGGTGTTGGTTGTTCATCTGCAACAACGAATATGATAAGTCTCTTGCATTTACAAATTAGTCGCAACGAGAACACTTCATTGGTAACATAACACATACTTTATGCGTGGTAGACAAGAGTCAAGGCCATGGCAAATTTAATGTTAGTGCACGGGTGTCCTCGTTTTATGTTAGTATACAGGTTTCCTCCTTTATTAAATTAGTTTATATAAAAAGAAAGAAAAGATAGTAAGTTAGAGAATGGAAGCTTTACATTGTTGCGTGATAGACAAGATTTAGAAACCATGACACGTCTAACATTAGTACACAGGTTTCCTCGTTTTATGTTAGTACACCGGTTTCCTCCAAGAAATTGAGAATGACATGTAAGTTGTTCTATAGCAATAACAAATCGTTTTCCCTAAAACATAATGAAAATTATTCAACTTCTATTAACAAGCCAGACCTCTCTTTGCACATTATGAATTGAAAGTTGCTGAACGATCATACCTTAAATGAGAATCTTACTATAAAGGGGAATGTAATAGTCTTCCACACTACAACTTATAAGAGCTACATATACTTACGTTTAACAATCTCGGAATATGGTGCAGTAAAGGCTAGCACAGCACTGAAGTAGAACGTCTACACACACTGAGCTCCAAACACAAACTGAATGAAGGAAGCGATGACAATCACTTAAGTAACATAGCTACGTACCGTACAGTAGAAGGCGGTGAACAATTCTCGAAATCGCGGCAATTATCGCTAATGAGTAAACAGCCTGAGGCGGTCCACACTACAACTTATAAGACTACATATACTTACGTTTAACAGATCTCGGAATATGGTGTAGTAAAGACTAGCACAGCACTGAAGTAGAACGTCTACACACACTGAGCTCCAAACACAAACTGAATGAAGGAAGTGATGACAATCACTTAAGTAACATAGCTACGTACCGTACAGTAGAAGGCGGTGAACAATTCTCGAAATCGCGACAATTATCGCTAATGAGTAAACGGCCTGAGGCAGTCCACACTACAACTTATAAGACTACATATACTTACGTTTAACAGATCTCGGAATATGATGCGGTAAGGACTAGCACAGCACTGAAGTAGAACGTCTACACACACTGGGCTCCAAACACAAATTGAATGAAGGAAGCGTTGACAATCACTGAAGTAACATAGCTACGTACCGTACAGTAGGCGGTGAAAGCGGTAAACAGTTCTCGGAACCGCTAATGAGTAAACAGGCCCGGACGGTCACGTAGGCATGGAGATGGTGTCACCGCGGTCCACGACGTTCTAGAAGCTTCTAGATGCTTCGCAGTGTAATGTAAGCGGTAACCAATTCCCGGAACCGCTAATGAGTAAACAGGCTGGGACAGTCACGTAGGCCCTAGCACGCGCCTCGACACGTGACGCCGCGGAGCCGCTCGCAGTTTGGTTTAGTCAAGCCGGCATACAACGTGTAACGAAGTCACATCAAATTCGGTCAGCAAACAGCCGAGATCCCATGAGGAAAACGCGTTTAAAAATTAATAGCGAGCCCGTTTAACAGTGGATTTTCAATTTTCTTTAAGGGATGGTTTACTTAGGCCACTGCCCGACATGTGGTGAAGTTTCATCAAAATCGGTCGGTAAACAGCCGAGATCCCATAAGGAAAACGCGGTTATAAATTAATAGCGGACCCGTTTAACGGTGGATTTTCAATTTTCTTTAAGGGATGGTTTACTTAGGCCGCCGCCCGACATGTGGTCAAGTTTCATCAAAATCGGTCGGTAAACAGCTGAGATCCCATAAGGAAAACGCGGTTATAAATTAATAGTGGCCTTGTTTGATGGCGGATCTATGGGGTTCTTTCGTCATTCGCTTCCTCTGGGATATGCCTACACTCTGGAAAAAGTCCCGTGGGAATCGGTGGGTAAATAAGCTAGTTATTAATTTTCAAAAGTATTTTCCTTATGTTCAAGGTCATCACGAAAAGTGCCGCAGATAACCGGGGGGGCTCGGGGGGGGGCTCCGGGGGTGGGGGGGGGCTCCGGGGGGGGCTCGGGGGGGCAACGCTGGTTTAAGTTAGGTTTTTCGGGGGGGGGGGGTGGATTGATCCACAGTGGATAACTGCCGTTGCTGCTGGTTTTGAACCATCTAATGCCCCCTCCTAGGGTGGTGCTGTCGCTTCATATGCAATAAATGTAATGGTAGCTGGCATGGTAAAATGGCTGAGTTTATTACGATGAAGGTTCCCAGTTCGAGCCTGCACACTGTGATAATCTTTTTGAAGATGAAAAATGTTTAGTTGACTCGTGTTTTTTTGTATTGTTTTTGACCAACATTATTGTTTATTTATTTTTATTTTTAAAACTAATTTAAATTTATGGTTAGTTACAACAACATCAATAAGTTGTTGCGCGACTTAAAAGACCCGGAATTCGGAGTGGCAATGAGAGCCTAGCTATAGTTTCCGTCGGCGTTGTTTGTCGACCAGAGCATGACATACAAAATGTACAATGTGTTTGAATAGTAGTTTTCATCACATGGAGCAAGAGTGGTTGTTTTTAGTGCGCAATCGTGTTTTACGATTCAGAAAAACGATAAAGCAACAAAAAACACACTTTTGCTCCGTGTGATGAACGTTTTTTATCATACTGCCCAATCTTTGATAGTTGAAAATCTGGACCAAAAATTAGGTGATTTGTATAGTTTTGGAAGTTCAGATAAGTTAACTTTTTCAATATTTACATTTATTTTATTTACAAACAAAATGTATATAACACGTGTTTGTTACCTTTGAAATACGCAAACTTTAAAAGGAACAATGCAATCTAGCACACAGGTTAATAACAATAACAGGTTAGCGCACTGAAAATATCCACAGCTGATTTTTTGGTGCCCTATTTTAAAGTATCAGAAAAAGCGATTTTAAGGACGAATTACAGAACCAAAAACAGCCGCTTTTCGTGCAGTATGATAAAAAATATTTTTTTCAACATTTTACACTGTCATAAAACTTCTGGTGGTCGACTATAAACCAACAGCTGTTTTACGACCGCGATGTCAGATCCTGCTCCTGAATCCCTCCCATGCGCCCTACTCTACATATAACCTTTTATTGCCTGATTGTTAAAGCTTAAAATGCCTGCAATATATGAAATGATTTTTCAGATATCTGTAGGAGCTCAAACCCCACCAGCACCCGACTATCAGCTGTTCCGTTACCATTACTGTAATTTAACAGCTGAGCAGAGCAGTTTATGTTCACATCCATGCCCTGGTGACCCGTAACAGGTGGTCCACTTATCATTATTGTCTCAAACTGGTTATCAGACAGGTTATTTTACTAACACTTAACCTGAAAGCTTACGTAGTCGTTAAACGTAGCAATAATTGTGACATCGAACATGTAAACTTATTTAGAGATTCTCCTTGAAACCTATGAAATGAAGGTATTTTTAACGGGGTTTTCACTAAAAGAAGGACTTTTTCTGCAATTTTGCAGGTTAAGGATGAATTATTTAATATAAGTTATAGTTTATCAGATAGATAAGTGTTTATTAACTTTTAAATGGAAAATAAAGGAATGGATGACAGACATTTCCTCACATGGTACCAATGTAACTGATAAATTAATATGAATCGTACAGCTGGAATTGAATTAACCTATAAACTTCCCTAAAAGTGTACTCGTTATTTTTATTAATTGTATTTATAGGGTGTAGTCAACAATATATTTAGTTCTGTCTGTCCAATTTAAACAGTATTACGAATTTTTATTTTTTATTTCTATGAAGAAAAACGCGAATTTAAACTATTTTAGTTTATGGCTGATATTATATTACGCCATACGTAGCTACGTATGGGGTTGCTACGTGATATAACTACATTTAGCAAGTTGTATAAATAAGTAGCAGCAACATTTGACAGTTCATCCTGAGCTCCAGGCAATAACTTACCTATTTAATGAATAATGAAACAATACATATCTCCTTTTACGGCCTTAGTTACAGCCTTTTCAAGTAATGTAACTACTTTAGACGTAATTCTGCTACAGAGAGACTTCCCACGAACGAAGTCTTGTGAAATCATAAATTAGTACGAATCGATAATAACTATTGGTTAAAGTTTTTATTCATAATTTACTGACTGATCTTGGAAGACACAAACGAGAATGTTCGAATTTATTTAGAAAAAGATTGGTTCCTTATACTACAGCAGTTACAACAGAGCCTTGTTTAATATGTATTGAACTGCCAAGATCATTTTTCTCGTCCAATTTGTATTATTCTAAAAGATAATCTATTATTATTTCGTGCCGTTGTTTCATATATTTTATTTAACAACAGCCTTTCAGTTCTTTTAGCGAATTTCCCCAATAGGGAAGAAGCTATTACCGTATGTGGCATGGTAAGACTTAAGCCCAAGACCATGATAACTTTTCATTTCGAGGTCCCCAGATGCCAAAAACACCATTCGTTCAAATTTGTATATATGTGTGTGTGTGTGTGTGTGTGTGTGTGTGTGTGTGTATGTGTGTGTGTGTGTGTGTGTGTGTGTGTGTGTGTGTGTGTGTGTGTGTGTGTGTGTGTGTGTGTGTGTGTGTGTGTGTGTGTGTGTGTGTGCGCGTGAGGGTGTGTGTGTCCGTAAGCATGATAACTCTCTTAAAAAAAGGTCCGATTTTATTTTAATTAAATTTGCAAAAACTTGTAAAGTACCATTTATTTGGACGAGTTCGAAAACCAGACAAATCGCACCATCCGAAGGGGGGTTTTGGGGGGGTTTTGTACCCCAAAAATGGTTTTTTTTTTGGGTTTTCACATGTAATTTTTATTTAAATAAAATTTTAGTTTTCACCATTGAATTCAGCATAAAAACAAACAATTTGCTACGTCAATTGGTTACTAAGATATTGAAAGTGCTAAACACAGTACGTTGCCTAATGTTATTCTTATGGAGAAAAAAAAAATATGTCTCGCTTATTTAGAAACATAAACTGATGAAACTTGATATATGGCTTCATCTGGTTGTGGTTTATTGTTGTTTGCACAAAAAAACAATTGTTCGCCTATGGTTCCCGCAGCAGCAAACCTAGGTACTCTGTCGCCATGTTATTCTTATGGAGAGTAATTAAAATGTTATATATCCCTTATTTATAAAAGTATATGAATGAAACATGGTATGTGACTTAATTTAGATGAGTTCTATCGATATTTGAATAAAAAAAACTTTTTTGTTCCTTGTGGCAGCAAACCTGCATACTCATCCCCAATGTTATTCTTATGGAGAATAATTTATATTTGAAATATAACTTATTTCTGAACATATTTCTTATGAATCCAGGTAAGTGGTTTAATGTATTATTAAGGCATATATATTCATTGGAAAATCTCTGAGTACGCAGGTTTGCTGCGACGGGGGTATTTTAAGTCTTCATACATTCGTCTCCAATTTCATGACTACCCTTTTGTGAACAACTGTATGTAAATTTGTATTTACATCCCCTGTTTGATTCCTAAGTGCTTGTGATTTCACAAATGGTTTCAGTGAGGTAAAATTGTGATATTTTTGTGCAAGTTTTGAAATCATGTTCATCGGAATCATGTTGGCTTGGGGAAATGTTCAACTACTTGATATCTGTGTTGTAGATTTGTGGGGTTTTCTAAGAATAAGTATCGAACAATCTTTAAACCGATGCAGGCGGTATGACAAGATTTAAATAACATCTTTACAAAAATTATACTTTGCTGCATTTTCCGTATGGTCTGTAAAACTCAGATTCAAAGTTGACTTTATTGTATTATATTATAGATCCTATTTATAGTACCAAGAACAGTTAGCCAAGTTCTGACGTTAAGTGTGTACTGCGTGTCTAAATAACTTAGTTTTCTCCAAAACAAAGAAGTCGGACTTCTTTAACAGTCTGAAATTCAATAAGGAAACCCAAACAGGATCCAAACACAACCCACAAAAGGGACCGACCACTCAACCCACGGCACGATCGCCAATAATTGGTGGCAAAAAGGGTGAAAGTGGCTGCTAAGAGGAGGGCATTTATCACCTAATGTCCGGGGAATTGGGTGGCGGGCGACAAAACTAATTGCCAAACCGAAGGGACGTTGAGCAATGACATATTGGCGTGTGACAGAAGCAAATGAGCCGTTATATTCCATTCTTCCACAAAGCCATTGTCGGGTAAAAGGAAGGTTATTGAAAATTGAAATGTAAGAGACGTGAACGGAGTGGATGAATAGATGATGAAGTCGTATATCTCAATGATATATTAGAAAGGTTGAAACGATTGAGTTGCATATAAGGTGAAATAGTTCTCCCCTCCACTCGCGATGTGAAATATCGGACGGAATTCCACATTACCTCGCAGTATTTTACTACGAGACTTTCATAGCCACACAGTCGTCACAAAGCTGAAGTATTTGCTTAAGGTATTGAGATGAATCAACTTCATCTGTTCAAGAGCCTATTAGGATGAATGGCCACCTCTGTCTCCTCCGACTAAGTCATACCGCTGCGATGTCAATCCTCGATGCCTTTAGTTCACTTTAATAACTTCTTCAGTTTAACATGTAGGATTTAATTTTAATTTTAGGTTATCGAATTTTCTTGTATCAACTTTTGCCGCAGTTAAATGTTGAAATTTGAACCAGATAAATGCTAGTTCACCTGTGAAAAAAGTAATATCCTCCCTTATGCAATCAATCGTATAATGGAAAAATCGTATTTCAAATTTCCGCATTGATATTGATGTTAGGCGATGCAATGATTAATTGTTCGAATTATTTGTTTGCAGATCTGATTGCCTAGAAATTGTCAGTAATTTGTCTCCTTCTTTCATCAACAAAAGTAATCCAAAGGTTGGTCTATGAAAAAATTGTAGTTAGTTTATGAGAAAAATAGTGTTTGCTTTCTTACAGAAGAGCATCACACTTTAGAGTTGGAGACCACGTAAATATTATATTAACATTAGCATTAGCAATATAATGAAAATCCAGTTCCCCTACGCCATCACTCGGAATCCAAACCGCGCACTATGGGATCTTACCTCCGATCATTCTCTGTGGTTTATGCCAATTTCTGATTTGTCTAGCAGCATTAATGTAACAGTCGGACAGTATATTTCTTTTCAAACTGATCACTCACAAGAAATATATTTCAAACAAAACGTCCCACCACAACAAGACATGTCAGAAAGTGCATTCAGTGACCTAGAAAGCGGTTCATGACGACATCGACGAATGGGTAGAGCGTTACATTTTACAACCCATTTTCTTATGATCCTTGCCGATCCGGGATAATTGACAGAGTAACTAGAAGAAGCCGGCGCTTGGCGCAGCTGCTACCGCCGTTACCGACAGACAGCGGACAGCGGACGGACGGAAAGACGTGCACGCATCCAACCCTTGTAAGGCGGTACTCCAGTTGCCTCAGTGGCGCGCTCGGTCGGTTGCACAACGAACCTCGCGGCGGCGTTCACAACTATCTCGAATCTACGGCTATTGAAAGTGCTCTGGTCACTTTTACTGTGGTCATGCAATATGAATCATACGGCGGGGGAAAGGGACAAGAGATTGTTTCTTGGTTCCAAAAACTGGTTTGCTCATTTGCCCGTTACCATAGAAAAACAAGGAATCGCTTTGGACAACTGAAAACTACGTTCTTGGGAGTTTCTTTCAACCTCGTATGGTGTACACTATTATACTGCTCGAGAAATTCGAAGGAAGGGCATGAATAAGAACACGAGTACAGCAGGTAAAATAACACTTAACACTTATAATAGGAAGCGTAGGGGTTAGAGTGCTCGCCACGTAATCTGAGGTTCGCAAAATCGATACTGAAAATCTGAACATTTTGTGAAGGTTTAGATACCGGACGTGGCTGCCATTCGTCACTGGGCTATTCATTATTGATGCTTTCTAACATAAGGTTACGTTAGTTACAAGACCAAGGTTTGAACGTTCCCTACTAAAACCATATGCGTGGCATTGGCGTTGGAACACATAAAACTCACTGCACAAAACCTATAATTTTAATATTGCTATCTCCATTTTTGAGTGAGGCGGAGTCTGAAATAGTCATATAGTAGTGTATCTTTTCAGACTACCTGTTCCTGGAGTCAAAACAAACAAAACATTTATAAAGATAGGGATGTACCACTCCATTTCTTAAAATACATAAAATCTTAGTAATTAAGATGCACTTGAGGTAGTGGCTTAAACCTATTACGGGTATTATATTACCTATTACCATTTTTTTAAATGCGATCATTTACATTTTTTGAAGCTTATTATCTTGAAAAAGGACAATTTTGAACGATTATAAAGCCGCGTTAAAAGATTGAAGTCAATAAAGAGGTATACAGATTATAACGATCAATTTTTTACAAGTAAAATCGTGCAAACTCTATGTACATTTCCAGAAATTACCACAAATAAACGGTATCAGGAAACTGACACATACTTTCTCCCTTTTCTCTCTTTAATGAATAAATTACTTTTTATTTACTAAATATAGAATACAAAGCACGGTCGTTTAGTAAATCTTGTAAGCAAGTTGTTTTCAAAAATATTCACCCAAATCCCTGTTTAGGAGGCACTACAGAATCCATCGCTACACACGTGGTTTTAAGAGGGGAAGTGCCCCCTATTTCCCCTCAGGGTTATTGAGGAGCAACATATTTCGAATTTCCTCTAATGGTCAATGCTAACTTGACAAGCATATCAAGTTTGAACGAAATTGATCAATAAATAAGAGGGAAATAGTAATATTTGTATTCCCCATAAGAATAACATTGGACAACGTACTGCATTTACCGCAAAAATAAAATTTCAATTTTATCCGCAACCAGTAATCGTAGAATAGTAATTCAAAAGACTAAATTATTTAGTTTTTTGAGCTCTTTTTAATGGTGAATAGTAATGTTATATATATATATATATATATATATATATATATATATATATATATATATATATATGTGTGTTTTTTATGAAAAATTAAAAAAACTGAATTTTTGATGGTTTAAGTCTTGTAATTTCTGAACCCGAATTTTTACAGAAATGCAAGTGGTGTCATTTTGTTGGAAAACTAAAGTTATACAAACGACTAAAATTTAATCAAAATCGTTAGAGCCGTTTTTGAGAAATCTTGATTTTTCATGTTTTTTGGCGGATTTTGGGGGATAATTACCCTTAAAAATCAAAAATGAAAAAAAAACGCAAAAACGCCTGGTGATATCGTGGATATGTAGTACCTACATATCAAATTTCATAATAATCGGACCATTGGTTAGGGCTATAGCTCTGTACACATCCATACAGACAGACAGACAGACAGACAGCCAGACACACAGACATTACGTAAAAATAACTTTTTTGGGTTCAGGGAGCACCAAAACGAATATTTCCACTAACAACTCAAATTCGAAAATTTTGACGAAAACAATACTTTCTCCATATACTCAAACTCTTATGTATAAGGGGAGAAAGTAAAAATGTATCTAGAGTATAAATAGTATTACTAAATTGTTACCATATGAAATCAATCCATATCCGTGTGATTTCAATTTTCTAAATAAAGAGAGGTAATTTTGGTAATTTACACAGAATTTGCATGATTCTATTTAGTGGAATCATTTTAGTTGTGAACCCCAACAAAATTGCAACACAAGAGATTTATTTTTTAAATGATAGCTAATAGTACCCTTAATCATCCCTAAAAAATCGCCATCAATCGTACTTTGGCAACATGTCGAAAAATTCAAAATGGCCGCCAAGATGGCGGCCAAAATATATATTTTGGCTTATATCTCGAGAACGGTTAGTTTTATCGAACAACTTTATTTCAAAAAAATTGTAGCTCTTTTAATGCTGATGAATTTTTATACCTACATTTCTTCTGTAGGTCGTACGGTATGGCTGCAATTTGCCGAGCCGTAATTGATTAAAATCTGTATTTTTCCAAAAAGGTCGAAATTTTCAATTTTGGATGACTATTTTTGAAAATACAAATTTGTCGGCAAAACATCACATATTTAAGTTGATTGAAATGTCGTTTCCTCCTTGTATTTAGTTTTACTGGTGCTTTTTATGATCATGTTCAATGTTTTTGGCATTATTTAAGTAATCTAAAATTTTAAAGGATAACTAAGTGGCCACAATATGGAAATGCAATAAAAAAATATAGGTATGTTATTAAATCATAAAATTGTATTTAATACTACAAAATAAAAGGACCACTACACACAATATGTACAAAATGTAGATTAACATACTTTTATGTAAATGTGTAGCCCAACGCTTTCAAAGTTTAGTCAACGTTTTCAAAAGTAGTTTTCTCATCGTCATCTTCTTTGTCCAACGAAAACTGGAGACAGTTTTCACAACCGTTTTCTAAACAATGACCACAGGAAATAGTGCAGTCGAATCCATTCGCTTTACACACACATCTCATTGAATTACAAAGAGTTTTGCAATTGCATCTAATCATTTTTAACAATGTCTCTGGTGCTGTCGGCAAATCCATCGTTTGGGGCACATACATGCTGTCCTGCAAAGTCCATCCTCAGTCTAGTTATCATTATACCTTCTGCCCTTTTCCATATTTGGGTTTGTAAATAGGCACGCCGACTGTGAAACTTAACCGCTGACTCTGTTGGAGGAAGTTGCTGAGGTTTTACAAAACTTTTGGCTTTTTTTAATTTTGACAAAATACTTTTGTATCTACATGTGTTCATTGATTCGTTACTATTCCCATTAAACAGACTAACCATTAGTTTCAGACCAATTTCTTCAACTTGTTTTGGACTTAAATTTGGCGAGCTGAAAGATATCAGTAGACCCCGAAAGTATTCGTCTTCCAATGCTCGATTGAATACGGATAGTTTTCTGATGTGAAAAATCCTCGAAGTTGTGCCACCATCCACTACATACTTAATTCTTTCTTGTTGTAGGGGCTGCAGATCTTGATCTTTATCAGACATATATGTGAGGATTGCTTTTGCTAGTTGGGGCTTATCGGCTTTCAACATAATCTATGTACTTTCAAATAACGCAGGAGGAAAGGCGCACACTTCATAATTCATAACATCGCACAAGTCAATATCTCTTGAAGATGATAGGGCGTATAATCGTTGAAACAACAAGGCTGGGTCAACAGTTCCCTCTTCTTTTGGTAACTCGATGTAATTACATGAACTGATAGTTTTTGCTTTGTCCTTAACCTTCATCTTGAATGAAAATACTTCTTCTCCCTCCATATTTTCTAATATTTGTGTACCAATGGCGCGGAAATTTTCAACATTAATGCCTTCTGCTGCAGTCACACCTGTGACTATGTTCTGCAACTCTGGTTCACAGCTGAAGGGTGAAATGGGTTTTAAAATGTTGTAAATTTTTTCTGCATCTTCTTTGTCACGTATTACCCTTGAAGGAGCCAAATCCCTGTGTTGATCACTGCTTTCATACGAAACATTTGTAAAACTTTCCATTGCTTGTTTATATTCAGAGTATACTGGCATCGATAATAACCACATCATTCTCTGGATTTCAGTCATCCCACTACCGTTTGTCAGTCCTCCATTGGTTTTTAATGATCTCATTAGACATTGTTCTATGATCATGTCAGGAGCCAGGCCAGCCCAGTTTCCATCAGATCGCCTTATCACATGACCGCCATTCTCAAATATTGCGTGGACGTTTGGATGGGTGCTGTGGAGTTCCAACAGATTTTGAAGATGTAAGTAGACAGATGTTGTATAATTTCTGTGACCAGAAGCTGCAAAAATCGGAAGTGCTTCTTGCAATGCTTCAATTAGTAAAGAAAAAGAACCAACACAATCTGCAGTTATTAACTTACGGAGAGTACTAACAGCACACTGATACTCAAGCCAAAGTAAGCTTGTCTTTGAAGCTTCCCTTAATCGACTTTGTGTTGATTTCAACATATCACCTATGAGCTTCAGATCCACTTTTGATTCTAAATTTCTTGCTTTAATTACTTGCAAAATGCCCTTGGCGATTGATAGTTTGGAGCCATTGGATTGTATTGACGCATTAATCAGCCAATAGGTATATGGTATTGACACATGCAATACAACATGCTAGGAGTCACCTACAGCGACGCTCGCACTTTAGGAGAAAAATACATCGTTGCTGTCAGCCACTCTGTAGCACTAAAAGGGTTAAAACTGAAAATAATTAGAAACCACATGGCCTCATGGTTTATCTATGATTTTTCGTTGTAACGTTATTATTTCTAAACATAAAGTCATCCAAAATTGAAAATTTCGACCTTTTTGGAAAAATACAGATTTTAATCAATTACGGCTTGGAAAATTGCAGCCATACCGTACGACCTACAGAAGAAATGTAGGTATAAAAATTCATCAGCATTAAAAGAGCTACAATTTTTTTGAAATAAAGTTGTTCGATAAAACTAACCGTTCTCGAGATATAAGCCAAAATATATATTTTGGCCGCCATCTTGGCGGCCATTTTGAATTTTTCGACATGTTGCCAAAGTACGATTGATGGCGATTTTTTGAGGGGTGATTAAGGGAACTCTTAGCTATCTTTTTTTTTTTAAATTGCTTGTGTTGCAATTTTTTTTGGGTTAGGCCATATTTTCTCATAAAATGATTCCACTAATTCATAACAATTGCAATTGCTTAGCTTTAGGCTGAGTGACCTTAAAAATATGTAAAACATCTTTAACTTAAAAACTTCAAATATATTAAATGAACATACATTTTTCAAATTATTTTTAAAACATTTGCCGTTTTCAAGGTTTAGTATTAAGTAAATACCCCCGTCGCAGCAAACCTGCGGACTCAGCGAATTTCCAATGCATAATATTTGTCTGAATTCCACATAAAGCCGCAAACCAATTTTCATAAAAATATATTCACATATAAGCGATTTTAATTATTCTCCATAAGAATAACATTGGTAATGAGTATGTAGGTTTGCTGAAACAAGGAACAGAAACAATTGGTTTTTATGCAAATATAAATAGAATTTAACTAGGCGAAGCCACATACTAAGTTTCATCGATATTCAATCATAAATAAGCGATATATGACATTCTAGTTATTCTCCATAAGAATAACATGGGGGCTGAGAAAGCAGGTTTGCTGCAACAAGGAACAGAAAAATGGGTTTTTCATATAATTATCAATATAACTCAACCAAGTGAAGCTACATACCAAGTTTTATTAATTTATGTTCATAATTAAGGGAGTCAGTACATTTTACTTATTCTCCATAAGAATAACATGGGGGCTGAGTACGGAGGTTTGCTGCTACGGGAATAATCAACAAAAAATCAATTTTTTGTGCAAATATCAATATACCAGTACTACTTGAAGCCACATACCAAGTTTCATCAACATACATTAATAAATAACCGAGATATCAAATTTTATTTATTCTCCATAAGGATAACATTGGACAACGTACTGTGTTTAGCACTTTGAATATCTCTGCAACGGCTGGGCGTAGAATCACAATTTAAACACCAAAATGATTGTTTTGTGGAACTGAACAGATTGGTAAAAGCAAATGTGAAGTTTACATTAAAATAAACTGAGGAAAAGCCAAAAACCTTTTTCCCATAAGATTAACATGGGAGATTTTATGAGAAGGTTTTTTTGGATTTTCTCCGCAACCACTTAACCTAGGTTAATAATTCAAAATACAAAATTATTTGTTTTTTTAAGCTCTATAACATGGTCAAAACCAAAATTAAGTTTTTTAAAAATTTTAGGGTGAAAAGTGCAAAAAACTGATTTTTGGAAAATTTAAAACCCCCATAAACCCCCCTTCCCATGGTCCGATTTTTCTGGTTTTCGAACTTAAAGTCATGAATGTCATTTTACACATTTGAGCCAAATTTCATCAAAATCGGACGTTTTTTACTCAAGTTATCGTGTTAACGGACACATATATATATATATATATATTAATATATATATATATATATATATATATATATATATATATATATATATATATACCCCCGTAGCAGCAAACCTGCATACTCAGCGAATTTCCAATGAATATATACGTATCTTAATACCACATAAAGCCACATACCAATTTTCATCAATATACATTCATAAATAAACGATATATGACATTTTAATTATTCTCCATAAGAATAACATGGCGGCTGAGTATGCAGGTTTGCTGAAGGAAGGAAAACAAAAAATGGGGTTTTATACAAATATCAATACAACTCATTTAGGTAAAGCCACATACCAAATTTCATTATTTTATTTTCATAATTAAGGGAGATAACACGTTATTTATTCTCCATAAGAATAACATGGGGCTGAGTACGCAGGTTTGCTGCTACGGGAGCCTTTGGCAAAAAATGTTTTTTTTTGAGCAAATATCAGTGGTCCACAACCAGATGAAGCCGTATACCAAGTTTCGTCAGTATACGTTCATAAATAAGCGAGATGTAAAATTTTTCTTTTCCTCCATAAGAATAACATTAGACAACGTACTGTGTTTAGCACTTTTAATATCTCGGTAACCAATTGACGTAGAGAAATTATCAAAATACCAAATTGTGTGTTTTTTTAAGCTGAATCCAATGGTAAAAACTAAAATTTGACTATTTCAAAAATTATATGTAAAAAATTCAAAAAAAACATTTTTGGGGTACAAAACCTCCCCAAAATACCCCTTCGGATAAAGCGATCTGGCTGGTTTTCGAACTTAAAGTCATAAATGTTGCTTTACACGTTTATACCAAATTTCATCAAAATCGGATAATTTTTACGAGAGTTATCGTGCTCACGGACACATATATATATATATATATATATATATATATATATATATATATATATATATATATATATATACAGTTTCGAACGAATGGTGTTTTTGGGGTCTGGGGACCTCAAAACGAAAAGTTATCATGGTCCCGGGCCTAGGTCTTACCATGCCGACTACGGTAATAGCTTCTTCCCTATAGGGGAAATTCGCTAATATAGATATATATATACATATATATAAATTTGAACGAATAGTGTTTTTGGCATCTGGGGACCTCAAAACAAAAAGTTGTCATGGTCTCGGGCTTAAGTCTTACCATGAGACCTACGGTAATAGCTTCTTCCCTATAGGGGAAATTCGCTAAAACAATTGTAATGTGTCATTTTTAAACAAAAAATTTAAAAACGTCAAGATCAATGCAAATTTTGCCCAAAACAAGTATAATGCTCGTGCCAATTTAAGTCAGTACCTCAATTTTTTCTAAGATATTATGTAGTGATTAAAAAACACATACAAACATCCATTTTGGAAACGGATGAACCCTATCGTTGCAAAACAAGTTCTTTTGGCCCTAGAAACAAGTGCCTGAACTTTTAAGAGAGAGTTCGGAAACACCTTGTGTAGGTGATGAGCTGAATATCCGGATAATTCTTTACCTAACGCGAAACTTACACCTTTTGGCATCTTATCTCCCAATTCGGTTTAACACTTCCTTATAACCCACCCAAAAATGCAGCTCCGATTCAAAGCATGTGTAAAAGTGGTAAGAATGCCATCTGTTAAATAACTTTGCACCTCATAAACCCATAATGGGCTGTAAAGTGTGGACAGAGACGGGTTAGAAATCAGAAATCAGCTGATGGCAGTCCGGTCACGGGCCTCGAAGTTCACGTTTTGGACATTAGTACCCAGGGACACGGCGCCGCCGCACCGCTGTCACTGCAATATTTACGTCCTGTACTTTGTAGATTTATGGGTCCCTTTCATAAAACAGAACCGTTCCGTCTGAACTTAGTTATTCAAATAGTTATTCATTAGGTAGAAATAATCAGCAATTTGATTGTTTCTGGACCATTACATTTCCAAAAATAACCAATAATGAATGTCCTCAAAATTATTATGATGGATTTCATCAGTACGTAGAATATTCGTTTATAAAATAATATGTTTGTATCAAAGTGTACGTATGTAGGTATAACTTGGGGTTATTTGATCGGGAACAGATTTTTTTTGTGTTGCTAAGATTTGAAGAGTTAGGTTAAGGTACATTTAGTTACTAGTCCAATATACAGTGTAAAGATTGTAACTCTTAACAATAAATTAATTGGAATGAATAGTAACAACCTTGAATGTTTGTTACTTTAGCCAACATTTTTGTTTATTTATGCATTGCAAAAATGTTGGTCTCGCGAATACTTGTTTAAAGGAACAATAAATAGTTAAGTTTTAACGCTGCAAACAACCGGAAACCTTTACATTTTCAAGGTTTTGATTTATAGTTGCCATTACCAATAACTAAAGAGAACAAGGTTCTGAAATTGATGTTAACATGCATCCCTGTTGCCTAAAGTATCCTTTAAATAACCTCTTCATTTAAGTGTTGAATTTCAGTGTTTATTGGCTTCGTCAGAGAAAATTGGTTTTGTTTTATAGTGCCGATTCCGTTTAGTAGACTTTAATTACCCTCTGTCACATCTGACCCCTTCTAATCACCTCATAAATCCTGAACGAGATGACAACACATAAACATCCTTGTAGTGAGAGTCGGCCGCAGTTCAATGCCGCGACCCAGTGGGCCAGTTCACAGCCGATGTGCTTGCGGAACTGTGATGGGCATCTGTGAAGAACATGATATTGGGAACATGATATGCATGATCTCACCCCGGCCGGATGTCGTCCTGAAAGGAACACATTGAGTTTTAGTAGAGTATGTATACTGCACCAAAATTGATTACTTTGCAGAAATTCAAGCTTTTTGACAATACCAATCTTTGATATATATAAGGCAAGGTTACAATGAAATTGACAACACCCATTTTAAGGGATCCTGTATGGAGATATTGATTAAACAGTCTTTTATCGTGGCTTACAGTTCGAATTAAATCAGCTTTGTCACATGTTTCACCCAATGAAATTCACTTCTATCGTAATATAATTTCCACATGCTATAAAGATAATGTGTAGAGTGTTTATTTTCAGGTAGTCTAATATATAATTATACTGCGTCTGGACCATTTCCACTGGCTCATAGAATGTTAAAACACTGACGTTCTATAATTATTAGCCTTGATGATAATTATCAAGAAAAGTTTAAATTTATCGATCTGATTTGTTCTGTACATGATAATTGACAATAACAAAAATGTGGTATTGTTTCATAAATGAATATTATGTGATAGCAAGTTATTATGACTAGTATTTTTATAATTGGAGACATTCGTAAAAATACTAGTCATAAATACTCGAGGAAAAGATGGTATTTTATTTATTATTGGACACTAACAGGTTGCTCTTGATAAAAACTTAGTGTTAATACATACTGTACACTAATTAATGCTAATAAATGGAAATAATTAAAATTTTGAACTATGAAAGTTAAACATCAAAATTCCAATAATTAAAAATCAGTCAATTACAAATGTAATCTCATTGGAATTTTGTTGTTTTATTTTCATAGTTCAAAATTTAACGGTAATAGTTTTCAATTATTGCACATTATTAGTAGTAAGAGAAAACAAGAGGAAATGAATATGTAAAGAAAACATTGCATCCTCGCCTCTTTATTTGCTTAAATTTTTGATCTGTTTTATCCTACTAGCTGGTGGTATGATTTTTAAACAGGAATTCTGCTGTGAAGCCTGATCAGGTGACTGTACACAGAACAAATATTGAGACAATTATACCCGTAAGACTAGCATTGTAATCTCAAAAGCCCTCAGTACGACCCCCCCCTTGTTTGAGCCCTTGTACGATAGTACAAAGCGACCTATATCTTAGCTTAAAATTACAATAAGAAAATGCTGTTATCAAATTCAGTAATACTGTTTTCCGATGAAAGTAGACAACATGATCTTTATGGTTCATTATGGCTTTTAGTAGTCTACTATATCGAGCTTAGGTAGCAGCAAGTGCAGGGTGCCTAGGGGTTTATTCATTTTCAGTACGTTGAATAGTGCAACTGGTGATCAAATACGCTGCACGAAAGAGATCATGATCATAGCACTAAAAATTATGTTTGTCTTAACTGTTGAGTTTTAATCTTAAAAATGTCCAAATTCTAATGTTGACAAATCCATAGATATAGCACACCCTGAATAATGCTCATAGCATCAGAGAACTCTGAGCCAACCTTAACACGTCACGTGACCCCACCACGACGGCGGCGCGACGCAGGCGACCTTCGGAGGATGCTCCAAGGCCAAGGTGGCAGCCGCGCATCTTCCAGTCTCCCTCTAGAGTCTTCTCCGTCTGGACCATCACTTCGGTATCGTCTTCATCTCGGCCGCCTCCGTAGTAGTTGGGAATCAGTTGTGGGTTGAAATTAGAAGGAAGTGTTCCTATATGTGCGGTATTTCCATGTGCTTGTAAGGGTTGTGTCATGTTGTTGCAATGCATTGAGTGATTAATTTTGATTGTGGTGAAAATAATTGTGAAATTATAGTTTAAGTGAAGTTTATTCTTTTAAGTAGTTCACATAAGTTATTTTGTGGCAAAAATGTTTCGGATTGAGATAATGCAACTTAAAACTAAGGTAATAACGATAAACTGTTATGCTAGATGATAGCACTGGAACTTGCAGCCAGAAGTGTATGAATTAACTAATAATAAAGTTATAGAACCATTAACAAATATGTACAAATATGTATTCAAGAAAAAAATATAAAAAGCTGATTTTTAATTTTGCATGTAAATCACTTACACTAGGAATTCTTAAAGATGTTTTTATAGTATCCTAATCATAGTATAATTTTACTCTTATAAATACACCACAAATTAAAGCGACTCCTGAGGAGTACCTTATATGTAACTGCTTTTGAATGGCATTCTATACTTTTGGCAGGCACATGATGTATACTCAACATTAAATAAACACTTGGATCTATAAAAATGTAAAATACAACTGTTTATAATGAGATGGCACCAAAATGTGATTCTTCGTGCGTTATTGGACTGCTGCACCGACTCTGAATTGCCTTATTTAAACTCGATAAGTTGGCAGATGCTGGACTTATTACAATATTTCGTGTCACAAAAAACTTAAAATTCAAGTGCCACCATATTTTAATATGCTGTTCTTATAGGTTTTTACAACTGCCTCTTCAACACTACTGAGAGCAAAAACATATTCAAAAAAGTGTACTTACAAATGTACTTCACGTATTACCCAAGTACGGTCGGTAAATGTATCCTTAAATCGGTTGATATATATATAACGTAATTTTAAAACAGTCAAAAATGTAAATAAATGAACGCATACCTCTTCTTTTAGTAGACCACGACGTTGAACGTTTTCCAAGCCCTCTTGTTATTTTATAACTGTAATTAGTTTCCCCCTATTGCCTTAGAACTTAGTGTTAGTACTACAAACTATCCTCCTTTAGATCTTAACTGCCACAGATACAGGAACTTCTAATTTACATTTCCACATGGCGATACCGTTTTCTGAACAGTCGGCCTTGCAGTTGGTAATATAGTTGCAAATGAGCTCACTGATACAATTACGGATGTTTGTACTAGTCCATGCAAATCCAGATAGGAACTACCGTCGATTGAAGAAGGGGTGGGGGCTGCATTCCTACGAAGGTGAGGTACTTTCGAAAACCGGACCAAGGTCGACCTTGTGCGTGTCGGTAATGACGGTAGTAGAGCACCTGCAGAACAGTTATGTCACGGGTGTGAAACATGACAGCTTATATAATATTGAAATCAGAACAGTTTGGAAAATTAGTGTTTTGACAGGTTTCGAAATAAAACTCGTTCAGTTATGAGTTGCGGATACGAGGAAAAGGAAAATTGTTACTTCTGGGTCTAAGTTGGTTTAAGTAATTATACGTTTGTGATATAAGGTCTGTTACGGTTTATATTACTTGCAAGCAACAATCCTGAAACTAACCGGAAGGCATGGGCTTAATCCCTGGTGGTCATGGATGCGAGGATACATTTTATCCACGGTAACAAAATATTAACATTCACATTGATAATTTGGAGAAACGTATTAGATATCATTTGAAAAAAATAAAATGATAATAATTAAACCTTGATAGTTCAAAGGAAGTAAATTTATTCAATATTATGAAATATACTCTAGCATTAATGTGCCTGGCAGGTGCATTATGCAAATATTTTCGTTTGTGTATTATTTACTTACTCCAATGTTTTTAACCCCGAACTACTTTCTTTTAACCACACTATTTAAAACATACTCTGACAGTTTTATTTATTCCGATACATAAATTGTAATCATGTTATCTCACTCAAGTGTTAATCTGACTTCAGTACATTCTACAGAATATAAAATGCTCTTTCAACTCACTTTAAATGGGTTTAGGCAAATTTTCTATACACTTTGAAAAGAGGTTTAAAGTAATTGAATAAGAACTATGGAAATATAATTATGAATGGTTATGGAATAACTTCATAATCACATATCGAAGATTTTACTTCATTATTACAAAATTATGGTGTATTGACTTTTTATAACGGAATTATTGTTTCAAATTTGTCTGAACATATATTGTATATCATGTATCTATATGTCATGTATATTAAACATGTATCATATATTTCACAGTACAACTTCGCAGAATTCTACTAGTACACATTTATTATTGATGATTATCATTTACCGCCAAATATGTCGAGAGATCTCACTTTTGTAATCATATTAACGAACTATCGATTAAGGCCAGCAGACCACAGTAGTCAGCTGTTATTAGGTAGGCTATCAGAATAAGCGGGGATCGCCATCGCCATGCCAGATTACTTCCTCTGAACTGCCCATTTCTCAGTCGTGAGGCATTACGGCCTAATGTCACGGCTTTCTCAGGCCGTTTATGATGTTGTTTCTAATTATTTAAAGTTGAAAATGCCTACCTTTTTACGGTCTATTGATGATAATTTATTTAGTGTGTGTCTAATATTATTTTTGTATGCAAATGGTTTATTTTTTTAAGGTGAATTAATAATTTAATAAACTTGTAGTGAGTTCATCATAGTAATGAGATATCTTAATCTAAAACGTGTGTATGTGCTAATTATATACCTTCATATTGGTTTTTATCGAAATGTCGATTTAAGGAACGTTTAAAAAGTGATATTAAAATGGAATAATTACCGTGGTGTGTGATAATAATAGTGTGATAATATGTAGGTCTTTGTAGTAAGAATAATGATTGTAGTTGTGCAGAGGTTACTGATGGCTGCTAAAACCTAAATTAGAATTAAAGCTTAAGCCATTAGTGCAATCACATCTTTTAATTTGTATGAAAGAAATTAGTTCAAGGTCTAAAAGAAAATCTAATTAAAACACTTTTAAATAAAACAAATCATTTACTTTTAGGATTCACAATGTAGGATGTATATGTACACAGAATAATACATTTAATACAATCATAAACATTCCGAGTGTATAAATTAGTTCATATATTAAGGAGAATGTAGGCTTTAAACCATCGTACACTGCTGAACCCCAAATTTAACAAATTTATAAACAATAGGTTCAGAAAAAATAATGTTAAATGCAAATTTGCATAAGAAAATATTATCCTCAAAAATCTCTACCAACTTTGAACCACACTGACCGATCTGAGCTATGTGAAACTCCTGTTAATTAATTTATTACAAATAAATTGTAACTATATAACAATATGATCTTAGTTGAAATCGGTGCTATTAGGGAATGGAAAGGGGAAGAGATGGAATTACACGCTACGCCAAGGTTTTATAAGTAAATGTTCTTTTTATTTTAAGACATTTTCTGTTAATAGTTTTGCAATTATGATTAAAGTGTTTAGGGATCGAGTTAAACTCAAGTGTCTATTATGAATATGTGGCTTCTTCACTTATTTTTCAATGAAAAGACTAACTAAATTTAAAGAATCAATCATAGTCCCCTGAATGGTTCATAATACCTCACATAAATTTTGAATACAAATATCAGTGATTAAACATTACTTTATCTACCTTCTGATTTGGGAAAATATGTTTATACATATGCATCAAACACACGATATGAAAGATATAATACTGTTTTGGTTACTGTTGCCTTCTACAGTTTTACGGTAAAACATGTTACACGCTGTTTATCTCGATCAAAACATAAGTTCCTAGAGCTGAGGATAAATTTACCTGCACCATGTACGAAACATCACCAAGTTCTGTGAACCCCGACAAAAACCTGCCCGATATCCGTATTGCATATTGTCAGTGACGTATCAGCGGCCGTTGGACAGTCACGTGGTGGCTTGTCACTCATCTGTCAGGCGTCAGACGCTGATCACTATCGACTTATACAATATTCATGTTTTTGCCACCGTTGCTAAACCTAGAGCCTGCTGAGAGGAAGGGAAGTTAACTTGGATCTCTATATTACAATATCCCAGAGGAAAGTGCATGGCACAAGTGGTCATGGTGTCTTATTCTTATTCCTCAAACAATCTCTTGACTTTCTATAGTTAATAAATCCAGATTTATTTCAAAATGATTATTTTTAATTTGAAAAATAATTGAATCAGGTAAATCATTAGAGGCCAGATTGTCAAGCTTAAACGATATGATAGCGTTGGAAAATTGATAAATTAATTCAGTAAACATTTGGAAAATGTGGTCCAGAAACACATGCTCGCTAACCATCACAGAGACTCTGGATTTTGCTAAAGAACCAACATCACAAAAGGTTAATAACCATACAAGCAATATTTTCTGTGTGTGTGTGTGTGTGTGTGTGTGTGTGTGTGTGTGTGTGTGTGTTATTTTCTGTGACATAATATTGTTTTATAACAAGATATCGTTCCCTTGAAGGAAAGTTTAATAGTCCTTGAAGCTCACTCGTTACAGCTATAGTGACAAGGTCCTGTTAACTCTAAGCAGTCTGACAGTAGAGTAATTGCACAAGGGTATGTATAAACATCAACTTGTTACTTGCCGCATGTCAATGTGTCACTCAACACTCAATGTTGGGCGAAAAGTATCGCTTTAACAGGATTAAAATTGGCTGAGTATTATAACAAGTAAGTAGGGTATATTGGACACTCCGACCCCAGGAGGAGCAGGAGGAGCCCCCCCCCGAGCACACCACCCTCGCGAATTTTTTTTTTCGCGAATTTTTTTTTTGCGAATTTTTTTTTTGCGAATTTTTTTTTTTTGCGAATATTAACCTAACCTAACCTAACCTAACCTAACCTAACCTAACCTAACTTAACCTAACCTAACCTAACCTAACCTAACCTAACCTAACCTAACCTAACCTAACCTAACCCATCCTAACCTAACCTAACCTCGGATCAGATTTCTGATTGCAGATTCTTGTTCGTCTAGTCGAGCCGAGAAATTTGAGTACCCACAACGTACATTTGGACGATGTAGGGGGGGGGGGGCTATCTCGGTTACCATAAGTCGGATTTGAATTCTGATTGCAGATTCTTGTTCGTCTAGTCGAGCCGAGAAATTTGCATACCCACAAAGTACATTTGGACGATGTAGGGGGGGGCTATCTCGGTTACCATAAGTCGGATTTGAATTCTGATTGCAGATTCTTGTTCGTCTAGTCGAGCCGAGAAATTTGCATACCCACAAAGTACATTTGGACGATGTAGGGGGGGGCTATCTCGGTTACCATAAGTCGGATTTGAATTCTGATTGCCGATTCTTGTTCGTCTAGTCGAGCCGAGTCATTTGAGTACCCACATCGTACACTTTGGATGATGTTTACAAAAAAGGGGCCCGCACCACACTTTTGACCTTTTTTTTGCATTTTTGGAATCTCCTCGTCAAGCCGAGTATTCTCAGTACCCACATGACATACTTTGGATAATTAATACAAGAGTTGAACAGGGTAACGCTACAACCAACAGAGCTAGCCCATCAGCGCTTGCGGACAATTGAACTACCAGTGAATGCAAATTTTGAGGAGAATATAATTGCAATGCTTTGAACATATACTGCAAAGGGGGGTGTATCGATACACCCCCCTTCAAGTACTCTGCACCGAGGCAGCTGTTCGCACAACCGACTGACGCGTCCAGTCTACTGTCTGGGAATGCGGATGTTGTAATTTGATACCTCGACTGAAGGGTGCAGGTGTTCACACAAAAAACCGACAAGTCGAGACCTGTCTGGGAATGCGGATGCTGTAATTCGATACCCCGACGGGAGGGCGACGCGACCCTTCCAGGAACCCATTATAGTCCGCCCGTATCGAATTCCGAGCAATAAATCACCAGCTGTCAAACACCCACGGTATCATTCTTGTTTTAGGCTTCAACAATTCCTGACGTATGGGGGAGCGAAAATCTCCCCCTAACCCATTATGTGTTAGGGGGAGCGAAAATCTCCCCCTAGTAATTAAATCAACAGAACACCAGTTGTCACGGTCTCATTCTTGTTCTAGTCTTCAACAATTCCTGACGTATGGGGGAGCGAAAATCTCCCCCCTAAGCCATTATGTGTTAGGGGGAGCAAAAATCTCCCCCTAAGCGGTGCGCGGGTTGCGACACGCCACAGTCTCTTGATAGACTTCTTCGAAGACGGACGTCTACATTAATTCGATAACAATGTCGTTTATTCATCAGAAATCGTGTGAATGTGTGAAGACTGAACTGGACTTGTTTTCGTTACCGCCTACGCAGACCAGCATCGAGAGCGGTAAATGGGTTCAATACAAACCGATCTCGTCGCTGACGGACGATTCGCCAATAGAGTTTGTAATACCCGGTCACGGTGACGAGTACACGGACCTGACACAAACGTTATTACACGTGAAAGCCGCTATTGTGAAACAGGACGACACTAAAGCGGACGGTGGGCAACCTGCTAAAGAGGTGGGCCCGGTGAACAATTGGCTCCACTCGATATTCAGTCAAGTGGATCTCTATCTCAATCATAAACTGGTGTCACCACAAAACAACACGTACGCTTACCGCGCCTACTTGGAAAACCTTTTGAACTACGGATGTAGTGCGAAGAATTCGCACCTGACTAGCGAGCTGTTTTTTGAAGATTCGGCCGGACTAATGGACGATTGTGACGAATTGAACGAGGGATTGAAAAAGCGTCGCGATCACACGAAAGAAAGCGATGTTTGCGATATGGTCGGTCGATTGCACATCGATCTGTGCAATCAGAACAAATTCATGTTGAACGGTGTCGAGATGCGATTGCAACTTAACAGATCCAGAAACTCGTTTTGTATAATGTCCAAAACGCTAACTACCTACAAGGTGACAATTAAAGAGATTAGTCTTTTCGTACGTCGATGTAAGATCAATCCGAGCGTATTGTTGGCGCCCAGCAAAACTCTCGAGACCGGCACGGCCAAGTATCCGATCACGCGTGTAGAAGTGAAATCCTTCACACTACCCTCCGGTATAATGAGTAAAGCTTTAGACAGCGCATTTCTCGGTCAGTTACCGAAACGTGTGATAATTGGACTGGTCAGTAATCTTGCGTTCAACGGAGATTTCAAGAAGAATCCCTACAACTTTCAACACTACGATATGAATTATCTCGCATTGTACGTGGACGGTGAACAAGTACCGGCCAAACCGTTACAGCCTGTTTACACATTGAACAGTGAGACATATATACTCTCTTATTACACATTGGTCACCGGCACCGGAATCCAGTTCTCCGACGCAGGTAATGAGATCAAGAGAGGTGACTATCCGTACGGTAATTGTCTTATGGCGTTCGACTTGACATCGGACATGTCCGCGGCTGAGTCGAGTCACTGGAATCTCCTGCGCAACGGTAATCTACGTATCGAAATTGGATTCTCCAAAGCGTTGCCCGAGACCGTCAACTGTATAGTGTACGCCGAACTGGACAACGTCATCGAGATCGATCGTCACCGTAACGTAACAGTTGACTTCAGCGGGTGAATAAAAGCGAATGCCAAACAGAAATATTGTCTGACAGCGAGTGCGTACAGTTTACTTCAAGGGTGAGCAGACGCAACACCAGTCAGTAGTACGGTTGAAGTCGCACGGTAAGGACGTTAACATGGACGCTTACGCTTCTGCGGACGACTATATCAAATCGTTTATTCAGGAGATTGAGGTTATGAACAATAATGCTAGTGATCAGACGTTGGCATCACCTCAGCCGTCATTTGTAAAACCGACAACTGCCTGCAAGAGACGAAGGAGACCAACTCCCATCGAAGTGGAAACCAAGAAACCAGGATGGGTACCAAAACCAACAGATGATTGTCCCATAGTGTCATGGATGGACGATGGGAATACGTTTGCTGTTCAAAACCCGGGAAACAAAGGACAAATTTTATTGAAAATGGAAATGTACGATGGTACAGATATGGTGTTCATGTGTGGTTTATTTTTGGACAAAGATGGTGATATGCACCAAAATGTCAAACAAGTAGTTGATAAAGTGGAAAACATGTGGATCTATAAATCAACAGGAGTACCGAAAATTACAGGCTTAACTCAAACTGTTACACAACGCAGTGCAGTTTCGCAGCCAATGCCTAAGAAGCGAGCTGTGAGGAAGAAACAACGAGTGGCGCCGGCATTCAACTAGAGCATCCGCATTCCTAGACAGGTCTCGACGCGTCGGTTTTTTGTGTGAACACCTGCGCCCGACCCTTCGGACCACCCACGTAGAAGAAAATGGCGGCGAGGGTTTATAAGGTGGGGCCCCGCCCGATTGAGCATCATTCGCCACCAGACCACCACCTCACACAGACCTACTCCAACTACTACTAGAGATGTCAAACAGCAGCAGCACTTTCAAGCTAGAGTTTCCGGGCGTGAACGGCACTGCAACAACCGCGGACCTGAGAGCTACCCTCAACAACTGCAAGTCTGACTCTCCGCTCTACACCAGGATAGCCGATCTCCGAGAGGAATGCGGCTATCTCATCACTGCGATGGAGCGAGCCATCACACCCTTTGGCGAGACAATCATCGTGATCCTGGAGGGGCAGGTCGGGGACGACTTCTTTCTGCGAGTCTACCTGCCTAGGCGCTTCAACGAGGCCCTGAGCAACACCGACATCGAGCGCTACAACAGCGGGTTTGGAGAACGCCTTCGCTTGGTGAAGCGCAGCCCGAGGGGTTCCAATAGCAGATTCACACCGTTGGAGTTTATGTAAAGCAAGACTTGAAGATTATGTTAATACCTTTGTAAATTAGTTTTCGTAGTCAATACTTATAGTCACGTTCAGAACATAACCACTGTGTTATTTATTTCACTTAACCCCAAAAATGTCCTTTGGTAGTAAGTTTAAGAGTGTGAGTATGGTAACTGTGAGGTGTTTAGTAGCTCAGTAGTAATCATGGGCTTGATGTGGAAACATCCGTTCTCAGCCATTGTGGCGGGACCTTCGGGTTGTGGCAAGTCACAGTTTGTGTCAAAGTTTATAAAACACATTACAGAAATGTGTGACACACCATTTACCAGTATAAACTGGCATTATGGTAGTGGTGGTGGTGGTGGTGGTGGCGGTGACCCGAAAAATGTCACCATTAACCACGTAGAAGGTCTACCAAACTTGGAGGATTTTTCTGGTAACGAGCCGATACTTGTGATTATAGACGATATGATGCGTGAGGCCGACAACCGTGTGGTGGATCTTTTCACAAAAGGTTGCCATCATCGCAACATTAGTGTGTTTTTCATTACACAAAATTTGTTTCATCAAGGACGCGGGCAGAGGGACATCTCACTGAATGCGCATTACATTGTGTGTTTTAAGAATCCTAGAGATAGAGTTCAGATTAGGTACTTGGCCAGACAAATATATCCAGACAGCCCGAAATTCATCGAGGAGGCGTACGCTGACGCTACGAGGAATCCACACGGCTACCTACTGATAGACTTGAAACAATCAACAGACGAGAATATGCGAATACGAAGTTGCATATTTCCAGACGATTCTACCAACTATGTGTACTTGCCAAAGAAAAGGTAATTTCGCCATCAGTAGTAATCATGTCGTGCTTGCGGAAGGACGCAGCTCTGCTTACGGCTTTCATACACGCAACACCCAAGGAGCGGAAGGCACTGTTAAAGGTGTGTGACAAGAGCCGCATTCGCTCAGTGTGTGAGTGCGCATACAACGTGTTGCGAGGTAACGTTCCTCTGGCGAGGCAGAGTAAAAGTCAGTTAAGCAAACACAAGGCGACGCTACGTCGATTGGTGAAACGCGGCGAAGGCTGGTCAAAGAAACGAAAGTATCTCATACAAAAAGGCGGTGGAATCTTTATACCATTACTTTTGAGCGCAGTACTACAAGCAGCACTGAGTAGATAAAAATGGCTGGCATCAACAATCAGTTCTATTTGACACTGCCCAGCAACAGTTCGATGCAGTATTATCCGAAAAATACAGTTGCAAATTATATAACACATTTGCCGAGAGCTATTCAACTGGACGCTGGCGACTGGGAAATTGCACTTGTGGAAGCGCACTATCCAATGACATTTCTATCTGTCGGTAATGATGAAACAATTGACATTTGCATACAACCGCAAGAGGAAGCAAAAGTGAACATAGAAGCGTTGGCACGGGTTATGGACAGCACTGCCGATGTAACACCGGTAGTGTCTGCTACTCCAAAACAAAACCACAGAATTAAATTGAAGACTGGTGATTACGCAAATATTCAAGAATTGTGTGATCATATCAATTCACAAGAACTAGCGATTACTTTTGGTGTAAAGTTCACCGCTGAAAACTCATACAACAAATTCATTGAAGTATCGATGGGAACTGATGTTGGAAAAATTACATTAAGTCCAACGTTGGCGCTTCAATTGGGGTTCGATCCGAATGAATTGACGCTGGAAGGTGATGCAGTTAACAAAAGCATCCGTTCGCCCAACATTCGTCTTGGCTTACCGTCACACATGTACGTGTATTGTGATTTAGTCGAGCCGCAGATGGTCGGCGATACAGTCGCACCGTTATTGAAAATTGTCAATATATCCACGTCTACTTATGTATACGGATTGCATAAATCAACATCATTCATCGATCCGCACTATGTGCCTGTTATGAATAGATCTTTTGACAGTGTGGAAATTGACTTAAGAGATAACATTGGTAATCATTTGCCATTCCACTTTGGAACGTCGTGCGTGAAGTTACACTTTAGAAAAGTAGCTAGTCATTAGTGCAAATATGGAACATGCAAAGAAGATGGTAGTTGTGCCGCAAGAGTTGATTGATCGACTGCAATCAAATGCTACGGATAACAGACCGACTAATCTATCCAGTGAAAACAGCCTCGACGCGGAGATGCAACAAATATTGAATAACAAACGTATGGACGATAGTGAAAAGTGGAAATTGTACAAACAAGCGTTACATCGCTTCTTGCATATTGCAGAGAATAGACGCCAACCGATTAGCATACCAATCGTGGAGACGGGTGGGATTGAACATAGTCAACGACCGCACCCCGCTGCGGAAGGTGGTCCAGTGGAAGAGATTGTGGAAACGTTTTCCAAAACTTACAGATCTGATGCCCGCAATCTTTTACGTTTCATGAAACGTGACGGCAGCTTAATCAGTTGGGACAGTGGCTATTCAGTGTACATCAACGGTGTAAAAATCCCAGACTCAAATCTAGTGGATATCTTAAATTGCATAGTAAAGGTGCGTATGCGTGATTACACACCACCAGGATGGCGGGAAGTGCTCAAGGCATTGAAAGCGATGAACGTGCCAAAGGACTATATGAATAATCTAAGAGCACTAAAGGAAATAAATGCCGAATATCGATCATCATTCACAGGAGGAGAAGGATCAGACGATGACGTGGAAGACACATCAACTGAATCAATACTGAGAACACCGCTAGTAAATCGACTACGATCGGCTAGAGGAAAACGTGTAACATCTACACCGACAGAGCAGTTTGATCTTCTAACTAGAAACAAGCCGTCGTCAAATTTGGACAAGTGGGAAACGTACACAGGATAGGTTTTCAGTATTATGGAGCGTTTGTATTACAATCCCATCGAACCTTCGTCGTATGGCGGTGTAGCTCCTTTAGCGCGAGCTGCAAAACCAGTTTCAAAACGCAAAGTGATTGAATGGTTACAAACACAGGACACTTACACATTGCACAAACCAGCACGCAAGCGTTTCCCGCGCAATCCTTACATAGTGTATGGTCCATTTGAATTGTGGCAAGCGGACTTGAACGATATGCGTGGTCTTAGTAAACACAACGACGGCGTCAACTACCTACTGACTGTAATAGACGTGTTTAGCAAACACCTGTATGTGCGAACGTTGAGGCGGAAAGAAGGAGCTGAAGTGGCCAACGCTTTCGAGGAGATATTTGCCGAAGCGACCGACACACCTCGCTGTTTACAAACTGACAAAGGTACTGAATTCACCGGTGCCAAGACGAAAAGGTTATTCAAACAATACGGAATCATCTATGTCACTACACAAAACCCAGATGTTAAAGCGGCCGTAGTGGAACGCGTGAATCGCACTTTGAAAACGCGCATGTGGCGATATTTGACTTACAAAAACACATATCGTTACGTAGATGTGTTGGACAAACTGGTTAGCGCATACAACAACAGCGCTCACAAGAGTCTAGGCAACAGAATACGACCAGTCGATGTGACTGTCGACAACAAGCGAATATTGCATCAGGTATGGCGTCGCATGTTCGGTAAGATACCGCGTCGTGTTAAGGCAAAACTGACAGTTGGCACCACAGTGCGCATATCTAAGGAGAAGGGTACATTCGCAAAAGGTTACGAGACTAATTGGAGTAAAGAAGTGTTTGTGGTGCGTCGTGTAAACACATTGATGCCTCTGCCAATGTACACTTTGTCGGATCTCAACGGTGAACAAGTGACTGGTCAGTTTTACGAATACGAATTACAAAAAGTGACAATATACAACGACCATCTGTTCAAGATTGCTGAAATACTAGACGCTAAGGGTCGTGGTCGCAGTAAGCGTTATTTCGTCAAGTGGGCAGGTTACGGAGACGAGTTCAATTCTTGGGTAAGAGCGCAAGATTTGCAAAATGCCTAATAGCAACCAGTTCTATTTGACATTGCCCAGCAACAGCTCAAAGGATTATTTTCCAAAAAACACAGTGTCCAAGTACACTACACATCTGCCGAGACAAATTCGATTAGAAGGCGATGGCGAGTGGGAGATGGCTTTGGTCGAAGCGCATTATCCATGTTCCTTTATGACTGTGGACGATGAATCGTGTATTTGGCTCGACTATAAACTCGTTCTGCCGAGTATTCCCGTCACACTCAGTGTCGAGCACATTATGCTAAAGATGAAACCCGGTTATTACAAGAACATAACCGATTTATTGAAAATGATCAATAAAGCGAAGGATGTAACCCAGTACTTGTACTTTGAGTATGACAAAGAGCAGGACAGAGTCAAGATCACGACAATGGTGGACGGTATAAGCAAAGTGCATTTCACCGAAGCGCTGTCTCTCCAGTTGGGTTTCGATCCGTACGAGAACGTTTTGACAAATGACCTCACAGCGATATGGCCACCAAATCTGACTATGGGACTGCCGACACACTTGTACGTGTATTGTGATCTGATTGAACCGCAGCTGATTGGCGACACTACAGCGCCACTTTTGAAGATTATCAACATTGACAGAGATAACTACACACACGGCGCGCATAAGACTGTGCATTTCATCAGTCCTCATTATGCGCCAGTTATGAAAGGAACATTTGAAACGATCGATATTGACCTAAGGGATCACGCTAGTAAAAAAGCGTCATTCCTCTTTGGGACGTCGTACGTGAAGCTTCATTTCAAAAGAGTAGCTCAGCAATTATGAATACAAACGATCCCTACTTGGCTTACTACCGTCGCCAACAGTTGCAGCAGACCGGCGGCAGTATCGATAGGGTATTTCGCGGTGCACCCTACCAGCGCGGACATGGAATTGGCAGTTTCCTAGGCGGTATGTTCCGCACCATCACACCGCTACTCAAGTCGGGAGCCTCTGCTGTAGCCAAAGAGGCGTTGAAATCCGGTGTTGGATTCTTGGGCGACATGGCCATGCACCAGCGGGATCCCAAAGAAGCCGCTAGAGATCATTTCAGCCAGTTTACAGACTCGCTAAAACGCAGGGCGGACGGCAAACTTCAACGTGTGCTAAGTGGCGGCGGCGGCTCTCGCGCGAAACACCGTCGCGTAACGCGAAAGAATACCGCGAAACACCGACGCGCTACTCCTGCGCGAAAGACTAACGCGAGACTCTCGCGTAAGAGGAACGCGAAGCGCGCCATGTTCGGCGGCCGTCGTGTCACACCGCAGTCTTTGACGAAACTCCTTCGAGGAAGGTCGTCGTCGTCGTCATCCAAGAAGGGCAAGAAGAGAAGGACAGTTAGGAAGAAGACGAGGAAGACGAGGAAAGCAGTGAGGAGAACTTCCGTACGTGATATATTCAATTAACACACACGCTAGCAATGTCGTTTCTACATCAAAAGTCGTGTGAATGCGTCAAGACGGAATTGGACTTATTCTCCCTACCGCCGACGCAGACCAGTATCGAGAGCGGCAAATGGATTCAGTACAAACCAATCTCCACACTGACTGATGATTCGCCCATCGAGTTTGTTGTGCCCGGCAACGGCGAAGAATACACCGATCTTTCGCAAACAATGTTGGAAGTTACAGCGTCTATTGTCAAGTCGACAGGAGCGGCAATCGCAGATGCCGATGAATCGAACAAAATTGGCCCAGTCAACAATTGGCTGCACACGTTATTCAGTCAAGTCGATATGAGTATGAATCAGAAACTGGTCACACCACAAAACAACACTTATGCATATCGAGCGTATATTGAAACATTGCTGAATTACGGCTATGATGCTAGGAAATCACATTTAACATGTGGATTGTGGAACGCGGACGATGCCGGCCACATGGACAATACTCTGGACGATAACGATGGACTAAAGGCGAGACGAAAAATGACAAATAAAAGTCGTGAAATCGATATGCTCGGTCGCCTACATGTGGACATGTGTAATCAGAACAAGTTCCTGTTGAACGGTGTGGAACTGCGTTTTAAACTGATCCGATCAAAAGATTCCTTCTCCATTATGTCGGATGATGGTGACTACAAGGTGCACATTGTTGATGCGAATCTCTGGATACGAAGGTGTAAAGTTAGCCCCACTGTACTGTTGGCGCACAGCAAGACGCTTCAGACCGGCACAGCTAAATACCCAATCACCAGAGTGGAATTGAAAACATTCACACTACCGTTTGGAGTGAGGAGCAAAACTTTGGACAATGTGTTTCTAGGTCAAGTGCCGAAACGAATCATTGTCGGACTGGTCACCAACGCCGCTTATAATGGCGATTTAAAAAAGAATCCATTTAACTTTCAAAATTTCAAAACCAACTACTTCTCGCTGTACGTGGACGGTGAACAAGTGCCGTCCAAACCGCTACAACCACACTACGAAACCGGCAAGGGAAAATACGTGATGGCGTATCACAGTCTGTTTTCAGGCTCCGGCATACACTTTAGCGATGCTGGTAATCTCATAAATAGAGACGATTACGACGATGGATACTGTCTGATGGCATTCGATCTAACACCTGATATGTCAGCAAGCGACACGACTCATTGGAACCTAGTGCGCAACGGCAGTGTGCGTATGGAGATTGCTTTCGACACGGGGCTCACAGAGACTGTCAACTGTCTGGTATACGCAGAGTTTGACAACGTCATAGAAATCGATCGTCATCGCAACGTGTCTGCGGACTTTGGTGGTTAGATCGTCGGCGGCGGCGTCATCGTCCTCCTCCTCAGTCTACAACCAACATTCGCACAAGATGGATCGTTTATGCAGAGTACCGCGTAAAAATTTAGCATCTCCAATTATTGTAGATTTTCAATGTTTCAAGGACAACGCAAATGACTACATTCTGAAGGAAGTGTGGGTCTTGGAATTGGTCAGTGGAACACTGCTAATGCATCATATCGCCAAATCACCATTCAGTCGAGATTTCCTATCACAAGAGAAACTGCGTGAAAGCTATTGGCTCACAAAACACTGTCACGGATTAGAATGGGACCAAGGTGATATCTGGTATCATGTGCTAGAGGAAAAGTTACGCGCATGTATCGCCAAACGACCGATTGTCTACGTCAAAGGTGCTGAGAAAAAATAGTTTGTACGATACAATTTCATCACGGATCACTGTACTACTAATGTCATGGATATCAACGATATTGGCTGCGGATCACTGTCGTCAATCAACAGTCTACTATCAACAAACGCAGTGCGATGTCGCCACCACAGAACAGCTCACACACGATGCGCTCTAGCCAATTGCATCACATTACGCAGTTGGTTACATCTAAGTACAAATATCGCTGACGCTGATGATTACGCTGACGATGGTGAGAGTGATACCAGTTCCTGCTTTTGTTTTGCTACTAGCACTACTACTCCTACTACTGACTGTGGCGTCGACACAGTGGAATGAATACCTTAGAGATACAAAAGTGTATGGCTAAACTGCCCGTACAGAATGTTGGTGTCTACGCTGCGGATCAATTGCCCCATTATATTTCACCATCTACTGCTATGATTGTGAACACTGATCCACACAATGAAGACGGCACTCACTGGGTCGTTTTCTACCTTAACAAAGGAGGAGGAATAATTGAATTCTTTGACAGCTACGGTCAACCGCCACATCTTCAATTCTACCAAGGATTCCTGAGACGCAACGCTCGTCGCTACCTGTACAACGAGCACCGCCTTCAAAGTGACAACACTCTGGTCTGCGGTCAATACTGCCTTGTATTCCTGTACTGCCGCACCCACTACGGCATGAAGATGAAGGACTTTGTGCAGCTCTTTGAACACTCTTCTTTCGGCCACAACGATGCACTGATCAGAAGACTCTTTGCACAAATGTATACCAATTGAGTTTTGAAATTTTGCATTTTTATCAATAAACTAGTTGTGTACTCAGAATAAAAAAAGAAACATTCTTATTATTTCCCATCCTCGCCTCCTTTAGTAATTACTTTTAGCAATTAGTCAGACAGACACATATTGAACGAGCAAAACAGATATTGAATGCAAATTTTGAGGTAAAAGATGAATGTAATGCTTTGAACACATACTGCAAAGGGGGGTGAAAGGGGGGTGTATCGATACACCCCCCTTTCACCCCCCTTGCGTGTTGGTGAAAACACTAGGTCTGACCCAATTTTGGACATACCTATCATACAATGATTCTAAAGTAACATTCATATCCTCGCCTCCTTTAGCAATTACACTTTTAGCAAGTAGTCAGACATTTGAATTGGTAGTTTACTTTTGAATCTTAAGACTATGTGAGGGGAGAAAAAAAAGACGAATGTATATACGAACAATTTGGCTATTTATTTACACACCTTATATATATTTTACATCGAGTATGTGCTCCTGAACATTTGTGTTTGGCTAGCAAAAACGAGACTCGACACAAACTAACGACTAGAACAAAAAGAACAAAGGAGCACATTTCTAAGTTTTACGAGACTCGATACAAACTAATGACTAGATTTTTCAAAATAATTTACAAGTCAAGTCAGGGTCTTTGGTAATATGACACAACCACTCAACGCTCCTCATCCTCCGCCTCTTCATCGTCTTGAGGGATGTCTTCGGGCTGAGGTGGCACGTCAACATGTCCCCAAGGCAGTGTGTTTACACCGTCCGGAAGGATGTAGCGTTTGTCATCGTTACAGCTCAAGGATAGCTTGTCGACTTGGACTGTGAAGACGCGGTGGTTTCGGGACTGGAACCTGGTGTTGATGGTTCTCTTCAACACGCCATTGAAGAGGCATTCCCGATAGTCGTCAGAGGTTAGATTGTGTTTTACAACACCTCTAGCGACTCCCTTGGCGCGCTTCACTGTCATGACCTGCAACTCGTCATCTTCGGTCCTCTCCTCGAACTCGACTATATCCATGAAGTATAGTTTCGAGTGAAGACCGAGGTACTCGAGCAGCGGAAGACCGTTCGCTTCATCCTTAAACTTTCCGATGACTTTTGCGTTGACGGGGCTGTAGCAGGGATGGTTTCGGGGGTACGCACTGGTGTCAAAATCATCCAGATGCTCCAACATGTCCTTATAAACATCTTCAGTCTGGACGTCGAGCACGAAACTGTCAGTGTCCATGTAGTCAACCTTCAGTCGATCACCGTAGCGGTTCTTCATCTTTCGAAGGAAGTCGTACATGAGCCACTTGCTCAGATCGAGGACACACATTCCGACGTAGAGCGGTTTGTCCAGGACGATATTGACTTTCGACATGTGTACAATGGCGACGTCATCGTTGAAGTAGGTTCGGTCCAGGAAGTTTGACTTGGCTACGTACTTCCTGAACATCTCCGGCGTACACACCAGTTTAGCGTTCATTCGCTTGCGAACATTCTCGATCGTCTTGCCAAAGACCGCATTGTTCATAAGCTTGAAAAAGTCTTGCTCAAACTTGGTCTTGGCCTTCTTCCTCAGTTCTGTGTTCATTAGGATGTAGCTCTCTAACCACCGAGACTGTCGGAACGAGATGACGCGATGCACGTTCGCAAGCTCCAGTCCGTTTTCCAGCGCCTGCTGCAGGATTCTGTAATGACAGATGTAGTTCTTCTTGTCATCCAGAGTCGTAACGAGCTTCTTGAATTTCCCTCCTGGCGGACGTTTGGTCTCGCAGCAGTAGGGGAGATCCTTGTGAAGGTCGTGCAGGTGGGCGGGGTAGCGAAGGTCAACTTCCAAGACATAGCCCGTGGGTCCTTCGGGGTCCAACGATGCAATATCCAGGGACGCGATCTCCTCGCGGCTGAGCCATTGGCAGTCTCCCTGTGGAAGACACTGGGACATGGCCCAACCGTAAAGGTTGTTGGCGTCCAAGTATAGCAGGTGATTCGTTGGCTCTTCAGGTCGTCGATCTTCAGGGCGACATCCATCATGGTTGGCCTTGGCGTGTCTGGTGATCGCCTGGGAAATACCTCCTCTGATTCCTTGCTCGAAGAAGAGGTACATATCAAAGTCCTGTATCGTATCAAGCTCCACTCGACAGGTCCTTAACATAACATCCCAGGCGTATGACGGTAGGGTGTAGTAGTGCGCAGGGTCTAGTTCGTATTCAGCCATCGACGTGTCCCTGAAGCGTTCAAAGACGTCAGTCAACAGCGCAATGTCACAGCGCAGGTACTTCTCGGCGTAGTCCTTGAGGTTCCTACAACCGAAGGTTTCCCACACGTTGCGAGCATGCTCGTAGTCTGCATCCGTGATGTCCTCCAGGGTCAGGTCGTTGTGAAAATCTCGCTGCAGAGGTAGTTCCGTAGTATCTTCCAACACGGCGTTCGACGTTACAAAGTTGTACGGGAACACGCCTTTCCTACGGACTAGATCGAAGAGGTGGTCTTCGGGGAATCTCTTCCTCGTCTCCAAGAGTTGAGCTGGTGGAAGTGCGGCTGCGAGGCTGGCGAGGCTCAAAGCCAGGAACCTGTAGGTGTCGAGGAACCTGACTCTGAATCCTGGCTGTCTTTTTCCACGCCCTTGCATCCCAACCGGTGCCGCTGCTCGGTCGAACAGGAACCGCTTCGTGAAAGCGATGTAACGCTCTTCCGTGTGAGCCAACACCTCAACATCACCGGGGTCGACCGCCAACTCCCGCACTATGAAGTGAGCGTCGTAGTTGGAGAGATTGTGGAAGTAGCAGTTGACTACTCGCTGCTCCCTGTAGCGTAGGTTACATGATCTGTGCGCAGCGCCACGGAACTCGTAGGGCGGCGCGTGGTTGTGATCACGAACCTTTGGGTCTTCGCTTGAAAATGCCGATCCGCAGAGGTAGCAATTCGCTGTCGAGTTGTACTGCATCGTTTCCGCTGGGGTCAGGACAGGGCGCAGATTTCTTGCTTCGTACAGGAAGTTCCACAATCGCTCAACATCAGCTTTCAACATCTCCATAAATGTCTTTGACGCATCATCCCCGAAGTAGACACGAGGCTCGAACTCCTCAAGTCCGTACGAGTCGATAATCTGGTACGCAAAGGCGTATGGGATGTGGATGTGGGTGGCTACTCCTCCGTGCGGTTCATCCACTTGTTCATCCATCTCCGCGGTCGGCAGTAGAGCACACTCAAAGTCCGCGTAGATGGTGAAACGCTCGCGTCGGGTGAACTCTGGATGGCTGAATTTGATTTCTGTCTTTTTCGGCGTATCCATGCGAATAGGGGCTGAAGCGGAGCAGTATCGCCTGTGCTCCTCCAGACGCTGTGCACCCGTCAGACCGAGTTTGTTCGGACGGTTATCAAAGTGCGCGAAGCACCGCTTACAGATGAATATCCTGCCCATATGTGCTGTAAGCTGGGGACGGATCAGTCGACCAAGGTCTTTGATGTAGGCGTAGTGACTATCACCGTCCGTTGTCACGTACAAAATGTCACAATGGTCTTCACGCTCCTGCCTACAAATCTTCAAGGGAAAGACGGTGTCCTGATACTTTGGTCGTCCGTCAGGTTTCTGACCCAAGCACGTGTGATCAATACCATAGACGTTGATGCTGATGTTGTTTGTCCGCTCAAACGTCTTGATACTCTTCAGAGCAACGGGGAATTGAAGGCCGGTCCAATCGTATCGGGCGATGATGTCGTCGGTGTACGATGCCGGTCTATCGGGGTGATCTTGAACAAACTTTCCCAGGACTGCATACATAAAACACCGCTCATCGGCGTTCGATACGTTGACGACTGCTTGGGTGTTCTGCAGAGACGTAGGCAGTGGGAGCCAAGCTCGACCATCTTCACCTAGAGGAGTGTATTCGTTGATGCCGACCTCCAAATCACGAACGCGAAGGTATGTCCACCCGGAGCCGATATGATCACACTCAGCCTTCTCTCTGATAAGCTTCGCAAAAGCTGTTGTGATGTACTGGTTCAGGTCCGAGGTCGTCGTCAACGGAGTCATCTTCGTCTTGAAGTTGCGCAGGCAGGTGTTGTTGTGCACATTTTGGAATTCACACTCCAGCTTCAAGTTGACCTTAATGCTGCGGTGTTTTGCCAAGGTGTTCTCAAGCAACTCCGTAAGGCTAACAATCAACAACGCCATCACTTCTCCGATTGTGACGAGATTCTCCATCGGTCGCTGCAGACGGTAGGTTAAGAGGCGGTTGCGAAAACCCCGTTGAATGATTGAGAATACGGGGCTTGACTGTCCTGCTCCAGTCATCTCAACATCATCGGGTTGCGGGTGTGTGCTCGTTCCAGGTTGTGGCTCCGTGCTGGGTCCTGGCTGGGGTTCGTTCTGCACCATAGCCACTCGGTTCAGGATCAGGTCCTTCATGATCGAGCAGGTGAACCGCTCATGATGGTCCTTGTTGAACCCCGTGTTGAAATCCCGGTCGCAGTATTTGCGCAAGGGAATATTCGTTTATGACCATCGCCGTGAAATTGCATGGTGTGTCGACGCAGGTTGTCTTCCCTCTTGAATTCGGCGCCGCATGTGTCGCATATGAACCTGCGGACTCTGCTGTGGGTAGAATCCACATGTCGACGCAGGTTTCTTTCACGACGGAAACGGCGACCGCATTCATGGCAGGTGTGGTGGCCAGGACCCGGTCTTTCATCTGGAAATAAATACAAAAAACAGATTAGGATAACTAAAGATACAAATTCCCCTCTCTCGAGAATCACATTTCAAAATGGAGTTGTTAATTAAAAATATCAATTTTCAAATAGGGAATGTAATCTTCTGTACTGTTTGTCTACATTCATGATTCGGGGTTCAAGGCTAAGGATGTAGCTGCAATATTGAGCTGCGCCAACCCTAAAGAAGCATTATGTTTTAGGGGGAGCGAAAATCTCCCCCCTAGCAATTAAATCAATAGTACACCAGTTGTCACGGTCTCATTCTTCTTCAGGTACCTAGTTAAATAATTATAAAAAAGGTAATTAGTTTCAAGGGGAAAAAGTTATTTTAATGTGGATTCTCACCTTCAACGGAGTGTTGATTGACACCGGCAGTCGTCTGCGGAGCATCAATCACCTGCCGGGGTGGAATGACTCGGTGGTTCGCTTCCATGTGACGCTCTAAAGCTCCCCGGTCTACGAATGTGGCTCGACATGCAGCTTCTCCATCTGCAAACGCACAAAACGATTAGATTGTGAAGTATGTTTAACACCTACCTTTGTTTAGAGTACTTTCAAATTCTCAGTGCCCCCCCCCTCCCCCCCTCCCCCCCTCCCCCCCCCTTAAGGCCCTTTCTCGGGGGGGGGGGTAAATTTGTTTTTTAAAGTTTGTAATGTGGGTACTCTGATGACTTGACTTGATGGAGCAAGCAATAACATAAGTTATTAAAATTAAATTATATTGATATAGTCATGTAATTTTAAATTTAAAAAACAGAGTTCTCTATTCGCGCTAAATAGTTAAAGCCGTTAAATAAGAATAATTGTATCACTCTGCGGTTATATTGCATAACGTATTCCTATATTACTAACATTTAGGTCTGATTAAAACAATAATGCAACGCAAAAAACGTACCTTGCTGCGTTGGTGTTGGTGGTGGTAGTTGTGGTCTCAAGCCGTGGAATCTGATGTGGTGTTGCACCAAATTGTTTCTACGCACATAAATACAACCACAAATGTTACAAACGTGTGTGGCGTTCATCTTTAATATGGATTATAAGTTTTAATAATCACAAACAATACAGCACAACACGAACGTTTTAAATAGTTCAAAGGTGCTTTACGCAAATCGCAAATCGCAAATGATGATAATCAGCAACTAACACAAATCGCGTAGAACGGAACAGGATCGGACTAACACGTCTTCACGCACTGAACTCTCGAACTGAACTGAAGGAGGGCTGGTGATGTGGGGTGACTATCCCCACTAATGGATTTCGGAGAAGGTCGGGGCAAAAACTCTCAACCGCTGTCTGGGGTAAAGACCACCCTGCTCTAATGGAACTCGATACGGGCGGACTATTATGGGTTCCTAGAAGGGTCAGCCGTCTTCCCGTCGAGGTATCAAATTACAGCATCCGCATTCCCAGACAGGTCTCGACTTGTCGGTTTTTTGTGTGAACACCTGCACCCTCCAGTCGAGGTATCAAATTACAACATCCGCATTCCCAGACAGTAGACTGGACGCGTCAGTCGGTTGTGCGAACAGCTGCCTCGGTGCAGAGTACTTGAAGGGGGGTGTATCGATACACCCCCCTTTGCAGTATATGTTCAAAGCATTGCAATTATATTCTCCTCAAAATTTGCATTCACTGGTAGTTCAATTGTCCGCAAGCGCTGATGGGCTAGCTCTGTTGGTTGTAGCGTTACCCTGTTCAACTCTTGTATTAATTATCCAAAGTATGTCATGTGGGTACTGAGAATACTCGGCTTGACGAGGAGATTCCAAAAATGCAAAAAAAAAGGTCAAAAGTGTGGTGCGGGCCCCTTTTTTGTAAACATCATCCAAAGTGTACGATGTGGGTACTCAAATGACTCGGCTCGACTAGACGAACAAGAATCTGCAATCAGAATTCAAATCCGACTTATGGTAACCGAGATAGCCCCCCCCTACATCGTCCAAATGTACTTTGTGGGTATGCAAATTTCTCGGCTCGACTAGACGAACAAGAATCTGCAATCAGAATTCAAATCCGACTTATGGTAACCGAGATAGCCCCCCCCCTACATCGTCCAAATGTACGTTGTGGGTACTCAAATTTCTCGGCTCGACTAGACGAACAAGAATCTGCAATCAGAAATCTGATCCGTGGTTAGGTTAGGTTAGGATGGGTTAGGTTAGGTTAGGTTAGGTTAGGTTAGGTTAGGTTAGGTTAGGTTAGGTTAGGTTAGGTTAAGTTAGGTTAGGTTAGGTTAGGTTAGGTTAGGTTAGGTTAGGTTAATATTCGCAAAAAAAAAAAATTCGCAAAAAAAAAATTCGCAAAAAAAAATTCGCGAAAAAAAAATTCGCGAGGGGGGGGGGCTCGGGGGGGGGGTGGCCCTCCTGCTCCTCCTGGGGTCGGAGTGTCCAATATACCCTACTCAAGTAGGAGTTAGAAAGTAGTTATCATTAAAAAAAACGCTTCCCACATAAAAGATTAACTATAAGAACGTTGTGGTCAGAATATTATTTCATACAGAGCAACTCTTCCGGTAACTGGAAAATATTAATGATGCAATACAATTTATCTATCGACATATATTATTAATTATTTTTCTGTTAATGGATTGGCCTATTTATATATTCAACAGTATCTGGTACACGTGTATGGACTTTTGAAAGTGTCAGGAGGTGTTTGACACACCTTATAAAACACAAGTGGTATATCAATTTCTAGTTAATAAAAAGTATTAAAAAAGCGCGTTTAATAGGAACCCCCGGTAATAATTTCTAACTTGTATTAATTGCCATGTTAGAAATAATTGATTAATATGTGATACACCGAATTTCTATTTCGTTCATATATTCTTATTTGGATTATTAATATGTCAGATGTTATATGATAAGGAATTTTCTCAGAGTTTTAGTGTGAATTCAAAGCTAGGTAGTTATGATCTGATTCTTTTACATAGTGTGAATTCAAAGCTAGGTAGTTATGTTCTGATTCTTTTACATAGTGTGAATTCAAAGCTAGGTAGTTATGTTCTGATTCTTTTACATAGTGTGAATTCAAAGCTAGGTAGTTATGTTCTGATTCTTTTACATAGTGTGAATTCAAAACTAGGTAGTTATGATCTGATTCTTTTACATAGTGTGAATTCAAAGCTAGGTAGTTATGTTCTGATTCTTTTACATAGTGTGAATTCAAAGCTAGGTAGTTATGTTCTGATTCTTTTACATAGTGTGAATTCAAAGCTTGGTAGTTATGTTCTGATTCTTTTACAACGGTAGTTTGTTAGATAGTTAATTACAAACCAAGTTTCATAATAAATATTTGCACCGCCAACGTTCGTTGTTTGACACCACTACATGTTCTTATCACCACTCACCTCACCGTCTTTATATCATTCGTGCAGTGATTGATTGATTTCCTCAGAGAACTCGTTCCAGCCGAGGGGAGTCAGTAATACAGGTGTATATAGCGTCAAAAGTCAAGGTTCACGGACACGACGTACCTTGCACTATGCAATTAAACCATTTATAGTATATGTAAATTTTATTCCGCTTTCATAAAAGAAATATTTTTGTTGTAAATTCTGGTTATCCTTGAGCTGCCGAAGGTTCCCCTCGTCTGAAAAGCAACGTAAAAAAAGAAACTGATTGGATATTAAGATAATTCGGTTTGTAAATGTTACCCCAAATAATCATACCTGCTTAAGTGTTCCGCATATCAGAATATATTTTGTAATCGTATCAGAAATAAATTAATGTAATCAGGCTTATTTTATCTGCATTAATTACTGAGCTAAACCTCCATCATATTAAGGCAAATAATTGTTCTTAAATCGTGTTATACATTTTAGATATTTTCCAAAATAACGCTTTTAATTTTGTTATATAATTTTAATTTTGAAACGTCTGCTATTGACTTATTTTTTAACCACTTGCATTTAAAAATAATATTCCATAAAAATGTCAAACTATAAAATGAAAATAATTGATACAATACACAGTAACATTAGTGAAACCGAAGCATTATATAAAAGTTAATAAGGTACACTCTATTTATTACAAGGTATATTTAAATAAGACAAGTACTAGTCTATTTTTCAGGTTTTTCAGGGTACTTAGTTTATGACAGTTAACGGTTAGCGTAATTCTATGCAAGAGGTCACGGGATCAAATCCCAGGGTGACTGCATGACTAAGAAAGGACTGATCTGTCATCTAACAGCGCCTGACCAAAACGCCACTAGAGAAGACAATACAAAATCAATTAAAACCTAGACGTTAGTAATGTTTATATAGATTCATAGATTGAATTATGTCCATGAATATAATAACACATAATTAGCCAAGACGATTTTGCTGAAAAGTCTTATAAAACATCTAGTATTATTTGTAACAATTATAAGCAGATGTCTTATTTTATTGGTGGATCAGTCTAAAGGACATTTCCGTAAGTTTAACATTAAAATGTCAAATGCTAATAGGGCGGGTCCATAAAGGATTTTCAAAACGGAAATAGGTGTTTTTGGTTCAACCTTCCTACAAATTTCAGTTATATCGTATACTTAGTAGTGCTTAGATAAAGTAACAAACAAAAAATGTAAAAATACACTGCATTGTGGTAGTAATAATATTTGACTTCATCATGACTTGACTATGGGCATGGTTAAAACTGGGCTGAATATTTTGTAAAGAATTTATATCTACCAAACAAAGACAACTTTAAAGTCATGTGTAACTTACATTTAATATTAAAAAAACTCTGCTCAACCTCTGAGAACAGGAGGCGACGCAAATCTTCATCGACTGCGCTGTCAATCAGAGGCCAAACGATTTGTCTCTTATTTTGCAATATTTTGCCCTAACCTAAGTTAGACACTTCTAACCTCAGTGATCCATGTGGATAGGATAGGATGGAAGTACATGTTGATGTAGGTTCAGCTGGAGCGGCTATGTGTTTATGTAACGAGAAACCTCTAACCCTATGTTTTCGTGTGAGTAAGAGGTATAGTTTTGTTGTATAGTTGCAAACTTAATGAGACGAAATAAAAAGCTTTTTTCAGGAACAATAATTTAAAAACCCTTTTCTTTGACAACTCTTCATCCTTATTTTTTACCGTATCTTCTTTTTAATCCGCAGTCTCGTTTTGTCATAGATTATATAACAACTTCACAAAAAAATTCTTTTAGTGGTTTATCTATAAACTTCGCCTACTTATTTTTGTACAAATGATGTTCAAGAGCTTTCACATCAGGCCACGTGCAACTCTGGCATCGTATTCAACTCTCCCGCCATTTCTCCAAGCACACATCAAGAATGCCAACGTTGCTCTTTGCATACCTCAGCTTTCCGTCATTCTATAAACTGCGTGACCACAATATATAATAAAAGCTAACCACTAAATCACCTTATTTTGGCAACTCACTTGATTGCGTTTTCGAACAAAGTATCCGTGCCACTGCTTGAAATTCAGAACAGTAATGCTAGAAGCTTTGAATCAAATATTGGTTCACTGGTTGAAGGGATTCAAAAGAGACTTAAATATTTGTGGAGTAAACGTCATCCGTCATTGAGTAAAATTAATCCAACATACCACGAGAGGGTAAATGTGGAAGCCAATTAATTTTCTCTAAATTGTATATGTGTTGTAGTATATTTCAAGACAATCATTGAATATGAATTTATTACCAAGCTTTAGAATCACATTTAATATACTACTGTGTTTTCATTAATGCTAATAAGGTTAATAAGTTATTCCGCATCAGTGCTGTACTGAGTTTTGAAGTAACATTTTCCTAATTATGTAGTATTTTCATCGCAAAAATGTAATATTTTGAATAACTAAATCATACAATGTATTATACAGTAGAGCGTCGAAAATCCGAACGTCAAAAATCTGAAACGTCAAAAATCCGAACCTCTCCTGAGGATGTTATTAATACTGTACTGTATTGAATTATCACGAAAACGACATATGTTTTAAAATTTCGCGCCAAACTGCCGGCGCCCGGCGGGGGAATGAGTGAGCGCGCCGAGCCAGGTAAATGACCTTGGGCGTGTCTATTTTTAACTGACTACAGTAATGTACATAATATACGTAAGTACAAAAAAACTATTGTTTTTGTTTTATTTACTATAGCCTAGAACTGCATATTTAATAGTGTAGGCTTAATTATGTGTCTAAGAGGCATTTCTAGGTTATGTTTGAAAATCCGAACAAATCGGTAATCTGAACCACCTACGGTCCCAATTGGTTCGGATTTTTGACGCTCTACTGTAATTACCTTGATAAATGACAATTATCATGTTAATTGTTTTTGTTAACAAATTTCAAATTGCGTGGGTGTTCAACTAAACCGATTCCATTGTTTTTATTCTCATTCGTATGACGATGCATATATTATCAATGAAGTGAAAACCCAATGCGCTGACTGTGAAGTAAGAGAGAAATCTATCATACATTCTTAATATTTAATTTAGTTACATTTCCCCCACAATATAACGGAAGCTAGATTTACGGAGAGAAAGGAAAAGTCAATACAATTTGTTGGCAAGGAAGTACTATGTAGACACAAGGTAGGTGCAAGGAGGATGCACCGTGGCGTCGCACTGGACTGCATCCAAGTGCATCGGCGGATGCAGCCAGTGACATCATGCACTTTTCCTTGGCGAGAAGCTACTGCACCGCCCTTGCAGAATGTAAACTGGGGTGCTTACTCTGAATAGTGTAAGTTTGCGCTCAGGTTTCAGGTTTAATAGGTCTTACTACTAGAAATAGCCTACCTTGTATTGTGTATTGTGTTTTCATATGAGTCAAATGCTTGTAGTAACTCACTACAAATATCGGAGTGTGATATCACACGTAACCTCACTCCTCTATATGTGTAAGGTTCGTTGCTCAAGTAATTTATAAATAATGTTTTAAATCCCTATAGCAAATACGTATGTAGTAAATATCAACTCTGTATTGGCAGGGGACTATAAACAGTTCCGTTCAGTAACATCACGTAATTATATCACACCAGGATTGTTTGATGGTTTTTTTTAATTAAATGCTTGAGTTTTTTACTTCTCTCGTCATATAGTATTTTTTATGCGGCTTCAATTGTTGGTGTTTCCGTGAAGTGATTTGTCTTACTCTAGCTTCTCTCTGCCAGACGACATGTAGACTACGTTGGCTTTGTGATAGTATTTTGAATTGCATCTCATGTATCTGTATTGTGTATTGCATGTTATGTGATATTACAGTATTGTAGAGCGGTACACAGGCGGAATGCAGCGTGAAAGTCCACTCTGCTAAGGTGAAGGTCACGTGATGTAGGGTGGGCGTGGGAGGCGTGGTCGGCACGGGCACGACACATTAAAGTCGGTAAGTATGAAAAGTAGGTGCACTTGTAAATTTGGGAACATTTGGGATGGTGAAATAACTACTACACAAATTGTGTCACAGTAGGCGTATGTAACATACAGTTGTGGGACTGAACACATTAACTTTTATTTTTCTTACTTTTTAATGTAAAACTTACAATTACTTTTCATAGATCTATTAACAGATTTCAGTTCACACTTAATAAAGCAGAGTGAGAGAATAGTTTAAATATATTTAAACAGAAAGCTCTAACGTTTGGTTAACCCCTTTATGGCCCCTTTATGGTTGTCCATTGTACATAGTTTCTCATGTTCTTTTTAGCTCTTTACATAACATAGTCTTTATCATTGAAAGGAACCTTTCCGTTTTACACATATTTTGAACACATTGAATTGCTACTTCGGGATTGAACAATTGATCATGTTATAGGTTATTTATAATATATTATTATTAAAAGATGGTTCTAGGATTAAAAATATCACTTACCATAAAGCTTAAAAATCTGAGTTGTTATGAGTAAACCCTGGGAATTTATAATTAGATTACCAGATATAATCACATCTTTCAGAAATTTAAATTATTTAACTATAAATTATTTGTATCTATAATAATAACCTATTTTATATCCTGATAAATCTCTTAACAATTTACCTTTTCAATATATTAAGCTTTAAGAAATTTAAATGACCGCCATTTTGAGATGCTGGAAATGTAAAATTCTATAGAAAATTAGTCCTAACGAGTATAATTAATAAAGTGTAAAGTTTCAAGTCAGTAGCTTAAGTGGTTCCTAAGACATGATGCATAGATTTTAAAACACAAAAACAAAGGGTCCTGTCTTTACGTAAAATACTTGGTTTGATTTGATACTAGGAGATAGTTTGAAAACACCCTATAGAGTATATGTATCCTCTTAATTATTACTCTCCTACTTATACTTAACTACCTGCCATCGTACCAAGTTTCACCCGAAAATAAAACCTGTGGTGTTTGCTGCATTCTATTGTTAACCCGTGGAACTACCAAGAATCAAAATCAGCTCAAACCAAAGTTAATTTCCATAACACTGGATTAGAAATTTGACTCCCCGTGGGGCGATTGATTGAAATCCCTTATTAGTGGTTACCTACGTTATGGAAAAGAGTATATGTGCCAAATTTCGTGGTTGCAGGTGTAGAGGTTTGCTTGGGGGATGATCGGTTTTTCGTATTTGTAGATATAAGAAGATAGATTACCTAATGACATTCAGAGGCAACATTTTCAGATAATCAAGAAATTTGTATTCAAATATTATCACAAATCGGGCATACTATATAACTAAAGATCGCACACAGTTGGCAGCTTGGCAGCCCCAGCCCGCGCCGACAGCAGACTGCAGACTGCCCCATGAGCTACTGTCGGCCACGGCGCGGTGCGGGGCACACCTTTACTTATTCAGGGCCCGGCCAGCAAGTAATTAGACAGGTATGTTATGAGGAAGTAATGGGACAGTGCAGAATGTTAACCTAATGGACCGAGGCGCTATAAAGGGTAATTACTCTTACATTCATTATTTTTTTACCTTTGCGTTTCTATAATTGCAACACGTCTTTGAAAGTTTTTACTTCACAATTAACTTTAAATTGACAATCAATGAGCTAACTGTTCTTAGAATCCTCTTACACTATGTAATGATGGTTTGCTTTACATTTAATTCCTAGTTATTTAATGTGGAATAGATAGTAAAACAAATTAAACATACGCTGGCTGTAGTATAAGTGTTATAACAAGTGAATGAGTTAGTTAAGTCATGTTGGCTACCTTGGAAGTTTAAGGTATCAATGTTACAATACAATCGAATGATTTGACGCTACTCTTAACAGTCCGCCATATGCGTAATAATCTGATTTTCATATAATTGTTGTCCTTTTATTATTTTTCTGAAATCATATACTGTAGTATGCATATGACAATTGTCTGCATAATTGACAAAAATATTATAAATTATAACGTATAAGAACCTAACATTATAAATTTATATTTATGACTAAGTTATTGATTATAACGTTTAAGAACTTAATTTTGATGTTCAATATTTGTATAACTGTCACTTACAAATTTTACAATGTTAAAACAAATTATAATCACATAAATTGTGACCAAATTACAAACTTTGGGTCTCTAATTCTTAAATTAGTAAGTGTAATTATTGAAAGGTGTCATCTATAAAGTTTCTTTATTTACAGTAACATCAATGGTTAACCTAGTATTTCCATATTGATAGCACATGTGCCAAAGTCTCGTCAAATATTTATCTCTTTAGACAACGCTCCTACTACTGAGCAGATAACAGTTGGAAAATAACATATTATGGCTTTATGTCTTCCTACATCACATCTCTTACGGTATTATAATTTAGAGTAATTTACAAAAAACATTTAACAGGAAAAGCAGTTTGGATTATTGTAAGTAAAGACACTTTCAGAAAATTTGTTTCCAACAAATTTAAATGTAAATTGACGGCAGAAATTTATACTTATTCATATCATATAAGAGTAGACCAAATTATAAGGTTTAAACAATATAGACTCAATTTATAATTTAGGTTAGTTAAATTTATTATTTAACACATGTTAATGTTAATCAAGGAAAAGAAGGAAATTTTAGCATTTTAACTTGTTTTAAACACGGTTTGTCTAATTATAACCTATTGCAATTAATTGTTTTTGTATTTTTTCGTATTATATTAAAATATTTCATTTTTAGCTTAAGTAACGAACAATACAGTTAGATAAACAGAGAATTAAATGAATATTCGTGATGGGTTAGTGCAAAACTACCTGATAGTAAATGGACCTTTACAGTTCGTGTTACATTTCATAAACGTTATACACAACTTTGTCAGATTGGCGCCTATTATTAAAATAAATCTCATTAAATATAAAATCTTCATATCCATTGATACATACTGAGACGTATGATGGGGTTGGGCCTTATTTTGCAAACGTTTCCAGAGTTTCAATACGCACAGGAGTCACAACAAACAATTATATGCAAGATTACCTAGGTGTTTTCACAATATCTTCAAACAATTTAGTTCTGAGGATATCCTTTTTGATTCCAAAAATTTAAAAATCAGCATTTTCAAAATAAGTTTGGATAAAGTAAGGTGAAAGCTGGATTTATTTGTTAAGAAAAAACGCTGAGAAATCGTTATGACTCTCCCAAAGAAACCGGGAGAGCGTTTCTTTGGGAGATTTCCCAGGAAGGTGTATCCTAACTATTTTTAAAACACTTAGTGTGAATGACTCACTGATTAACTAAAACATTAAAATTGCATTAATTCATCTATAATACCTCACGCATACCTCACGTTAATAATTCGTAGCATATCGAAAGTTTGGATTTGGTACATTTCCTATTTTATGAGGGGAAAATCCAGTAAGAACACGCAACCGTATAATTTTATTTTATGATTAATATAAATGCCTAAACATAGCACTATTTGTCTTGTACATTACCATATCAACAACGTCAAAACAACATGTAATAACAGTTTGTGTATTCATTGATAAAATATACGAGGATTGACCATTAATTTCGTGTTGTGAGTTAGTTGGGCTAGTGCTGAAAGATGCTATCAGTACGTTGACAAAAATAAGTAAGTGATTAACGCCCATTAAATGATCGTTTTTATGGTTTTGAATTCCTTGCTTATTTTTCTGATTTAGCGGTGAAGCTAAAAAAAACAAGGTATGGCAAAGTAGCTTAACTATTAGTTTAGATGAAGTTTTACGGTAGTTATGGCTTACGGACAAAAACACTCTTAAGAAATATTGCATAAAGATAGGTGGAATATCTCAATTCAATGGCTAGCTTTATATATATTTTATATCCATTGAAACAAGTTGAACTGATATATTTCAGCATCAATTGAAAAATGAGTTTTGGGTGCGTGACTATATTAACCACGGACTAACACGTGGGTCTCTAACTATATCACCACACCACACACCCAATAGTACCGTAGCTAGCGATACCCATAAGGCGATATTACAGACAATGTGACGTCTACTTTGGAATGAACACCTCCTACCCATTAGTTCTCCCATTTGCCGCTACTAGCGCTACAAGTGGACGATGGAAATCGTAAAATTGCAGCTACAATAGGTCGCTAACGCACCCAACACCGCGATCTCGTCACTTTGCGGCTATTGTGAAAGCGTTGATTGGTCTTCGCTCCCACGCCTGGCCTTCGGCCTGCTCGGGCCACTTTCATTGAACGCAATCATAGGTGGAATCGATTGTTCGACGAGAGTTTTTTTCTGAGTGCCTAACTACTTTGTACAGTACGTTGCACGAGTGAAAACCCAAACCGTCCACAAGACCAATAGTAAATTACCACTAACTAGTCTTATGGGGTTTCACTCGTGCAACGCACTATTTTGTTGTTGGTAATTTATATCACTCGCTAACGGTTTGATCACTGCCATAATTGTTGGTAGACCGCGGTGACTCAATCATTGAATAGCTCACATTTTTCAACGTGTATTGCTGATTTCGTCGGAAGGCTCATTGTATAATCCCCCTCTAAACTTTGAAATTATTGTGTTGAAACCTGAAAAACAGTACGACGAATGATGAACATTTTCCGTTTTCGTTTGAAATTTATAATTTTTCCAAACCCCCACGACAGATCATGGTTCATTGAAAATTATTAAGACAATGACCAAGTCCAGAAATTGCCAGTGGCCATGTGTAAACTATTGATCAAATTAAAGTATTGTTACTTAAATCGAGTAGAAATTTTTCCTAAGCCTGTCCAAGCATATTAATTGTTGTTTTCACCCAACTTATAGATTACTTTTATGGTGAAAGAAACGCCAAAACATAAGTCTTAATAATTCACGAGCTGCTCCCCCGAAATATTTTGCGGATGTAATTCTTATAACAGCTGGTTTTTTAAATTAAGAAAAAGCATACTGATGCGATTTTAAAACTCGGAATGTAACCAAAATAAAAGTGTGAATCAAATATTTAGCTTCACAGTAACTTAGAACTTGAAATTATCTTTAAAATAAAAAAGATTCATCAAAATTGGTTAAGTATTAACTTTAGGAAGTAAGTGAATAAAAAGCAGGATTTTATTTTAAATATATAGGTTATAGTACAGTAAATTTAAACCAACCCTTGAATTACCTTGCAAAATTATATGACTGCTGAAAGTTTTTCAAACACTTAGATCTAAATAGACGTGGTAAAATGTTTACTATTCGCCAAAGTAACAAATGTTGGTACTGTGTACGGACTAATAAGACTATTTTTAATGCATGAAAAGAAAACAAAGGTGAAACATGTGCCAAATGCGTTGGTTATGAATGCACTAATTATGAAATATCTGTTTAGTATGATAATGAGGAGGACCTTATATTACCAGGAAAAGAGAACCAGTAGGATTTGGTCTAAATGGATGTAGATACTAATCAGAGTGACGGTGAGGATTAGTGACAGTTTTGTTTTTCCGTAATATATTGTTTATAGTCTCATTTTATTTTTCTAGCTCACAAATAAGAATTTATTGTAATAATTCGAATTGTATTATCTTGAAATATGTGTTTAAATGCTGTGCACATAAATATTATGTCATACACTATAGAAAATAGTGAGCTTACTATTTTGTGAGAAACTATTTACGCCCACTAAAATCCAGTACACGTCAAAGTGAGTGCATGAGAACGGTGGCCATTAGGCCAGTAGCACCGTGCTTGACTCGTTGTTTATCCTTGATATTTTAGTATACATTAAACTGCTCCATTAAACACTGGTTCAGATGACTTCTAATCTGCTCTACTTAACCAATAATTGTTGCAGAATTTTCTTCACATCATTCTTCATAACCAACGTGTCGATATATTTAACTGTTACTCGACTTTTAACAGATTTGTACGGAATACCTTAACTTTGACCATTCATAACTCATAACTTTTAGCCGCAGCACAAAAATGTATAGAGCTACATTTGTTGTACATTTAACGTACTTTAAAATAAATAAATAAGGTCTTTAATAAGCGATTTTCAAACAATAATGTTTGTTTTACAAAATAACTAACATGTTTATAATTATAGAATTGTCTACACTTCTGCAACAATGAGGTTGTTTAAAATCGTATATAACAAAATATGCTCTAAATATTATGTTGTTCAGGAAAATTGCAATATAAGTAAAAATATATATAATTTTCCCTATTTCCCCACTACCCCCTCAAAACTTGACGCTATGTTGGTAATATATTTTTACTGCATATGGGACTACGGGTTCTGAACAATTTTCAGTAGTAAAATCTTTTATTTGTGAATTCAAGGTTTACTGCTATTTTTACTGTACTGTACTATTATTTCGACATAGAAAGAAACTCTTAAAAGCACTCACAATTTGTTCGCCTTTTTTTAGGCAAAATTCAGAAAAATCAGAGGAGATTTAAATTCTGAAAAATAAGATAACTGAGGACAGTATTAGATTCGATTTAGCAGGTTAATATTTCGCCACAATGCATGGTGAGTCAAATATCACACGTGCCACTTCCGACCACATGCTGCTGCTGTGTGGCCTCTTTTCGATCCCGTGGCGTAATACCAACCGTACAAACTGGTTCCATTTCTCCCTGACGAATTGTGTAAAATATGATAAAGGCATGAGTGCGATCAACTGGTGGCGCAACACTCCGAATGTGATGGTGGGGGATATGAATGGAGCTTCAAGGCTATGTTACCACTTTAGCATTCGTTCCCGACATTATATGATCACGTAGTAATATCTTACTCTGTATCTTTAGCCTAAGTAATGGTACAACTAATACACCTCTCACCCACTCTAGCCGGTCAGTGATGTCGAATAGAATTGAAGGATCCCAAGTACCACGGTTCTTTATTACTGTCAATAATGGGTATTTATGTTTTACGTTGTAAATAAAAAACAATAGACTGAAGCTACTTACAATAATATGTGGCATTTTCCGGCCAGACTCTGAGTCAATCACTTGACGGATTTTATTTATAATTTTATTTTTGTTTAATCCCTTGTATTCATTCTTAGAATGAGGGCGAAGGAGCTGAGCGAAAAAATTCCCCAAGAGAGTGATTACAGCCTTTTCGATCACTTCGATAATCCACCCTTAGAGAAAATAAACAAATAAGAAAAGTTAATTGACTTAACGTCATCACCCCTCATAAGTGAACGTTTTATTTGTTTTAGTTTGTTGCTTTAATAAAAAGCGGTTGGTGGCCTCTGATTTCCTACACTTTGCTGACCACATGGATCACGGGCTCGTGTATGCTAGACTGATAAAATTTGCTTGTCAGGTCTGGGATTCGAACCTGCGACAGGGTCACTGTCATAGTTCGGAAATTCGTCGTGTTACCTTGACCACTACACCAGTGACTCACATCTTGATATGTCATATTTTTACCAATACATAAGCGGGCGTGGCTACAATTAATAGGACTTGTTTAGTTGCTCTGCAGTGTGCCGTCTTCAAATGTAACAGAAATTGAAAACTATTTTTTCGAAACTCCACTATAGTTTAATGATAGTACAAAAGTGGTATTATGTTAGCAGATTATTTTGAAGGGTTATCGTATAAAAACATGGCACATCTTTGCTCAGTTTCAAGTGGCAGAAATCTTCGCAATATTTTTTATGTACAAAGATAACTATACAAAATGAATATATCCTACATTAATATATGACGTTAAAAAAGTATTCCGTTGAATCCAAGTTGCAATTTTCCCAGCGCCTGTAAGTAATATGTTTTGATAAATGAATACTTTGTGATGGCAACATTTTTGTTTTCCGTTAATTATGTAACACTAATACATATGCGAATACTTATGACTACGTGACACCTGAAACCTACGTTTCTTATACAGCCACATACTAACATATATTCTGTGTCGTAGCGTGTACAGGGTGTAGAGCGGGAACGGGCTACGAAGGTCATTTGAAGGACAAGGTCTTAGAAAGGACCTTATAGAACGGCTGAAACAGTTCCTTTATAAAGTTATTGTTATTAAACAAAGTAAGAGGTGCTATTGAACTTGTCTATTGTTCTTTATTCAGTTTGTTATTTTGTGTTGAAATGACTTGAGTCAATATTTGTACCGTGTAATACAAATTGTTTAAAAACATTTCTACGTATCACTTACTATTTTATGCTTTTTAGAATAATTTTGTTAATAGGAGAATTTGTGATGCAAAGTAAACAGGTAACAAATATTACTCTAATCTATTTGTCTAGAATTTAATCGGTCAAGTATATGACCCATAATTGTTAATAAGTAAATTTTGGGTAGGTATGATCAAATAAAGCATAATAACTTTTATAATAAATTCTTCCCTAAATAAATTTTTTTTAAATAGAGCCAAGACATTTTTTATTACATACATGTTTTAGGACTGACAAGGACAAGGCTTAGATATTTTATGACTGATTATAAAATTGATAAATATTAATTTTAATAACCATCAGAAAGTGCTACAAGGTACAGTTTATTGTCAAGGCTAGTAATTTATTAAGACAAATAAAGACTGAACTCACAAAGAAGGTACTCGAATACTCTGAGCCAACATATACATGAATTAATCTCAAATACAATTCAAAGAATTGTATAGAAATACAATAACTGTAGGCCTTAACTTGCAAGGTCGCAAGTCATCGTTAAATTTGATTATTTATGTTCTATAATGTGAGCTATAATTTGCACCACTGCTATAAAGCCCAATCAAACACATACTAACTGAAACTTTACATCCACACCGCCCACTAATATGCAGGACTTATACGGTTGAAATGGTCCGTTTGAGCCTTACTCAACATCAGTTGTAAAAGCTTCCAAGGTTTTGGTCAAGATAATTTGTCTGATTATATTTTAAGGTAAACAACTATCCCGTCATGTGGAAGTATCCCAAATATTTAACGATTAACTCTACATAATTAATTAGACATAAGTAAATTAGGGGAATCATTTGTTAATAACTCACTTCTATATGTAAAAATACGTGTAAATGTAAATACCTGATACAAACATTATTTAATGAAATGTGTGCTACAACTTACAACGTTGCTTATTTATATGACGTTAAAACAATATTTCGTCGAATGCAAGTCGCAATTTTCCTAGCACCTCTAAGTAATATGGCTTGTGTGAAGTTTTTCCAAAAAATAATAGAATTATATAATGTAAAATTTAATTCTAAGTAATATAAAAGCTACAATTATGAGTTTGTATTATTTTTCTTCACGAAACCTGTACGATCTTTAAGTGGATATAAAGCGTTTGACCTCGAATCAAGAGGAGAAAATATTCTGCTTGAATTGTGATTCTTAAAATGTTTGTCACTATGTAACATTTCTTCCAATTAAATCAATAACTCAATAAATTTGTAGTTTTATTTGCTTGGATGTAGCCTAACGTAGTAGTAGTAGCGTGTGGTCCGGGTTTTATACGAACCTAAATCAACCACGGTTATAGTACCTTTGGAAATTTCAAAATTATGAATTTCAATGGTTCGTAATTCTATTTTGGGAGTTACAGGTTTCTGAGACTATAAAAGATCATATTTGCATTGTACATAAATAAATTGCATACCAATATAAAAAACTTAAATCATATTTTTCAGTCATAAGTAATATTTGATACCCTCGAAGATAATTTACTCCTCTGTACATCTTACAAGAGTGTAGAAAGTACATTAACTCATATTTTTCTTAATCTACACAATTTATTGGTTGTAAGACTAATTTAACTCTTCTAAACCTTTTACTTAATAGATAGTAGATCAAGTGGACCTGTACAACTCGCATACGAGCATGAACGAGAGTTTTGGAATCCCATTTTATTCCACCTCTTCGCCCATTTGTTTTATTTATATCCGCCGCAACGCTAGTTGCATGTAAGGGCGGCGGTCGGATAACCCCGTGTTCAGATTTAGATCAGACAGTTATGGCTCACCCATTGTTCCACCAAAAGGTTACTTGTTTCTTTACGGTTCTGGCTTATTAATTCCGCGCATTACTATTGTTATTGTCGAGCGTTATTACAATTACAATCGCCGAGTAGGCTGAAACAGTTTTTGGGAGTGTACTTCCTCACAGGTTGCCAAAATATTAAACAATTTATTAGACAAACGAATTTAAAATAGTGACAATAACATTTTGCAGCTAAAATTTCCTTAATTTAAGAACTATTCATCTAGTTACAATAACTTTAATTTCAGAGGCCTATTGATCTCGGTTACACCCACTGAGATCCATGCCACCAAACACTATATTTCCGTCATCTGATGACATGTGGAGGCTTGCGACGCCGCGTGTGGGGTTGGTCGCCATTCCAGCACGGGACGACGGACGATGCCATACTCGGCCGCGAGTCCCGGACCGGTCCAGTCTCACTGGCCAATTGAAATTAATTATCGCAGATTAATTAGACGGTTGGGCCTTAATGGAAGTAGAGTGGTATACTAGAGTTATGGCAACTGGATCCTACAAGAGATCCGTGTTGGGACACGTGTTTTATGAGGTCTTATCTCAGCAACTATTGTATCCACTACATGTGTAGTTTACAACATCGATTCTCCCAATTTAAGATATAATTCAATAATTGAGTACAAGTTATTTCTTCCTGAATTCCCCTACCAGGAAAAAGGAGAAGGTCCTCAATTAAAGTGTAGTTATATTTAAGTAAAAAAGTCTTTCGTAAAAAATATTTTTTTAATTTTGGTACATATAGTAAATATTTCAATATTTAATACGTTATTTAATACGTTGGGGCTTTATTACAATGACACCTTTAAATTTCGCGTGGATTCCCATTTTATTAATACGTGCAATTCAAAAATAGCGTTTCAAATATAAGTTTTTGGCTAATAACAACTAGTGCAAATCATAAGAGATTTTGTGGATCACTTTTAATTGACCCATCAAATTAAGTTCAGTAGTTCCTTAAGTGAGTCCTATTAGGCCTGACAAATCGAGAAAATTGTTGACAATTCGTCTTTGATTTTTGTTTAGAACAAATATTGTTTTTGAGCTGCACCGTGTGGTGAAACAAAATAAATGGACTTTACGGTTAATAGGTATATGTTTTAGCTACTAGTGGTAAGAAACCTCCTCCCGTTTGGTAGCAATGACTATTTAAAGACTTGGCAAGGAGCCATTGCAATTTGTCTAATATTTTCTGAACGCTGATAAATTTTAAAACCATTACGAACAAATAAGTTGCTAGTTACGATAACTCATGAAAATGTGGCTTTACACAATTTGAATTGATTTGTTTAGTATTTCCAAATTAGCGTTTTAAATAAGGAGATAATAAACTGATCAGTAGATTTTCTGTTCTACCCGTTTGTTTGACAATTGATAAAACTAAAATACCTTTTTTATTTGATAACTATGTCAAATATAAGGCGACATCCGTTTCTTAATTGGAATGCATATACTCAAATGAAAAAAAACCTCTGTTTTTTTGTTACACGGTGTTTTTGTGACCAAACTACGCTACAAAGTATATCAATGTGTTCGTTATGAAGTCAAATAATATCATGTACCTACACGTAATAAAATATGTATGTGTATGTAATGTGTATGCGTATGTGTATGTGTATGTATGTATGTGTATGTGTATGTATGTATGTGTATGTATGTGTAGAAAATTTCGGAGGGCTTCACCCCACAGACCTCTTAAGTTTCCATTTTTACCTAATGGAATTGTATTTAAACAGGTGATTATTTTATAGTTTCACTGATTACAACACAAACAAATTCCATACAGCATTCGATCTCCAAGAATCTTGCCGGTGAAACCGGGATTGTCAGACATAGTGTTTTATGGAGCATTGTGAAGGGAAACTTTTAAACTCAATTTATTACCAAACATATTTTATTTTTTTGAGGTATTGAGGTGTAACATGATTCTATTTATCTATTTTTATTATTCGTAAGTAATGTAGGGGTACATTCATTTAAAATTAATTTCCCATCACATATTAAGAGTGAATATCGCTATTGACTTTCCTGCACAAGTTATATTGAAAACCATCTCAAATACTTCTACGGTAAAGGCGGGTAATAATTATTAATTTAATGGTAATAGTATATTAACAAATTATCCATATGATGATTTTAAGTTAGGCTATTAATATCTCTAACATTTTTTAGCTGCACGTTGGAACATCACATTAATACGGAGATATAGCGATTATCATAATGAAATGCCATTAGTTGTGAATGGTTATAATGAAAATGTGTTGTAAGAAACAACCAAAGAATCAGATTATTGACAAATATTTTATCTAGCAAGTTCATTTATATTTTTAAGGTATTAAAACAATCTTCTTAATATATACAAATGAATACCTATTTCCCTTGGTCACGACATAACTTGAGAATGAGTACACCAAATTGAATAATTTTTTTGTGTTCGTGAATGTCAGGTCAAGGTTTTATAATAGAACATTTGTAATCCGACCTAAGGGATTTTTCTACTGGCCTTCCAAGTTACCATTGATTTGATCAAAGTTCAGTTAGTTACACCAAACAGCTATTATCAAGGATTATATCTAAACTTACTTGAAAGGCATAAACGTATGTTCATTATGGAAATTAAAAAACTATTTGAATGGCAACTCTCATTATGGAAAACAAATTGAATGGCAACTCAAACTCTTTTTTCGAATGAAGCGAGTGAGCGAAACGAATGAGCTCATCTTGAAAAAAATGAACGAGTATTTGACATAAAACAAATTCAATGTCACTAGGACAGGACAACGTCTGTCGGGCCAGCTAGTACATTATATTTAAAATTATAGGTACTTTATATTGTTCCGAAATAATTGCATGTATATTTTTTGAAGTAGAGTAGTTCTATTATTCTGCTTTACTCGAAAACTTTCTAAAATACTGTATGTTTCAAGAAATATCTTAAACCAAATCTTACAAAATAACCCAATTAACTCCTCATTGGGTGTGGTAAAAGCAAGACATGAAGCTCAAATAGGTCGCAGCTAAACAGGTAAAATGATAGGCTACAAACCTGAAGCGAGGAAAGCAAAAAGCTTCTCCAAATACGCGAGATTGGTGGGTACGGTTGCCCGGGGTGCCAGTTGAGACTCCGCGCACCGGTTAGTTTTGACGTTTGCATGCGGAAAATGACATAATAGGAGGTTCCACTGCGGTAACACTCTGAACGGGCACTTCGGTTATGATTTGTAGGATCGGTGAAAGTGGCGCGAGAACCACGAGCAAGGTCGGCTACTAGGATCCTGGGCCTCTGGTCGGGTTGCCCTAGGTCCTCGGGTGTGCGGATCGTTACTAAATACCCTGAACGGCGCGGCGTCTGGGAGTGTCAAGGACCCTTGCCTTACTGACGTCAGGTTTTTGATATGTAGGAGTTTTGTGGGTGATTTGGTGGTCAACCATACTTTCAATCCGCCCAAAATGTGGGCAGGTAATTGAAAGGTGCTCGCTAAAGTTGGTGTTACAGGTTTATTACATGGAGTTAATTCAGGTCGGCCTTCCGGCGTTTAGTTTATATCACCTTTTAGGTTTGTATTGTGTGCAACCAGAATAAGTTGGTAAGAGAATTGGGAAGACTTTGGAATGACAAGTTTCCATTAGTTATTTTACCTGCTTCGTTAGGGGGTATTTGGTTTGTGATTCGCCCTGTCATTTTAAAATGTCATTTGATCTATGAGGAATTTCCGTCTATATTAGTGAACTTTGCACAATACAGCAAAACAAAATTAAATATGCATTGATTACAAAACCGAAAAGTATGGACACACCTATGGACAAAACTAATTCTGGTGAGAACGCCCCCTCCCAATAGTAGGGAGTTTCGGATTTAAGTGTTTACGGATGATGTTAACTGTTAAGATCCCAACATCTGGCTGAAATAAATTAACAGACATGTGTCACTTTTGCTTGTTTACAACTTATATGAACCAAAGAGGTTTACTAGTAATACTAGTAATACTAAAGGCAACACTGCTTAGCGGTTTTTGTTGAAAACGACAGTGATTTTATTAATTTGGTACACTGGTGAGGCAAATTATCGTTCTTTGAACTATCCTGATTGGTTGCTTTATTCCTATAAGTTCCTATAAGTCCCATACTCATACTAATCACTGGAATAAAAGTAATACAATTTGGAACAAATTAATACTTTTTTGTATGATTTATGAATCTATTCTGGCCGTGAATTATAATAAATTATGGGCAAATAAACAAATATAAGTTAATAATTTTTAAATCATGAATTTATCCTATTTATTCTATTCACTTTGTCGACTCATTCGATTTCATTGAGTAGTTCTTTGCCACACCAAAACTTGGCAGAGAACGGCTCGTAATTTTGTTCATCAGTATTTTCTCCAGTATTACCATATAACTCCTTGTATTAACGTAAACTACAGCGCGCCCAACGTAGCCACGGTGAAGTAGCAAGGACAGTCATCGCTATTTTCTCCTCTAAAATTTTATTTGGGGCGAAGCTAAAATAGAATAATATGGGTGTCCCTCCTTATTCGGTTATGTATTGTTCAATCGAAAATGTGTTTAAACTTTTTTCTTTCATAGCACATGGTTTTGACATTGAGTGAATAACTTTAGTAAACAACTAAAAGCATAAATATAGCACTACATATAGCCAGTAGTAGTACTGTTATACGAGTATGTCAATAATTTTACAGCAGTGAGTTTAGGCCAGGCAACTCAACCCCTATGCTACTACTCTCAAAATATAACGCGGAATTGGAAGTTAATATGTTTGTTTATTTGGATTTAGTCAACCAGCACTTCAGTCAACACAGCTTGGTGACAAATGAGTCAAAATCATATCGCATTAATTTCTCTAAAGAACATCCGGCACCGATAGCTCACCGACCGACAGAGCTTGCACCGACCAACAGAGCTGCACCGACCGACAGAGCTGCACCGACCAACAAAGCTGCACCGACCAACAGAGCTGCACCGACCAACAGAGCTTGCACCGACCGGGGGTGACAGTATGCTAGATGAAGTTAGCTTTCTAACTGATGATATTATCTTTCTAGGCATTCACCTCGACTTGTTGATTTGATGGTAAATCTGCACCAAATTATCCTCCTCGATATATCCTTCTGCGCCTTTCAAAATATTGTCCGCAATCCATTTTTACAATAGCCTATTTTGGGTTGATTATCCCCATTTGTCATGTGGCAGAGTCCAATGGGGGGGCTGTGTGCAGACTGTGATTTATTTAAATTTGTCTGTCTTCAAATAAATCATTCAGAATAAGTGGCAAACTACAACGTAAAAAGACGTATTGATATGCTTTCAAGGAAATGAACTTGTTATAAGGCAGAGTTTAGGGTATGTTCACACAATACAAGATGCAGAGAGCTATACTGTATATATCAAAATTGACTCCAGATGGCTGACCGCTTGTCATCTCAGATTAGCGAAGCTGATAATCGAGCTTCTTGAAATAATAAAAACGAACCTGACCATTTAAGTTTAAAGGTCGTCCGAAGCGCTTTCTTGCATCACACCTTCTACTTAGTGGGTGACCTTATGGACGCCAGTATGAATGGCAACTGTGAGTGTGGGTGTCCCTGAGACAACGTAAAATATTTTTAAATTCCAATTGAATAGATGATTTTTTTATATAGAGTTGTAAATATTAGATACTAGCTGTGTACCCGTCCTTCGTACGGGTTGTATATAAATGGTAGATTAACTAAAGCAAATAACAATCCACACTATTTTACAATATTAAAATTACATTTTACACTTTTAAAGTAGAAATAAACTAAATTTAACGAAATATACTATGGCAGTTCGGGTACTGTTGCCAAGTCGAGGAACTCTGTCGGGTAGTGAACGGTGTGGTTTTTGCGACTCCAAATCGGTACACGTAACACTTTGGATTCGATTTTAGAAATAAAAGAACTCAAGTACAATAAAATATTTACCCTGTTTAATTTAACATTTTAAATACTCTGATACATTAATCTTTACATTCCAATAAATTGATAGTAATGTAACGAAACATTAAACTTTAAAAACATTGACAAACCACTTTTAAAATCACCATTCTTGCCAGGTCCTGTTTTCATTATAATTGTAAATAAACAATTTAAACTTGGAAAAATCATATGTTTTAAAAACATATGTCTACTTGATTTTATTTAAATAAATGTAAATCAATATATACGAACTGTTCTAACAGTGGTCATGGTTAAATGAACGTTATTAAATATTGCATATGTTCGTTCCTCCCTTTGGAATAGACGTACATTTGTGTTGATCTCCGTTGCTTGTTCGTTGGTGGACGTGAGGATGGCACAATCACTTTCCAGATTAAACTGTTTATGAACCTCGGTGTAACAAACTATAGTACCGAATGAAGGATAGATGTTTCTGAGACCTTAATTTGTTTTTCAATGTCCCAATCTCAACTTTTAAAAGCGCATAAGAATACTGCTCAACCCCTTAATCTTCTCAAAAATAAATTTTCATATTTACTGTTAAGTTCAGACGCTCAGTGGTCGGCTACATAAAATATATTTTTAGAGAGGCGTAGACTCATCCACTCATGTCTCACTTACGACAAAGGGTCTATGTGAAATCTCCAGAGAACAACACCGTAACTCCCCATGATGTTGTTTCTTATTTCCTTTAAGGCATCAAATATCAGCTCTACTGGTTGAGTATTTGGTGTGTTATGACTAACACGCTTATATTAAAGGCCATTGGGCCAGAGTCCTTAAGTATATTTGTGTCTGGAGTAGGTAAATGTCTGCACTGAGCTATCAGCTACATTCCTACCGAATTTCAGATCCATCAGTCCAAGAGTATGTGCAAGATTTTTAAAATATTGTATTTTTAAATTCCGGGGGGCGAAGCCCTTAAACATTTTCGTAACAGGAATAGGCTTGAGTTTTTTTCTGATGAATTACTTATGTTCCTACCGAAATATAACTTACAAAGTCCAATTAGCCTAAAACCTTCTAACGCGCATATAGAACATAGAAAAAAAGTTGCATAAAAATCGGTGCACCCGTTTTCCTGTGAAAAAACGAACAAAACATGACCAAAACCGCACAAAATTATGTTTTTGAGCGGCCGCCATTATTTTTTTTAAAGGCGTATGCCAGTTTATAGTGCCCTAAAACCTTCTCATGCATATATAGAACAAAGAAACAAAGTTTCATTAACGTCAGTGCACCCGTTTTCCAGTGAAAAGCGAACAAAAACCCGTTACCGGCAGACAGACAGACATAAATTGAGATAAGATTTGTTTTGGTTTCCCTATGGTGTAAAACGTGAAAATATGCAAAAATTTCTTAATTCCAAGCAATGTACAGACAAAACTCTAATTTTATTTATATAGGTTAATTATACGGTATATTGAAATAAATATATATACTTGATGTACACGTTCTTCGCACAGGGGTTTTCCTTACCCGTTCTATAGTCAATGCAAATTGCATTTTAGTTAGCTTGAAACAGCTGTTGTTCTTGCTTCTGCTCTTTAAGCTGTCAAATGTAAGTGCCCTCAGCTGTTCGCATTACAGTTCCTGAATGTTTACTTTCTTATGAAATGTAAACATTGAAACTTAGAACGTTCACGGGGCGTAGCCCGAGGGGATTTTAAGGAAGTGAATAGGCCTATGTGTTGCATGGGTTCAAGATCTACCTTTGTGTAAAGTTTCAGCCCAGTCGGTTAAGTAGTTTTTGCGTTCACCCGGAACATCAGACAGACAGACAGACAGACAGACAGAAACCACCTCTTCTTTATAATATTACTAGCTGACGTACCCGTTCTTCGCACAGGGGTTTTCTCTACCCGTTCTTTAGTCAATGCAATTTCCAATTTAGTTAGCTTGAAACAGCTGTTCTTGCTTCTGCTCTTTAAGCTGTCAAATCGAAGTGTCCACAGCTGTTTGCATTACAGTTTCTGAATGTTTACTTTCTTCTGAAATGTAAACATTGAAACTTAGGACGTTCACGGGGCGTAGCCCGAGGGGATTTTAAGGAAGTGAATAGGCCTATGTGTTGCATGGGTTCAAGATCTACCTATGTGTAAAGTTTCAGCCCAGTCGGTTCAGTAGTTTTTGCGTTCACCCGGAACATCTGACAGACAGACAGACAGACAGACAGACAGACAGACAGACAGACAGACAGACAGACAGACAGAAACCACCCCTTCTTTATAATATTATAGATAGATAATATACTTGGCTTTATTTTTAATTTAAAGTGACCTGATTTTATTTATGTTATATGGAGGTATACTTCAGACAAGTTTATTTATTTCTGCTGCAATAACGACATCTATAGGCAGCACCCACGGAGGAATCATTACTAGAGAGGCATGCCAACGCTTAAACATTAGGACCGATGAGGCAAGCACGCTCCCCTCGCAACTGGCAAAAAGATGAAAAGCGAGTCAATGCGATGGCAAAAGCGCTCACGATGTGATGGCCTTTTGCATGAGAAAGGTAGGGAAAAACGAGTCGCGCACTCTGTTGAGTTAAAATATTTTGCCAAGAGAATTGGTTCGTGACCAATATTTGACTTTTGATTTTTTGTATGTTTATAATATTTCCATGGCAGCACCTCAGACTTGTCAGAACACATCCAAAAGTTCTCGTCACACTTAATGCTGATGTTTGTTAACTTTGTAATGTCAAATAATATCACTACCATGATAGTCACATTCGGTCACATTGGTGGGTGATGCAAACGAAAGCTATTAAGCATAATCATAACCTAAATTATTTATTAGTAATGATCCTCGATAGAAATGCTCATACAATCATATATTAAGTAGGTGAACCTGTGCGATTTTGCACGAATATTGAATTGCAAATTTTTATAAGTAATTATATTCAGCTTTAAAACAAATCAACTAAGTAAAGCAAACAAATCAAAATAAGTGAAAAACATGTTTAAATAAATAAATGAAACCAGAAACGAAAATAGAGATTGGATGCAAGCCTTGCAAGAAACCGCGCTGTGGAACCTGCAAAATTATGTATGACTCTAAGGAATTCTGCAGTTCGGTTACCGGAAAAACATTTCCTATAAAGGAAAACATAACATGTGACACAAAAAATGTTATATACCAAATATCTTGCAACCATCGTGACAAACAATATGTTGGGCAGACGTCGAATCATTTAAGAATAAGAATGACAGGCAATCGTTTCGACATTTTTCACAAAGATAAGAACAAGCCATTAGCCCAACATATTGAAATTCACAACAAAGAAAAAATTGAAGAGTGCTATTCATTGAAAGCGGTTGCAAAGATGGACATAAACGAAAGTGAGGAATACAACAGATACCAATTAATGAAATATGAGCAAGCCCATCAAATTGTTTTAAAAACAAGAAATCCAATGGGGCTTAATCTGAGATAAGACAAATTTGGTATCCCCCAGAAACTGCCCCTATAATAACTTTTTCAAGAACCTGCTGACAGCTGATTAGCTTTATTTACATTTACATTTTACTTTTATTTATATTTTTATTATATGTTAGTTTTAATTTTCTGTTTTTAAGTATTTTCTTCCTGAAGAAGGGGGTATAAACTCCTCCGAAATATAGAAGGAAAGCTTACAAGTGTTGTTTTTTAATTTACACTTTTAAAAGTATATATATATATATATATATATATATATATATATATATATATATATATATATATATTAAAATCTAAATGCATTGTTTACAAAATCTCTTTAAAAACTACATTAGTTGTATGGATTTCATTATTGCTGCCAACAAATTGATCGTTAGTTTCTGTTACACTTTTCAAGTATAAAGAAAACTTATTTTATTTATATATATAGATGTAGGCTACTCTTGCTGATTACCTGTACAAAATGTATTAACAGCTGCAATTCAAATACAATTATTCTCCATGTTAACCGTATGGGCAAAAAACAAACTCTCAAGGCGGTATAAATAAATACCCCCGTAGCATCAAACCTGCGTACTCAGCGAATTACCAATGCCTATATATGTATCTTAATACCACATAAAGCAACATATCAAGTTTCATCAATATACATTCATAAATAAACGATTTATGACATTTTAATTATTCTCCGTAAGAATAACATGGCGGCTGAGTATGCAGGGTTGCTGAAGCAAGGAACACAAAAAATGAGGTTTTATACAAATATCAATATAACTCAAGAAGGTAAAGCCTTACGCCAAATTTTATTAATTTATGTTCATAATTAAGGGAGATAATACGTCAGTTATTCTCCATAAGAATAAGATGGGAGCTGAGTACGCAAGTTTGCTGCTACGGGAACTATCGGCCAAAATTTTTTAATGCAAATATCAATAGACCACAACGACATGAAGCAATATACGAAGTTTCATCAGGATAAGTTGATACATAAGCAAGATATACAATTTTTCTTATCCTCCATAAGAATAACATTGGACAACGTACTGTGTTTAGCACTTTCAATATCTCTGTAACCATTTGACGTAGAGCAATGAACACCAAATTGTGCGTATTTTTACGCTGATTCCAATGGAAAAACTAAAATTTGATTTTTCCAAAATTGTATGTAAAAAACTCGAAAAACCCATTTTTGGGGTACAAACCCCCCCACCAAATACCCGTTAGGATAAGTCGATCTGTCTGGTTTTCGAACTTAAAGTCATAAATGCTACTTTACACGTTTATACCAAATTTCGTCAAAATCTGACTACTTTTACGACAGTTATCGTGCTCACGGACACACACACACACACACACACACACACACACACACACACACACACACACACACACACACATATAACATATACACAGTTTTAACGAATGGTGTTTTTGGGGTCTTGGGACCTCAAAAAGAAAAGTTATTATGGTCCTGGGCCTAGGTCTTACCATGCCGACTATGGTAATAGCTTCCTCCCTATAGGGGAAATTCGCTAATAAAACTTATTATTTATACAGATCGATGTATACTTGCTGATTACCTGTCCATAATTTATTAACAGCTGCAATTATTTTGTTGGAAAAGCAAACAAAACATCTGGGGTTTTTAATTGGAAATTAAAAATTGTACACACATTCAGTTTTTGCGATATTTTCGCGTTCTATGACCTAAATTGAAAATCTAAAGCCAGTTTGCACATCTGCACACCTAGACGCACGTTTTGGTGTATAGTATGTGAGGGCAAATGTTAAAACAAAAATCCTAATTATTTACGAAGTTTGCATGTGGTGTATTAATAATAATAATAGAAGATAGATAACAATACGAATATTGAACAGTTGTATTGTTTTTAGATCCTCTTTAATATTTTACTCATATTTTCTTTGAAATATGCCTTTCCACCAAATTTATAACAGTTAAAGGTACAAACAAAGATTTAAATAGCCAATATTTAAACATTTTTCCAGAAATAAAACTGTAAACAAATTAAATAACTATAACATAAACTAGCTAATGTACCCGTTCTTCGCACGGGTTGGAAAGGTTGTGATCTTGAAACAGCTGTTCTTGTTTCTGCTCTTTAAGCTGTTAAATGGAAGTATTCACAGCTGTTCGCATTACAGTTTCTATGTGTACTGTACTTTCTTCTGAAATTTAAACATTGAAACTAACTTCACGGAGTGTATCCCGAGGGGATTTTAAGGAAGTGACTAGGCACGGGTTCAAGATCTACCTTTGTGTAAAAGTTTCAGCCCAGTCGGTTCAGTATTTTTGCATTTACCTGGGAACAGCAGACATACAGACAGAAACCACCTCTTCTTTATAATATTATAGATTATAGATAGATACATCAAATTAAGTAAATAAACGGTTTAATTGATTTATTGACAATCAACCACAGCCCGATTGTTTACATTCAGCCGCAGAGGTCTCATATCATAAATTCAAGGGGATAATAATATATGAGATCGTGTTATTATTTTAATTTTTACTCGGTACATCGTCGAATTAGTACAGTGTCTAATTTGTAAACAAATGGCAAAGTTACATTTTATAGAAGAGAGTAATAAACCATGATGTTTTACTTTGCATCTAGCTATATTTTTATCGGTTATGTTAATACAAACTAAATAAATAAAAATTAGTTTTGCAAAAATCATTAGGAAAGTTAATAATGTATGTTTAATATTTATTTTTGTTGCATTACATGAGTGTTTCATGACATCTAATCAGCACCAATATTCCCAGTATTCAGTCATGAACTACTGTAACTGTTTCCGCTCAGCCTCATCAAATGCTAGACTATAAACGTATAGTGTTTTGCAATCAACCAGCACACCTAGACAGGAATGCAGGCTCGTGTCAGAGCCCGAGAATCAGGAAATGCAGCCTACATGCATACTGCAGCTGAGGCGTCTAACAAACAGCTGATCGGAGGGAACATCAGCTGACTGTACATCAGCTGACTTTCCCTCCCGGACCCAGACAAGACAGACGATACTCGTTAATTAGTAACCACGGACTAGACTCTTCGGTTACGCAAAACAGTGGTTCTCTATAGGAGATACGATCAGGGAAGTCAAGACTGTTGTTGAGATAGTTGGGTATGTAAGTATGTAAGTCCAACTAGAAATTGTGAATGTAGGTTATGTAGGTATGTTATTTATGTAGGATTTTATGGTAGATGGTTTATAGTTACATACTTTCAGAAACCATGATTTACACTTGTCTGCCAAGCACGTAGGCATAATTTTGGAGGTGCAAGAGAGAGGGGCATTTGCCCCCCCCCCCAATTATTTGGAGAGCATATTATTGTAAATGAAAAGTCACAATAATCACGAACACAATCATATCCCCCCAATCTAAACACACAATTACATAAATAACAATTATGTCTTCTTCAATACATGCATTGATAATATCGTAATAACTTTCAAAGATAGGTCCCAGGTCATTTTAGCGAATTTCCCCTACAGGGAAGAAGCTATTACCGTAGTCGGCATGGTAAGATCTAGGCCCAGGTCCATGATAACTTTTCGTTTTGAGGTCCCTAGATGCCAAAAACACCATTCATTCAAAATTGTATATATATATCTATAATATTATAAAAAAGAGGTGGTTTCTGTCTGTCTGTCTGTCTGTCTGTCTGATGTTCCGGGTGAACGCAAAAACTACTTAACCGACTGGGCTGAAACTTTACAAAAAGGTAAATCTTGAACCCATGCAACACATAGGCCTATTCACTTCCTTAAAATCCCCTCGGGCTACGCCCCGTGAACGTTCTAAGTTTCAATGTTTACATTTCATAAGAAAGTAAACATTCAGAAACTGTAATATATCAGCTGTTGGATGTCAACTAAGATACACGTTTTTATTTTTCTCCTGAAAAATAATCAATCTTTTAATTATTTTTGTTTAATTTTGTAATATTTAGTGTTCTTATTCGTTTTAAAGTGATGAACTTAATCATGTAACAAGTCAGAGTGTGTTCTTCGTTTGAATATTTGTTCAACAAACTTTATTATTCTGTTGCTTTTTTTAGGTTAGTTATTTGTTATTACCAACTATGGCAGTGAACTTACATGACCATAACTATATTTCCTCGTCTAAGACCAATTCTAGTGCCGATTTGACGTTATCAAATACTCAGGCACTCTCCGATGGACGTAGTTCTGATAATGAACATTCAATGGAAAATTGGCAAACTGTAGTAACAAGAAACACAAAGAGAAATCTAACTTCGTCACCAGATCACGATCAAAAGCGCCATCGCAATGGTCTCAGTGCGGTAGACGGGCGATTATCTAATGTCCATATCCCACTCAAAAACAACTACGAAACGCTGTCCTCGAATCTTGAAAATTCAATGGACGATGAAAACTTGGCTACCAGTCCAACTAAGGAGTCAAAACCACCTCCTATCTTCCTCCCCGGAGTGACCAATGTAACGCCAATGATTAAAGCTCTAGACTCAATGGTATCCAACACTGGATACTCTTACAAATGTCTCAATCAAGACAGGATTAAACTATTTCCTTCAAACTCAGACACTTACCGGAAAATCGTAAGAGGCCTCACGGACTTGAACGTAAGTTTTCATACATAAAACAGGAACGGGCATACAGGGTCGTCTTGAAGAACATGCACTACTCGACATGCATCAACGACTTGAAAACCGCAATTGAGGAACGCGGCCACAAGGTAAGACATCTAAGTAATGTGCAGAATAGATTCACAAAAAAACCAATGTCACTTTTTTTCATTGACCTAGAACCTGACGTACACAACAAAGATATCTTCCAAATTCAATATTTGCTAAACGCTAAAGTTTTGTTTGAACCACCTAATAAAAAGAAAGAGGTTGTCCAATGTAAACGTTGCCAAAGATATGGGCACACTAAATCCTATTGTCACAATGTGTTTCGTTGTGTCAAGTGCACTCAAGAACATGACACAAAAGTCTGTCCTAAACCGACAACAGCACCCCCTACATGTGTGTTGTGCTCTGGTGAGCACCCGGCGAACTATAAAGGTTGTCCTTTGTATAGGGAAATACAGGTAAAACAATTCCCACCTCTTAGGAAAAAATCTCTAGGAACCAACCAAGGAAGTGTTGATCCTCAAAGTCAAACTCAAGATAAACTTAACAAGTCCAGTAACAGCAGTTTAGTAACTGAAGGGCTAACTTCTGCACAAGCTGCGCGAAACAGAAATGAAGATATTACCTCAAAAGAACATAAACATAACGAGCAAATCAAAGACTCGGAAAACTTATCTGAAATAATCCAAAACTCGTTTTTGCGCTTCGAAAGTATTTTATCCAAACAAGCGGAACAGATTAGCACTCTACTTAATCTGTTAACTACTGTTGTTTCTCGCCTAAAATGAATATTTTTCTGAAAATTGCTTTATGGAATGCAAATGGCTTGGCTCAGCATAGCCAAGAGGTTCAGTTATTTATCACTCAACACAAATTAGACGTCTTACTTATTTCAGAAACTCACTTCACGGACAGAAGCTATTTTAAAATTCCAAATTACTCACTGTACTTTACTAACCATCCAGACAACACGGCCCATGGGGGTACTGCCATCTTAGTCAAAGACACGATTAAGCATTATGAACTACCCAGCTTTAGAGAGGATTATCTTCAAGCTTCGAGCATTGTTGTAGAAGATTGGTTAGGTCCTATTACATTTTCCGCTATTTATTGTCCCCCAAGACATGTTATAACTAAAGAACAATTTGAACAATTTTTTAACACCCTCGGTAATATATTCATTGCAGGTGGTGATTATAACGCTAAGCATCAAGAGTGGGGTTCACGATTGGCCACACCAAGAGGTCGTCAACTTTTACGGGTTATAATTGATAACCATTTCAATCATTTTTCCTCAGGCGAACCTACATACTGGCCAACTGATATGCGAAAAATACCGGATTTATTAGACTTTTTTGTCTCAAAAGGCATTAACCAAAATTACACAGAAATCCAATCCTGTCTCGACCTATCCTCTGATCATTCGCCGATTATACTAATCGTTAAAACGGAAGTGTTTCAAAAATTGCCGAGAGAAACTTTGTACAGCAAGAATACTGATTGGAACAAATTTCGCCAATTAATAAATGAAAATATAAATTTAAACGTCCAACTGCATAGTGTTGAAAATTTAGAACATGCTGTAGATTACTTTATCGATTGCCTTAAAAATTCTGCAAATTCGTCTACGCCCGCAACCCATTATTCAAAATTTACCAAATCAGGACTTAACTACCCTATTTATATCAAGAAAAAGATTGCTGAAAAAAGGAGACTAAGAAGGATATGGCAAAATAGCAGGAATCCATTGGACAAGGCAAATTTTAATAGAGCAGCTCAACATTTAAAAAGACTATTGTTCATTACGAAAAACCAGTGGTTTGAAGAGTACACCCAATCTCTGACAGCTACCGAGGCTACAGACTATTCGCTATGGAAGGCCACGAAAAGGATGAAGCGACCCAAAATATCCATTTCACCTATTCTGAAATCTGATGGAAGCTGGGCGAAAAGTAATACTGAAAAATCTGAAGCATTTGCACAATACTTTTCAAATGTTTTCAAACCGAACGATGCTTTAATTGACAACGAAGAGGAATTACAAGAGTTTCTAGATTCTCCACTTCAACTTGATTTTCCGTTACGAAAATTTAAACCATCTGAAATTCGGTCAGTCATAACCAACGAGCTTAATCCTAATAAATCTCCTGGCTACGATTTAATTACAGGAAAATTGTTGAAGGAACTTCCAAGAAAAGGTATAATATTCTTAACTTTATTATTTAATGCTATTTTGAGATTAGATTGCATTCCTGTTCAATTTAAAAAAGCTCAGTTAATTGTCATACCAAAACCAGGGAAACCTCTAAACCAACTGAATTCGTACCGACCTATAAGTCTTTTACCAGTCATATCAAAGGTATTTGAAAAACTTCTTCTCAAAAGGTTACAAACTCTGATTGATGTAGATGTAGTGATTCCTGGCCACCAGTTTGGTTTCAGGCAGAAACACAGTACAGTAGAACAAGTCCACAGGGTAGTTGACATAGTACGACAGTGTTTAGAAAATAAAAACTACTGCTCGGCTGCCTTTTTAGATGTCAGCCAAGCGTTTGATAAGGTATGGCATACTGGCTTGTTGTACAAAATTAAGAAGTATCTACCAAATTCTCTTTTCCCTATATTAAAGTCATATCTTACGGATAGATCTTTTCAAATTAAATATCAAGATTATATTACTCAACTGCATCCTATAGAATCGGGAATTCCTCAAGGAAGTGTACTTGGACCTTTTTTATACATCCTCTACACTGCAGATCTCCCAGGAAGTGAGCATACTGAAATTGCAACTTTTGCAGATGACACTGCAATTTTATCCGTTAATACTGACCCAGCTCAAGCTTCTGTCCACTTGCAACAAAGCTTGGACATAATTACAAACTGGTTTAAGACATGGAGAATAAAAATAAACGAAAATAAATCAGCTCATATAACTTTTACTTTAAACCAAAATTCTTGTCCTCCAGTAACAATAAATAACAATCAACTACCTCAAGTAACTGAAGTTAAATATTTAGGTATGCATATTGATACTAAACTAACGTGGAAAACTCACATTTGGATGAAGAGACAGCAACTAAATTTAAAAGCAAACAAACTAAATTGGCTACTCGGAATTAAATCAAAACTAACTTTGGAAAACAAATTATTGTTATACAAAACTATTTTAAAGCCAGTTTGGACTTATGGTGTGCAACTTTGGGGCTCTGCGAGTAACTCAAACGTGGAGATAATCCAAAGGTACCAATCAAAAATGCTAAGAAAAATTGCCAAAGCACCTTGGTTTGTATCCAATAGAACGCTGCATCATGACTTAAACATCCCAACAGTTAAAGAAGAGATCACTAGGTTCAGTACAAAGTATATTGGCAAATTAGAAAACCACCCGAATCATCTTGCTATGAACTTGCTCGACAATTCAACCGCTGTGTACAGATTGAAACGATCCACAATCTTGGACCTGCCTTTCAGATTTGTTTAGTGATTTTTGTTAGCGCTAACAGTGGTTAGCAACTAGCTCAAGTTTTAACGTTATTTTCTGTATTATATCTCACAAATTATTTACTCATTGTTCAAACTAGTTAAGAACAGATTGTAAAGTTAAATAAAGTTATAAAAAAAAAAGAAACTGTAATGCGAACAGCTGAGGGCACTTACATTTGACAGCTTAAAGAGCAGAAGCAAGAACAACAGCTGTTTCAAGCTAACGAAAATGCAATTTGCATTGACTATAGAACGGGTAAGGAAAACCCCTGCGTGAAGAACGTGTACATCAAGTATATTTATATTTATTTCAATATACCGTATAATTAATCTATATAAATAAAATTAGAGTTTTGTCTGTACATTGCTTGGAATTATGAAATTTTTGCATATTTTCACGTTTTACACCCTAGGGAAACCAAAACAAATCTTATCTCAATTTATGTCTGCCTGTCTGTCTGTCTGTCTGCCGGTAACGCTCAAGGACGGGTTTTTGTTCGCTTTTCACTGGGAAACGGGTGAACTGACATTAATGAAACTTTGTTTCTTTGTTCTATATATGCGTGAGAAGGTTTTAGGGCACGATAAGCTGGCATACGCCTTTAAAAAAAATAATGGCGGCCACTCAAAAACGTGATTTTGTGCGGTTTTGGTCATGTTTTGTTCGCTTTTCACAAGAAAACGGGTCCACCGATTTTTATGCAACTTTTTTTCTATGTTCTATATGTGCGTTAGAATGTTTTAGGCTAATTGGATTGTTTTGAATTACCTTAGGACACTGCCCCATAGGATTTTAAAGATCCTATGCTGTTCTTATAGACAAAGCATTTATTTATATTGAACCAGATGATGGCATAGTTATTCTATAAATAGATTTTTTAGTTCTTTTTTAAAACATTGAGTGAAGATTGGTAATAAATAACATAAGTGGATATATGATCTATATCTTTTTGTCAGACTCATGCAGTCACTGACATAGTGATCACTTTATCTAAGACAATGTCTATTGAAGATCAAATTTTGGATGGTGGTTCCCCTTATGCTGCAGATTCACAATAAGAAAACGTTTAAAAAAGTCCTATAGGGTTCTTCGCTAATTTACTTTTATGGTAATTTTATGAGTATTAGTATTTACTGGACCTTTGTAAGTTAAATTTCGGTAGGAACATAACTAATTCATCAGAAAAAACGCAAACCTATTCCTGTTACGAAAATGTTTAAGGGCTTCGCCCCCCGGAATTTCAAAATAGAATATTTTAACAATCTTGCACATACTCTTGGACTGATGGATCTGAAATTCGGTAGGAATGTAGCTGATAGCTCAGTGCAGACATTTACCTACTCCAGACACAAATATAATCAAGGACTCTGGCCCAATGGCCTTTAATGTAAGCGTGTTAGTCATAACACACCAACTACTCAACCAGTAAAGCTGAAATTTGATGCCTTAAAGGAAATAAGAAATAACATCATGGAGAGTCACGGTGTTGTTCTCTGGAGATTTCACACAGACCCTTTGTCGTAAGTAAGACATGACTGGACGAGTCTACGCCTCTCTAAAAATATATTTTATATAGCCAACCACTGAGCGTCTGAACTTAACAGTAATTATGAAAATGTATTTTTGAGAAGATTAAAGGGTTGAACAATTTTCTTATGCGCTTTTAAAAGTTGAGATTGGGAAATTGAAAAACAAGTCTCAGAAACATCTATCCTTCACTCGGCACTATGAATCACAGGATTTATTGATTGACAGTTTGTTACACCGAGGTTCATAAACAGTTTAATCTGAAAAGTGCCTGGCTCTGTGATTGTGCCATCCCCACGTCCACTAATGAACAAGCAACGGAGATCAACAGAAATGTAGGTCTATTCCAAAGGGATAAACAAACATATACAATATTTAATACCGTTCATTTCACCATGACCGCTGTTAGAACAGTTCGTATATATTGATTTACATTTATTTAAATAAAATCAAGTAGTCATATGTTTTTAAAACATATGATTTTTCCAAGTTTACATTTTTTATTTACAATTATAATGAAAACAGGACCTGGCAAGAATGGTGATTTTAAAAGTGGTTTGTCAATGTTTTTAAAGTTTAATGTTTCGTTGCATTACTATTAATTTATTGGAATGTAAAGATTAATGTATCAAAGTATTTAAAATGTTAAATTAAACAGGGTTAATATTTTGTTGTACTTGAGTTCTTTTATTTATAAAATCGAATCCAAAGTTTTACGTGTACCGATTTGGAGTCGCAAAAACCACACCGTTCACTACCCGACAGAGTTCCTCGACTTGGCAACAGTACCCGAACTATCTGCCATAGTATATTTCGTTAACTTTAATTTAATTCTACTTTAAAAGTGTAAAATGTAATTTTAATATTGTAAAATTATGTGGGTTGTTAATTTTTTTTAGTTAATCTACCATTTATATACAACCCGTACGAAGGACGGGTACACAGCTAGTCTATAATAAAGAGGAGGGGGTTTCTGTCTGTCTGTCTGATGTTCCGGGTAAACGCAAAAACTACTGAACCGACTGAGCTGAAACTTTACACAATGGTAGATCTTGAACCCATGCAACACATTGATTCGCCAGTCAAAGAGTTGTGTTATGTGATTCATGCTATTCACTTCCTTAAAATCCCCTCGGGCTACGACCCGTGAACGTCCTAAGTTTCAATGATTACATTTCAGATTAAAGTAAACATTCAGAAACTGTAATGCGAACAGCTGAGGACACTTCAATTTGTCAGCTTAAAGAGCAAAAGCAAGAACCGCTGTTTCAATCTAACTAAAATGGAAATTGCATTGACTATAGAACGGATAAAGAAAATCCCTGTGCGAAGAACGGGTACATCAGCTAGTTCTCCATAAGAATAACATCCAGATTGATAGTTGTATAAAACCCCATTTTTGTGTTCCTTGCTTCAGCAAACCTGCGTACTCAGCCGCCATGTTTTTCTTATGGAGAATAATTAAAATGTCATAAATCGTTTATTTATGAATGTGTATTGACGAGACTTGGTATGTGGCTTCATGTGGTATTAAGATACATATATACGCATTGGAAATTCGCTGATTACGCAGGTTTGCTGCTACGGGAGTATTTCTTATCACTATTTATTCGATTTCAGCGTTAGAGTGGAGTTTCATCGTTTTACCAAACGACCACTGCTTGAATCCCACGGACGCTGGATCGATCAGGTGACCCAGTCTGGCCCGTCTGGCTTTGTGTTTATCGGTCCATCTGTCCGTCTGTACACGTGTAAATGATCTTGTCCTGGAATCTTGCTTCACTCTCACGAGCGTCGAGTTCCAGATTGGTTTTAAACTGCTTTTGGACTTCGTTGGTCAACGGTATCGCAATAGTTCTTGATTGACGTTTTTCAACTCTTTGGATGCCATTTTTATTGCTTTAAAGCAAATCAAAACTAAGTGTGTATCAATGCCTTTTACTTTAATATTCAAGTGTCTATTAGGTAACGTTGTTTTTCATTCCATTTAATAAATTTTAAAAATTTGTACCTAGCTTTTTAGCGAATTTCCCCTATAGGGAAGAAGCTATTACCATAGGTCTCATGGTAAGACTTAAGCCCAAGACCATGATAACTTTTTGTTTTGAGGTCCCCAGATGCCAAAAACACTATTCGTTCAAATTTATATATATGTGTGTGTGTGTGTGTGTGTGTGTGTGTGTGTGTGTGTGTGTGTGTGTGTGTGTGTGTGTGTGTGTGTGTGTGTGTGTGTGTGTGTGTGTGTGTGTGTGTGGTGTGTGTGTGTGTTTGTGTCCGTTAACACGATAACTTGAGTAAAAAATGTCCGATTTCGATGAAATTTGGCTCAAATGTGTAAAGTGACATTCATGACTTTAGTTCGAAAACCAGAAAAATCTGACGATGGGAAGGGGGGCTTATGAGGTTTTAAATTTTCCAAAAATCGGGTTTTTGGACTTTTCACCCTAAAATTTTTAAAACACTCAATTTTGGTTTTGATCATTTTGTAGAGCTTAAAAAAACAAATAATTTAATAATTTAAATTATTAACCTAGCCTAAGTGGTTGCGGAGAAAATCCAAAAAAACCTGCTCAAAAGATCTCCCATGTTAATCTTATGGGAAAATGGTTTTTTGGATTTTTCTCAGTTTATTTTAATGTAAACTTCACATTTGCTTTTACCAATCAATTCATCTCCACAAAAAAATAATTTTGGTGTTTAAATTGTGATTCTACGATTAACCGTTGCTGAGATATTCAAAGTACTAAACACAGTACGTTGTCCAATGTTATCCTTATGGAGAAGAAATAAAATTTGATATCTTGATTATTTATGAATGTATATTGATTAAATTTGGTATGTGGCTTCACGTAGTACTGGTATATTGATATTTGTACAAAAAATTTACTTTTTGCTGATTATCCCATAGCAGCAAACCTGCATACTCAGCCCCCATGTTATTCTTATGGAGAGTAAAGAAAATGTTATATAGCGCTTTTTATGATTGAATATTGATTAAACTTGGTATGTGGCTTCGCCTAGTTATATTCTATTTATATTTGCATAAAACCAATTGTTTGTGTTCCTTATTTCAGCAAACCTACGTAATCATCACCAATGTTAATCTTTTGGAGAATAATTAAAATTTTATATATCGCTTATATGAGAATATATTTTTATGAAACTTGGTATGCGGCTTTATTGTGATATTAAGACATATATTATGCATTGGAAATTCGCTGAGTACGCAGGTTTGCTGCGACGGGGGTATTTTATGTTTACGCCAATTGTAATGTAGTATCGCCACCTAAAAAGATTACTTTATGTTAAGGTCCTACAAATAATAACATCATAAAACATTGTTATCCATATACCACCCACTGACACATTTGAATGTAGTTTAAAACTGATAATAAGTGTTTACCATCTAGCTGCTGATTCTAGTTGTTATTATTTTTTTAATTCTCAAAATGTTAAATATAATACTGCATAACTTCAATTTAAAAATTTTACTTTAAAAAAATGCCCAGTATGCCAAAGTTAATGTGTTAGAAGAAATAGCTTTTAAAATTGGAAACATTTCGAGCGGAAATATTTTTCTTGCAAAGATTGTTTCAAATATAATCTGAGTAATATACCCAGGTCTTCTACTTCAAATCACGCGAGCCTAAATCAGCATTTTGGAAATTACAGACAATATGGTTCAATGTCTTGTTACATAAATGTTAACCTCTCATTAGATTTTTCTCGAATTTTGGATAAAATGTAAAAATAATAAAAATGAAACATGGTTTTACAGTACCTGTTCTGTCCAGTTATTGTGAGTAATCATAGGCACAAACAGAAATAAACAAACTATTACCTTTTCGCGAACCTAAGCATAAAATTCAGTCTTAAAATAGTATTTTTAGGGTCGAAAGTGACGCTTTTCGATACGAGCTCAAGTTTAACCAGAGCGAGGAAAATGAGTGAGGATCGAAAAGCCACTTTTGGCCCATGTGATGAACTATATTTTTCGTCTTACTGCACAATATATTAAGCTAACTGCTTTATCAAAACTAATTTTTTACAACTTGTTAGTAGTGTGGGTTTGCCGGTTTTGGACCGCAATTGACGTCACGCGGTCACGTGACCGGACTCGCTGAGTCATTATATACGTCATCTGAGGCTGATCCAGTGACGTAGGCGGTTTTGTGACGTAATGAGGGAAAGGTTAAAGTTCAAGGTCACGGGGAGGATATTTAAAAAAATACTACCTCGCACGCGTAAAATTCGATTGTAATTCGATAGTTAATCGATATAAAATATCGAATGACCACAATCGAATGAAGCAATTGAATGAGTAGTCTAGGCGAGAGATGGGCCGTAACATGGGGCTTATGGGCTTAAAATCTGGCTTCTGATTGGTCTAATTAGGTCACGTGATTCAAGATGGCGGCGCCCATGGTGGCGTTCCCGCCAAATTTGCGCGCCAAAAAAAAATTGGCGCCAAACCTAACCTCACTTTTCATCCCTCCAAAGTGTTACCAACTTAGCAGAGCTAATGTAACATACATAATTATATGTATCATATATAATTATATGTACCATATATAATACTACAGTGTATAATCATATATGTACCATAATAGTGTATAATATACCATCACCAGAAAGGTAAGTGGCTATCTAACCTCACTTAGCCAGTGTTGCCACTCTAAACGCTACCTACAAAACCTAAATTATTATATGTATATATATATATATATATATATATATATATTATGTCAAACTATCTAAAATTATTATATGTATATATTACGTCACGCTACGATGTGTTACCAACCTATGGCAATGTATATTTCGCAAGCAAGTACAGCCAAACCATTATATAAAACCATTACATGTATATATACCAGAAAGTACCGCTAACTCAAAATATAAAACTATTACATGTATATATCGCAAGAAAGTGTTGCCAAAAAACTAAAAATCGCTTATATCTCGAAAACGGTAAGTCCTAGGGTCATTTTGACCCCAGAAAACTGCCTACTACGTAGTGTAGGCACTCCAGGGGGGTATCTACCCATATGAAAAGTCTTAACCAAAATATTGCGGGTTGCATCTCAAAAAATGAAGGGGCAAATTTTCAAAATTAAATATCTCAAGAACGGCTTGGCCGATTTTCACGAAACTTGGCATGTATGTACCTGTTAACATCCGCTACGATTTACAAAAACTTAAACTCTGTACTGCGGGAAAGTATCAAAACAATTGAAGGAGCCATCATTTAAAAATCAATATCTCAAGAACGGCTTGGCCGATTCTAATGAAACTTGGTATATAGGTACCTGTTAACCTCCGCTACTATTTAAAAAAACTTAAACTCTGTACTGTGGGAAAGTATCAAAAGATTGAAGGAGCTATATTTTAAAAATCAATATCCCAAGAACGGCTTGGCCGATTTTAATGAAATTTGGTATGTATGTACCTGTTAACATCCTTTACATCTTACAAAAAACTTAAACTCTGCACTGCGGGCAAGTATCAAAATAATTGAAGGGGTACTAATAAATACCTTAAATCTCGCAGCATAATCGGGGGGAACGCGGTGGTCTAGTGGTTAGCGTCTTGGACTACGGTTCAGGAGGTCCCGGGTTCGATTCCCTCTTTAGGTTCTTCATCAAAGGTATTGTAAAAGTCGGGTCTTGCCCTTCCTTTACCTACTGGAATGTTTATCCGTGCTACATCTACTCTAAACGTGTCACTGCTGGTAATTGATTCAGCGTTGCTTTGAATGATGTCTCCGAAAATCTCCCAGAGAACATTGCAGGGAACATAGCATGATCTAGGCTAAGTAAGGCAAGCTCCCACAGGGGTAATTTTTTAAAACTACAAACTAAGCTGTAATAGAACAAAGAAAAATACAACCCAGAATAAATCCGAGAGGAGTGGTGGCGATTATATAGCCAGGCAGTGTCTATGGTACCATCACTCTGTGTATTGAACATATATGTAGTGCATTTCTAAACAAACATCAGCTTTTAAGTATTGAGCCCAAACCTACAGTGAAAGACAGTGGTGACCTACAGTGGACCACAGCGCCTATATTACTTCACTTTAGGGTGTTTACTGTTTCATTGTATAAAATATACCATGCCAGATACTCTCTCAGATCCTAAAGCGTTTAATCTGGTTTTACACTGTGATGCTTGCGGGGTCATCACAACACCATCTTGGAGAGATTGTCGCTGTTAAGGTAAGATATTTATCTATATTATTAGTTAGAGGTTTCTACCTCCCCTGGGGAATCATTTACCTTTGTCGGAGACTTCTAAAAGTGTTAAGCTTCCGCTGGACAGTATCGCTTGGGAGGTAAGACAACATACCTCACCAAATAAACTGAAAGTAAACATAATAAGGAAAGTTTTATAATGCCAAAAACCTGAAGACGGTGGATTTTTAGAGTTAGAATTACTGTGGAGTGACGATTGGTCAATCACCAACTCCCTTCAACACACAAACTCTGCTCATCCTGAACCAGTCAAGCTCACTTCATGATGAACACTCCGCTTAGCCTAACTAAACTTTTTCTTAAACAAATCTGTTCTGACAATAAATTACTTGACAACATTGTAAAAATAAATGCCCCCTACCTTATTCAACACAATATTATATTTTAGCACAGAAAAAACTACAATTCAGCACTACAGTCCATAATACCGTTGGGAAGGAAGGAGGTATTGCGAATAATGCATTACGATAAGTAAATGAGATTATAAAAGACGGATACATTATTCATTAATAAATATTGTTCTTTTTTTTTCATTGTAACTAAAACTGCTATTATTAGCGTTTCCATATTTTTTATATTCTAAAATCCCAGCAATATATTTTGCTTTAAACCACGGATTGTTTACAATTCTGTTCTTGTTTGACAGAGATGGCACCCTCAAGCTCTCGAGGCAAACGTGCGGTAACAGTTTAAAGTCCCGCTCGGGTATTCTACCAGCCGACCGATTCAACCACTCATATATTGCAACTGCCAGAGGCCTGTGGCTGGAGGATTGTTGAACAGCTGCACTTGTGTGAGTACATTTTATTTTCCCATCATTTAAATTTCCCGGTCAAAATATTTCAAAGTCCGTTTAATTGTTTGCCAGGGCCGTGGTGTATTTTGACGGCGTAATAACTTGACCAATCGTACCCAATACCGCTAAAAACTGCCCCGGGGGCCTTGATGTACTTGGCCTGCAACGTTTTAAATTCTTCGGTCAGATACTTCCAAGTCAAACGTTTCCCTGCGGCCAGTGTTTCAGCCTAGATCCATCGAGTCTCCACCGTCTAGGACCCCGGGCACTCCGTGACACGGTACCTCTATCACTACGCAAGTCAGAAAAACACTAACACACAAACTACGCAAGTCAAATCAGAACTACAAGTTACCAAAAGTTAACTCTAAGGAAGGTAGAAAACACTACTCTAACCAAAACCGCATTAAAGATCAAGAATAGAAAGTAAGATTACTGTTACCCAGCACATACAAATACAACACTACGCCTGACACATGGAAGTCAGGGTTTGTTTAATTCCTTTACTGTAAACTACCAAATCAAACAATTGAATACAAACACAACACTAATCTAGCCAAGTCAGACAGTTATACTGTTTAGAAACCTCAATATACTAATTACAGTAACTTAAAGGAGAGAAGAGGCTTGTAAAAACCAGCAGAAAACTACAGGCAAGAAACTGATAACCCCACTCCACGGGTTTATTAACCTGCTTGCCGGGGACCGTGTGGTACTTTGTTCATGTAATTTCTCGGTCAACTATGTCCAAGTCCGCTGAAGTTACCTTTATCGGGGGTTACATTTAAATTGACCGAAACTTCTTAAATTTCTCGGTCATTTACTCCTGCCTCCGCTGAAGCTACATTATAATGTGTTACATTTCACCTTAACGGGGATCTTTTTAAATTTATCGGCTAAACACTCCTAACCCCGGTGAAATAATTTTGAACGCTCACGTTTCCACACCACGGTAAGCCTTTAGGCTAGGCCGTAGGAGCGTCGGCGCGTTCTTTTTGGTTACCCAGAGCTTCCCCTGGAGGCCTAACCTCTGGGGTGAGAGGCCCCAACCATCGCCTCTCACAGTGGTAGCCACTCCATAACAAAATGCTACCTCCTTTTATTTTTTATTTTATTTTATTTTTTACAAGTCCCACCGTGCGAACTGTTCCAAGAAGTAACCTGGGTGTTAGCCAGGCCCTCAATCTACTAAACCCCCTTTCAGGTTTACGGGGCTTTTCGTCACCCGCGCCAGTGACCTTCATTCAGGTTTACGGGGCTTTTCGTCACCCGCGCCAGTGACCTTCATTCACACACACACACACACACACACACACACACACACACACACACACACACACACACACACACACACACACACACACACACATACAGTGGGAACTTGTGATTTTAAAGAAAAATTACATTTAAAGTGAACTTTCATCTTTCATATTTGTGTAAGTAAGGTAAAACTTCTCCGGCAACAAACTTCTTACTAACAGCCTTGCCTCAGGAGTAGTTGATTTTAACATCAAAGAACATAATCCGGCTTCGTTTATGAAAACCGTTGTTTTCTCAATAGGCCCAACGCCCTGTTTTTGGGCGTCAGAAAAACTACCAACAGTTAATTTATCGCTATCATCTACATGTTTACGAACTGCACTCCAGCCATTAACATGTTTTAGAGCAGTAGCTACGTCTTTAGCTTTAAACCATGGCTTTCCTTCATTATCAAACAGAACCAATACTGGTTTGTTATTGAATGTATAGTATTTAGCAGCCATGTCACAATTTACTCAATAGTACAGGCAAAAGGAGCGCAGAAGAACGTCTGATCAGTACCACGTCTTGGAGCAGAATGATGTAACTGTAATAGTGACAAGTGGTATATACAGGAGTAACGCTGCTCCATAGGGAAAGGTGCTACCTTTATCGATGGTAGCGTCATGGAAAATGGATGAGTGATACTTCAAGATTTAAAAAAACAGGCAGTTCCGTAACACTACAAAATGCATTTTTAAAGTAATCATCAAAAAACTTCGGCGTTAAATCAGGTAAGGGCATGAACGATATATCTCTTGAAATATCACAATGCATTATTAATACTTCACTGTAGGTGATTGATGAGGAGTCCTCCGTTATCTTATCTACTATATACTCCGAAAACACCAAAGGTCATTCCCGTGCATTTATTGAACCGTCAAGTAAGAACTCATACTTCAAGCATATAATGCCATATTCTGTATCTTCATTTAACCTACTTGTGTAAAAGGAAAAGAGACACCTCCTGGTTAGCGGGTGTAATATGTTCAACAGGCATTCTACAAGGAGAGAAATACAGGGTAAGACACAGGCACGTCCGTTCAGTACCGCGTCTCAGAACAGAACGAGTTAATAGAGGTATATGCACTAAGTACCCGCGTGAGTGGCAGCTCCGTTAAGCAACTCTTTGTTTTTAAAGCCGGAAGGCAAGGTATCGTGATCATCATTAAATTTTCTCTTGGGTCCTGTAATTTTAAACTTTTTAACTTCGCTTACTGTAACGACTTCTCGTCTCTTTGTTCTCCTGATTCTGTTTTCTTCAATTTCTAGTATTTCAGCAGTTTCACTGAGGACCATCTTTTTCAATTGCTCAAAATTTAACGTTTCGGAGGTTTTTAGGTTGAGGGCGAGGCCCTTGATTTTACACACAGATTCTAGTTTTTGTTTGTTGGTTGACCAAACAAGGTATGCGTAAGTTTTAGGCCCCCCAGAAATAAACTCTACGATATAAGAGCCGGGCCCGTACTCGCTTGCCAATTCATCGGTCATTTCCCCGAGGTAATCTCCCGTAGGGACCCTGTACAGCCCTCCCCGGTAGAAATAAATACATGAGTCCATGCCATAATACAAGACCTGCCCTCCAAGGGCATCCAAGTGTTCATAAAGTTTAAGTCTTGCATGAGCTGTAGTGTAGGCCGCAATTACAACATTTACAGTTCTTAGAGCCTCATTGGCGTCATCAACATTCTGCCAATTAACTAATAAAACCTCTTGGTTAGTTATTTCAATAAACTTTACTTTTATTCCTGGTTGATTTAACGATTTGAAAAATTCCTTAGAGTCTCTCACAATTGAAGTTTTGTCATGTTTTCGCGTTGACCAAACATGCCCCAAAATGAATTTAACATTAATTTAGCTACTGACCTGAGTCCTCCATTTTTAGCAATTTTGTCCTTGTCCAGTTGAATACCCTCACGCTCAAATAAATCAGAAACATACTTTTCTTTATCCTCCTGTGTTTTAAACCAAGCGGGATACCCTGAAGCTTCCTGCTTTACTTTCAAGAATTTATTAATAAAATCGGTAAAAAGTCCACCTTTCTCGTATGTGGCGACTTCATACACCCACTACTCATACATGTCCAAAATCACATAACCTTTCTCTACAGCTTTTCTAATTTCACCCATGGTCCATGTTCCTACCATTGCCCTTTCCTCACTATCATCAAAACATTCCCCTTGGTTTAAAGTCTCCCCGCAAGTTCTGCACAAAACAATTTATTATTCATTTTAGCGGGGAGTACGGGATGATACAAGTTGTAAGGAGGTAGAACCTTACATTTTAACAAGCCCTCTACTTCAAGACCTCTCTCTCGGCACTCATTTCCAACGTAAACAGTAGGATGACCCACGGGATACTTACAATATTTATTTACATATGGGTAGAGGGATCAGACATCAACATACTGGATTGTTTCTCCCTCTTCACATTTACAATACGTTTTAGTATTACCCATCCTACCTAGGATTAAGTGGAAGTGTGTTTAGAATGGACAGTTGGATCAGGTGATTTAATTTATTGTCCTTCTTCAAAGCTCTAAACTCACACTCCCACATTACTACAACTTCATAGCTATTAAATTTTGCCATTTTGGACTTGGTTCTCTCGTAACGGAGATGCAAACTGTTTGAAGGATCCTCCGGCAGAGGTTCTTCTCTGCTGTATTGATAACATTTCGGGCAGCCGTGCCAATAACACCCGTGAAACTCATAAATTCGCTCACCGTCAAACCCATCTACTTTCATTTCTTTAATTTTCACTTCTTTACCCCGGCCCGCATGTCGAATCTTTACTCCACGTTTCTCCTCCTCCCATGTTAGCCACTGTAAAGCAACGGCTGACTGATTGTCTGCAAGTCGGTACCCTGATTTTGGTATAAGTCCAATAGTATGTTCTTTTAAGAAGTTACGGCGGAAGGCCACGTTACATGCGCTGGCTATTGTTATAGCCTCAAGAAACGGATCTACGTTACACTCTTGAAGAAGCATGGCTCTAAATTTAATTCACGCTTGAGCTAGGATTTCTACGTCTGAAATACAGTACTCCAAGATTTATTTTTGAAAATCAAACACGTAGTCTTCAGCGACTCGTTCCTCGTACCAAATCTCAAAGGCCTTGTGTGGTTTCTCAAACATAGACTCGGGTAATAGTATTTTTTATCGGGCATAGGACCAATATAATTTTGGTTCGCCAATGTATTGAAAAGATGCGGGAAGTAGCCCTTCTTTTTCTCGGGAGACAGGTCGAAGGCTTTAGGGAGTGCAGAGAGGGCCATGGGAAAGTAGCTAATTGAGTCCACAAACCTTACGTTTGCTACTTCAATCAGAATAGCTTTAGTTCCCCGAGGCGTTATTTTTGGGGTAAATTTAGTATCTTCTATGATGTAGAATGAATTGGAAATCAAAACCCTGCCCGTTGTGGGCAATTACACAAACATCTTTAAATTTTTTAGAATTTCCATTACATAGTCCATAAACTGTTTTACCGGTTCTTTTTCAAATACCCTTTGCCGTTCCGAGCAAGTTTCACACTCACCCCCATTAATACATTTAAAGCAGTACAGTTGAGAAACGCACAAGTTTACTTTATGAACTTTCTGTTGAGGGCCCGTGGGAAGTGACTCGTCTTGGCGAGTCTCCAAGTCAAAGAAAATAAACAAAAAAATCACGCTCTTTCGGTGTTCTCCTATCTACCCTCATGAAACACTGATGCGCGGGGTCTTTGAACGCTTCACAGGGTTTACAGTAAACTTCTCCGCATGCGTGAACTGTCTTACGTTTTTTTTTGGATAAATCATTTTGTTACAGTCGCGGCAGAACTTTATGGTTTTACAAACTTACCCTTGATGGGCTACTAAACACCGCTCGTTTTTGAATTCTTTTTGCTTTTTATTATGGTTAGTGCATGTAATTTAAGACGTTGAAGAATACTTGTAATACCATGCTTATAAAAGCAGGATTCTTTCAATTTCGATTACTTTGGGAAACTTTCTATGCATTTAATTGTTTAGAAACCTCAATATACTAATTACAGTAACTTAAAGGAGAGAAGAGGCTTATAAACACAGACAAAAAAAGCCATACCCCTATTCCAAGGGACGCGAAACGCTCCCTTTTGATAACATTACACCGGAAGTTGTAGGTCCAATCTGGACCCACTTTAAACTGATTCTAAGTGTTAGACACAGCTAAACGTCGGGTCCAACGTGTTTGAATTAAATTAACGTTCTGAGAAAGAGACAGTAGGGTATTTTTGTAAAGTTAAAAAGGTACAGAGATTACACACTATAGATTTCAGATGTGACTTTTTGTTGTAGTTAGTTGCTTGTAAAACTCTGTTCTCATGCTCTATTACAGTGTCGGCTTCTTCGATATACCAACAATCAGAATATATACCCTGTCTTAAATACCTGCAGTCTGCATTCACAAGTACAAAGATTTTAATGATCAACACCAAAACTAAACTTAACGAGGAGTTGACCACATCAAAAACATGAACAAGAGTAAATCTAAGAAGACAACAAGCAGTGACATTCGTTCTTTATAAGGACAGCAATTATGCAGTGTTTTCTCCTCGGTAGTTTTATTTTTGTTTCCCCTGAAACCAGAGCAGCATCTCCCTTTGACGATGTTATTCCTTGGTCATTTGTATCCAAGTCCGGTGAAACGACGTGGTCGTCCTGCGGTTTTACGGTGTAATCTCTCGGTCAATTGTGTTCAAGTCCGGTGAAAAGGGTCTACCAGGGACCGAGATGTATTTTGACGGTGTAATCTCTTGGTCGATTGTGTTCAAGTTCGATGAAAAGTGTCTAACAGGGTTAAATTTAACTCGACAGTAACTTCTTAAATTTCCTTGCCAAACGTTTGTCGCCGGATCTGTTAAAACACCAGGGAAACATTTAACTGTGCCTAAATATTTTAAATTTCCCGGTCAAACATTTCCGAGTCCGCTAAAATCTGTTTACTGGGGACCGTGATGTATTTTGACGGTGTAATTTCTTGGTCGAACGTTTCCGAGTCCACTGAAGTTACTTTTATCGGGGGTTACATTTAAATTGACCTAACTTCTTAAATTTCTTTGCCAAACGTCTGTCACCGAGTCCGCTAAAACTGTCCACTAAGGAAACATTTAACTTTGCCTAAATATTTTAAATCCCCCGGTCAAACGTTTCCAAGTCCCCTCCCCTCGACGTTATCATGAGGATGGGTCACACGCTCTGTACTTCTCACATCAATATCAGTTATGGAGCCGGCTTGCACAGATTTTGTGGTATTCTCAAATTTTTACGCACCCTTACGGATGCTTAATGTTTGTCATCCGATACATGTTGTGTAGGTGACGCCTCACATGCACATCGTGTATCATTATTGACTTCTCCCTTGCCTCTGGGTCGATTAACGTGCAGATAGTTTGTGTGTGGTTTGATTGCCACGTTTGCCATTTGAACTTCTGCACTGGTTGGCTGGAAAAACTTTTTATAAAGGTACGTGTCAAATATCTTTAACTCCGGTGAAACCAGGGAGAATACAACTCGGCGGAAACCTTTCAAAATTCAGGGCCAGTGAAAACTGTCCAACTGAGACCATGATGTACATTGCCAGGAGCATTTCCGGCCAAACATTTTCGAGTCCTCTAAAACTGTCCACCAGGGACAATGATATACATTTTGCCAGGAATGTTTTAAATTTTACGGCCAAACATTCCCGAGTTCGCTAAAACTGTCTACTGGGGACCGATATGTATTTTGATGGTGTAATCTCTTGGCCGATTGTGTTCAAGTCCGATGAAAAGTATCTAACGGGGGCCGTAATGTATTTTGACGGTGTATTCTCTAGGTCAATTGTGTCCAAATCCTATGAAGATTGTCTACTGGGGACCGTGGTGTATTTCTATGGTGTGATATCTCGGTCAACTGTGTCCAAGTCCGATGAAAGGTGTCTACCGGGGACCGTGGTGTATTTTGACGGTGTAATATCTCGGTCAATTGTGTCCAAGTCCACTTAAATATAGTTTTTAGAGATCGTAGTGCACTTTGACAACACTTGAAGATTTGCTGCTTTTTAGTATGTAAATTAAGACGTAGTGATTAAAGGAATACTTGCAATTTATGCTTATGATAGCAGGATTACTTTGGGAGCTTTATATGCATTTAATTGTTTACAAACCTCTATTAACTTAAGGTAGAGAAAAGGCTTGTAAACCCAGCAGAAATATATAGTCAAGAAAGCTATACTCTTACCCCTTTGATAACATACACTTGAAGATGGTCTACATGGTGGGTCATGTGGTTGGAGGTATGGGGAGCGAAACGTTCCCCTTCATAAGGATTCTAAGTGTTAGACTCTGCTACACTCTGGGTCACTGGTTTTGAATTAAAACTAATATGTAATACAGAGACAGGTGACTGCAGTTTACATTCACAAGTCAAAATATTGTAACCAATACCAGAACAACTAAAATTATCGAGGAGACACAACATGGACAAGATTACATATCAACAGACAATTAAAGCATAAAATGCATTATTTATAAAGGCAATAATTATGCAGATAATCTAAGAAACTTGATCAGCCGTGTCTCATCGTTAGGTTATGTTATGCTCTGTTAAGTTAGGTTTGTGCATGGAAATATGAAACATCGTCAGTCGTAGTTAGGTTTATTGATGCAGGTTTAAGTTAGGTTTGTCGATGCCAATTTTTGGACATCAACATCGCGCGCGTTGTTGATGTCCAAAAATTGGCATCGACAAACCTAACTTAAACCTGCATCAATAAACCTAACTACGACTGACGATGTTTCATATTTCCATGCACAAACCTAACTTAACAGAGCATAACATAACCTAACGATGAGACACGGCTGATCAAGTTTCTTAGATTATCTGCATAATTATTGCCTTTATAAATAATGCATTTTATGCTTTAATTGTCTGTTGATATGTAATCTTGTCCATGTTGTGTCTCCTCGATAATTTTAGTTGTTCTGGTATTGGTTACAATATTTTGACTTGTGAATGTAAACTGCAGTCACCTGTCTCTGTATTACATATTAGTTTTAATTCAAAACCAGTGACCCAGAGTGTAGCAGAGTCTAACACTTAGAATCCTTATGAAGGGGAACGTTTCGCTCCCCATACCTCCAACCACATGACCCACCATGTAGACCATCTTCAAGTGTATGTTATCAAAGGGGTAAGAGTATAGCTTTCTTGACTATATATTTCTGCTGGGTTTACAAGCCTTTTCTCTACCTTAAGTTAATAGAGGTTTGTAAACAATTAAATGCATATAAAGCTCCCAAAGTAATCCTGCTATCATAAGCATAAATTGCAAGTATTCCTTTAATCACTACGTCTTAATTTACATACTAAAAAGCAGCAAATCTTCAAGTGTTGTCAAAGTGCACTACGATCTCTAAAAACTATATTTAAGTGGACTTGGACACAATTGACCGAGATATTACACCGTCAAAATACACCACGGTCCCCGGTAGACACCTTTCATCGGACTTGGACACAGTTGACCGAGATATCACACCATAGAAATACACCACGGTCCCCAGTAGACAATCTTCATAGGATTTGGACACAATTGACCTAGAGAATACACCGTCAAAATACATTACGGCCCCCGTTAGATACTTTTCATCGGACTTGAACACAATCGGCCAAGAGATTACACCATCAAAATACATATCGGTCCCCAGTAGACAGTTTTAGCGAACTCGGGAATGTTTGGCCGTAAAATTTAAAACATTCCTGGCAAAATGTATATCATTGTCCCTGGTGGACAGTTTTAGAGGACTCGAAAATGTTTGGCCGGAAATGCTCCTGGCAATGTACATCATGGTCTCAGTTGGACAGTTTTCACTGGCCCTGAATTTTGAAAGGTTTCCGCCGAGTTGTATTCTCCCTGGTTTCACCGGAGTTAAAGATATTTGACACGTACCTTTATAAAAAGTTTTTCCAGCCAACCAGTGCAGAAGTTCAAATGGCAAACGTGGCAATCAAACCACACACAAACTATCTGCACGTTAATCGACCCAGAGGCAAGGGAGAAGTCAATAATGATACACGATGTGCATGTGAGGCGTCACCTACACAACATGTATCGGATGACAAACATTAAGCATCCGTAAGGGTGCGTAAAAATTTGAGAATACCACAAAATCTGTGCAAGCCGGCTCCATAACTGATATTGATGTGAGAAGTACAGAGCGTGTGACCCATCCTCATGATAACGTCGAGGGGAGGGGACTTGGAAACGTTTGACCGGGGGATTTAAAATATTTAGGCAAAGTTAAATGTTTCCTTAGTGGACAGTTTTAGCGGACTCGGTGACAGACGTTTGGCAAAGAAATTTAAGAAGTTAGGTCAATTTAAATGTAACCCCCGATAAAAGTAACTTCAGTGGACTCGGAAACGTTCGACCAAGAAATTACACCGTCAAAATACATCACGGTCCCCAGTAAACAGATTTTAGCGGACTCGGAAATGTTTGACCGGGAAATTTAAAATATTTAGGCACAGTTAAATGTTTCCCTGGTGTTTTAACAGATCCGGCGACAAACGTTTGGCAAGGAAATTTAAGAAGTTACTGTCGAGTTAAATTTAACCCTGTTAGACACTTTTCATCGAACTTGAACACAATCGACCAAGAGATTACACCGTCAAAATACATCTCGGTCCCTGGTAGACCCTTTTCACCGGACTTGAACACAATTGACCGAGAGATTACACCGTAAAACCGCAGGACGACCACGTCGTTTCACCGGACTTGGATACAAATGACCAAGGAATAACATCGTCAAAGGGAGATGCTGCTCTGGTTTCAGGGGAAACAAAAATAAAACTACCGAGGAGAAAACACTGCATAATTGCTGTCCTTATAAAGAACGAATGTCACTGCTTGTTGTCTTCTTAGATTTACTCTTGTTCATGTTTTTGATGTGGTCAACTCCTCGTTAAGTTTAGTTTTGGTGTTGATCATTAAAATCTTTGTACTTGTGAATGCAGACTGCAGGTATTTAAGACAGGGTATATATTCTGATTGTTGGTATATCGAAGAAGCCGACACTGTAATAGAGCATGAGAACAGAGTTTTACAAGCAACTAACTACAACAAAAAGTCACATCTGAAATCTATAGTGTGTAATCTCTGTACCTTTTTAACTTTACAAAAATACCCTACTGTCTCTTTCTCAGAACGTTAATTTAATTCAAACACGTTGGACCCGACGTTTAGCTGTGTCTAACACTTAGAATCAGTTTAAAGTGGGTCCAGATTGGACCTACAACTTCCGGTGTAATGTTATCAAAAGGGAGCGTTTCGCGTCCCTTGGAATAGGGGTATGGCTTTTTTTGTCTGTGTTTATAAGCCTCTTCTCTCCTTTAAGTTACTGTAATTAGTATATTGAGGTTTCTAAACAATTAAATGCATAGAAAGTTTCCCAAAGTAATCGAAATTGAAAGAATCCTGCTTTTATAAGCATGGTATTACAAGTATTCTTCAACGTCTTAAATTACATGCACTAACCATAATAAAAAGCAAAAAGAATTCAAAAACGAGCGGTGTTTAGTAGCCCATCAAGGGTAAGTTTGTAAAACCATAAAGTTCTGCCGCGACTGTAACAAAATGATTTATCCAAAAAAAAAACGTAAGACAGTTCACGCATGCGGAGAAGTTTACTGTAAACCCTGTGAAGCGTTCAAAGACCCCGCGCATCAGTGTTTCATGAGGGTAGATAGGAGAACACCGAAAGAGCGTGATTTTTTTGTTTATTTTCTTTGACTTGGAGACTCGCCAAGACGAGTCACTTCCCACGGGCCCTCAACAGAAAGTTCATAAAGTAAACTTGTGCGTTTCTCAACTGTACTGCTTTAAATGTATTAATGGGGGTGAGTGTGAAACTTGCTCGGAACGGCAAAGGGTATTTGAAAAAGAACCGGTAAAATAGTTTATGGACTATGTAATGGAAATTCTAAAAAATTTAAAGATGTTTGTGTAATTGCCCACAACGGGCAGGGTTTTGATTTCCAATTCATTCTACATCATAGAAGATACTAAATTTACCCCAAAAATAACGCCTCGGGGAACTAAAGCTATTCTGATTGAAGTAGCAAACGTAAGGTTTGTGGACTCAATTAGCTACTTTCCCATGGCCCTCTCTGCACTCCCTAAAGCCTTCGACCTGTCTCCCGAGAAAAAGAAGGGCTACTTCCCGCATCTTTTCAATACATTGGCGAACCAAAATTATATTGGTCCTATGCCCGATAAAAAATACTATTGCCCGAGTCTATGTTTGAGAAACCACACAAGGCCTTTGAGATTTGGTACGAGGAACGAGTCGCTGAAGACTACGTGTTTGATTTTCAAAAATAAATCTTGGAGTACTGTATTTCAGACGTAGAAATCCTAGCTCAAGCGTGAATTAAATTTAGAGCCATGCTTCTTCAAGAGTGTAACGTAGATCCGTTTCTTGAGGCTATAACAATAGCCAGCGCATGTAACGTGGCCTTCCGCCGTAACTTCTTAAAAGAACATACTATTGGACTTATACCAAAATCAGGGTACCGACTTGCAGACAATCAGTCAGCCGTTGCTTTACAGTGGCTAACATGGGAGGAGGAGAAACGTGGAGTAAAGATTCGACATGCGGGCCGGGGTAAAGAAGTGAAAATTAAAGAAATGAAAGTAGATGGGTTTGACGGTGAGCGAATTTATGAGTTTCACGGGTGTTATTGGCACGGCTGCCCGAAATGTTATCAATACAGCAGAGAAGAACCTCTGCCGGAGGATCCTTCAAACAGTTTGCATCTCCGTTACGAGAGAACCAAGTCCAAAATGGCAAAATTTAATAGCTATGAAGTTGTAGTAATGTGGGAGTGTGAGTTTAGAGCTTTGAAGAAGGACAATAAATTAAATCACCTGATCCAACTGTCCATTCTAAACACACTTCCACTTAATCCTAGGTAGGATGGGTAATACTAAAACGTATTGTAAATGTGAAGAGGGAGAAACAATCCAGTATGTTGATGTCTGATCCCTCTACCCATATGTAAATAAATATTGTAAGTATCCCGTGGGTCATCCTACTGTTTACGTTGGAAATGAGTGCCGAGAGAGAGGTCTTGAAGTAGAGGGCTTGTTAAAATGTAAGGTTCTACCTCCTTACAACTTGTATCATCCCGTACTCCCCGCTAAAATGAATAATAAATTGTTTTGTGCAGAACTTGCGGGGAGACTTTAAACCAAGGGGAATGTTTTGATGATAGTGAGGAAAGGGCAATGGTAGGAACATGGACCATGGGTGAAATTAGAAAAGCTGTAGAGAAAGGTTATGTGATTTTGGACATGTATGAGTAGTGGGTGTATGAAGTCGCCACATACGAGAAAGGTGGACTTTTTACCGATTTTATTAATAAATTCTTGAAAGTAAAGCAGGAAGCTTCAGGGTATCCCGCTTGGTTTAAAACACAGGAGGATAAAGAAAAGTATGTTTCTGATTTATTTGAGCGTGAGGGTATTCAACTGGACAAGGACAAAATTGCTAAAAATGGAGGACTCAGGTCAGTAGCTAAATTAATGTTAAATTCATTTTGGGGCATGTTTGGTCAACGCGAAAACATGACAAAACTTCAATTGTGAGAGACTCTAAGGAATTTTTCAAATCGTTAAATCAACCAGGAATAAAAGTAAAGTTTATTGAAATAACTAACCAAGAGGTTTTATTAGTTAATTGGCAGAATGTTGATGACGCCAATGAGGCTCTAAGAACTGTAAATGTTGTAATTGCGGCCTACACTACAGCTCATGCAAGACTTAAACTTTATGAACACTTGGATGCCCTTGGAGGGCAGGTCTTGTATTATGGCATGGACTCATGTATTTATTTCTACCGGGGAGGGCTGTACAGGGTCCCTACGGGAGATTACCTCGGGGAAATGACCGATGAATTGGCAAGCGAGTACGGGCCCGGCTCTTATATCGTAGAGTTTATTTCTGGGGGGCCTAAAACTTACGCATACCTTGTTTGGTCAACCAACAAACAAAAACTAGAATCTGTGTGTAAAATCAAGGGCCTCGCCCTCAACCTAAAAACCTCCGAAACGTTAAATTTTGAGCAATTGAAAAAGATGGTCCTCAGTGAAACTGCTGAAATACTAGAAATTGAAGAAAACAGAATCAGGAGAACAAAGAGACGAGAAGTCGTTACAGTAAGCGAAGTTAAAAAGTTTAAAATTACAGGACCCAAGAGAAAATTTAATGATGATCACGATACCTTGCCTTCCGGCTTTAAAAACAAAGAGTTGCTTAACGGAGCTGCCACTCACGCGGGTACTTAGTGCATATACCTCTATTAACTCGTTCTGTTCTGAGACGCGGTACTGAACGGACGTGCCTGTGTCTTACCCTGTATTTCTCTCCTTGTAGAATGCCTGTTGAACATATTACACCCGCTAACCAGGAGGTGTCTCTTTTCCTTTTACACAAGTAGGTTAAATGAAGATACAGAATATGGCATTATATGCTTGAAGTATGAGTTCTTACTTGACGGTTCAATAAATGCACGGGAATGACCTTTGGTGTTTTCGGAGTATATAGTAGATAAGATAACGGAGGACTCCTCATCAATCACCTACAGTGAAGTATTAATAATGCATTGTGATATTTCAAGAGATATATCGTTCATGCCCTTACCTGATTTAACGCCGAAGTTTTTTGATGATTACTTTAAAAATGTATTTTGTAGTGTTACGGAACTGCCTGTTTTTTTAAATCTTGAAGTATCACTCATCCATTTTCCATGACGCTACCATCGATAAAGGTAGCACCTTTCCCTATGGAGCAGCGTTACTCCTGTATATACCACTTGTCACTATTACAGTTACATCATTCTGCTCCAAGACGTGGTACTGATCAGACGTTCTTCTGCGCTCCTTTTGCCTGTACTATTGAGTAAATTGTGACATGGCTGCTAAATACTATACATTCAATAACAAACCAGTATTGGTTCTGTTTGATAATGAAGGAAAGCCATGGTTTAAAGCTAAAGACGTAGCTACTGCTCTAAAACATGTTAATGGCTGGAGTGCAGTTCGTAAACATGTAGATGATAGCGATAAATTAACTGTTGGTAGTTTTTCTGACGCCCAAAAACAGGGCGTTGGGCCTATTGAGAAAACAACGGTTTTCATAAACGAAGCCGGATTATGTTCTTTGATGTTAAAATCAACTACTCCTGAGGCAAGGCTGTTAGTAAGAAGTTTGTTGCCGGAGAAGTTTTACCTTACTTACACAAATATGAAAGATGAAAGTTCACTTTAAATGTAATTTTTCTTTAAAATCACAAGTTCCCACTGTATGTGTGTGTGTGTGTGTGTGTGTGTGTGTGTGTGTGTGTGTGTGTGTGTGTGTGTGTGTGTGTGTGTGTGTGTGTGTGAATGAAGGTCACTGGCGCGGGTGACGAAAAGCCCCGTAAACCTGAATGAAGGTCACTGGCGCGGGTGACGAAAAGCCCCGTAAACCTGAAAGGGGGTTTAGTAGATTGAGGGCCTGGCTAACACCCAGGTTACTTCTTGGAACAGTTCGCACGGTGGGACTTGTAAAAAATAAAATAAAATAAAAAATAAAAGGAGGTAGCATTTTGTTATGGAGTGGCTACCACTGTGAGAGGCGATGGTTGGGGCCTCTCACCCCAGAGGTTAGGCCTCCAGGGGAAGCTCTGGGTAACCAAAAAGAACGCGCCGACGCTCCTACGGCCTAGCCTAAAGGCTTACCGTGGTGTGGAAACGTGAGCGTTCAAAATTATTTCACCGGGGTTAGGAGTGTTTAGCCGATAAATTTAAAAAGATCCCCGTTAAGGTGAAATGTAACACATTATAATGTAGCTTCAGCGGAGGCAGGAGTAAATGACCGAGAAATTTAAGAAGTTTCGGTCAATTTAAATGTAACCCCCGATAAAGGTAACTTCAGCGGACTTGGACATAGTTGACCGAGAAATTACATGAACAAAGTACCACACGGTCCCCGGCAAGCAGGTTAATAAACCCGTGGAGTGGGGTTATCAGTTTCTTGCCTGTAGTTTTCTGCTGGTTTTTACAAGCCTCTTCTCTCCTTTAAGTTACTGTAATTAGTATATTGAGGTTTCTAAACAGTATAACTGTCTGACTTGGCTAGATTAGTGTTGTGTTTGTATTCAATTGTTTGATTTGGTAGTTTACAGTAAAGGAATTAAACAAACCCTGACTTCCATGTGTCAGGCGTAGTGTTGTATTTGTATGTGCTGGGTAACAGTAATCTTACTTTCTATTCTTGATCTTTAATGCGGTTTTGGTTAGAGTAGTGTTTTCTACCTTCCTTAGAGTTAACTTTTGGTAACTTGTAGTTCTGATTTGACTTGCGTAGTTTGTGTGTTAGTGTTTTTCTGACTTGCGTAGTGATAGAGGTACCGTGTCACGGAGTGCCCGGGGTCCTAGACGGTGGAGACTCGATGGATCTAGGCTGAAACACTGGCCGCAGGGAAACGTTTGACTTGGAAGTATCTGACCGAAGAATTTAAAACGTTGCAGGCCAAGTACATCAAGGCCCCCGGGGCAGTTTTTAGCGGTATTGGGTACGATTGGTCAAGTTATTACGCCGTCAAAATACACCACGGCCCTGGCAAACAATTAAACGGACTTTGAAATATTTTGACCGGGAAATTTAAATGATGGGAAAATAAAATGTACTCACACAAGTGCAGCTGTTCAACAATCCTCCAGCCACAGGCCTCTGGCAGTTGCAATATATGAGTGGTTGAATCGGTCGGCTGGTAGAATACCCGAGCGGGACTTTAAACTGTTACCGCACGTTTGCCTCGAGAGCTTGAGGGTGCCATCTCTGTCAAACAAGAACAGAATTGTAAACAATCCGTGGTTTAAAGCAAAATATATTGCTGGGATTTTAGAATATAAAAAATATGGAAACGCTAATAATAGCAGTTTTAGTTACAATGAAAAAAAAAGAACAATATTTATTAATGAATAATGTATCCGTCTTTTATAATCTCATTTACTTATCGTAATGCATTATTCGCAATACCTCCTTCCTTCCCAACGGTATTATGGACTGTAGTGCTGAATTGTAGTTTTTTCTGTGCTAAAATATAATATTGTGTTGAATAAGGTAGGGGGCATTTATTTTTACAATGTTGTCAAGTAATTTATTGTCAGAACAGATTTGTTTAAGAAAAAGTTTAGTTAGGCTAAGCGGAGTATTCATCATAAAGTGAGCTTGACTGGTTCAGGATGAGCAGAGTTTGTGTGTTGAAGGGAGTTGGTGATTGACCAATCGTCACTCCACAGTAATTCTAACTCTAAAAATCCACCGTCTTCAGGTTTTTGGCATTATAAAACTTTCCTTATTATGTTTACTTTCAGTTTATTTGGTGAGGTATGTTGTCTTACCTCCCAAGCGATACTGTCCAGCGGAAGCTTAACACTTTTAGAAGTCTCCGACAAAGGTAAATGATTCCCCAGGGGAGGTAGAAACCTCTAACTAATAATATAGATAAATATCTTACCTTAACAGCGACAATCTCTCCAAGATGGTGTTGTGATGACCCCGCAAGCATCACAGTGTAAAACCAGATTAAACGCTTTAGGATCTGAGAGAGTATCTGGCATGGTATATTTTATACAATGAAACAGTAAACACCCTAAAGTGAAGTAATATAGGCGCTGTGGTCCACTGTAGGTCACCACTGTCTTTCACTGTAGGTTTGGGCTCAATACTTAAAAGCTGATGTTTGTTTAGAAATGCACTACATATATGTTCAATACACAGAGTGATGGTACCATAGACACTGCCTGGCTATATAATCGCCACCACTCCTCTCGGATTTATTCTGGGTTGTATTTTTCTTTGTTCTATTACAGCTTAGTTTGTAGTTTTAAAAAATTACCCCTGTGGGAGCTTGCCTTACTTAGCCTAGATCATGCTATGTTCCCTGCAATGTTCTCTGGGAGATTTTCGGAGACATCATTCAAAGCAACGCTGAATCAATTACCAGCAGTGACACGTTTAGAGTAGATGTAGCACGGATAAACATTCCAGTAGGTAAAGGAAGGGCAAGACCCGACTTTTACAATACCTTTGATGAAGAACCTAAAGAGGGAATCGAACCCGGGACCTCCTGAACCGTAGTCCAAGACGCTAACCACTAGACCACCGCGTTCCCCCCGATTATGCTGCGAGATTTAAGGTATTTATTAGTACCCCTTCAATTATTTTGATACTTGCCCGCAGTGCAGAGTTTAAGTTTTTTGTAAGATGTAAAGGATGTTAACAGGTACATACATACCAAATTTCATTAAAATCGGCCAAGCCGTTCTTGGGATATTGATTTTTAAAATATAGCTCCTTCAATCTTTTGATACTTTCCCACAGTACAGAGTTTAAGTTTTTTTAAATAGTAGCGGAGGTTAACAGGTACCTATATACCAAGTTTCATTAGAATCGGCCAAGCCGTTCTTGAGATATTGATTTTTAAATGATGGCTCCTTCAATTGTTTTGATACTTTCCCGCAGTACAGAGTTTAAGTTTTTGTAAATCGTAGCGGATGTTAACAGGTACATACATGCCAAGTTTCGTGAAAATCGGCCAAGCCGTTCTTGAGATATTTAATTTTGAAAATTTGCCCCTTCATTTTTTGAGATGCAACCCGCAATATTTTGGTTAAGACTTTTCATATGGGTAGATACCCCCCTGGAGTGCCTACACTACGTAGTAGGCAGTTTTCTGGGGTCAAAATGACCCTAGGACTTACCGTTTTCGAGATATAAGCGATTTTTAGTTTTTTGGCAACACTTTCTTGCGATATATACATGTAATAGTTTTATATTTTGAGTTAGCGGTACTTTCTGGTATATATACATGTAATGGTTTTATATAATGGTTTGGCTGTACTTGCTTGCGAAATATACATTGCCATAGGTTGGTAACACATCGTAGCGTGACGTAATATATACATATAATAATTTTAGATAGTTTGACATAATATATATATATATATATATATATATATATATACATATAATAATTTAGGTTTTGTAGGTAGCGTTTAGAGTGGCAACACTGGCTAAGTGAGGTTAGATAGCCACTTACCTTTCTGGTGATGGTATATTATACACTATTATGGTACATATATGATTATACACTGTAGTATTATATATGGTACATATAATTATATATGATACATATAATTATGTATGTTACATTAGCTCTGCTAAGTTGGTAACACTTTGGAGGGATGAAAAGTGAGGTTAGGTTTGGCGCCAATTTTTTTTTGGCGCGCAAATTTGGCGGGAACGCCACCATGGGCGCCGCCATCTTGAATCACGTGACCTAATTAGACCAATCAGAAGCCAGATTTTAAGCCCATAAGCCCCATGTTACGGCCCATCTCTCGCCTAGACTACTTGAATGATACGAGTGCGAGGTAGTACTATTACAAATATTACTTTATTTTATTAATAATGTTTGTCCTTATTTACAATCCGAAGCTTCCGCCGTTGTTGGTTATAATCGAAGTTGTTGATCCCGACGAGTCGCGCCATCGTGTTTTTTCCTGATGAAAGAAGGTAGATACTTTGATTCCTGCGTAGAGTCCATGTTGTTTTTGTTGCGTAAAGTTTCAAAGATAAATCGTAACCGGACGCTATGAGAAGTCTTAACTCTTCACTAAAAACCTCGAGGTCTTGGAAAGTCGCCAGATGAATAGAGTCATAATGAATACACCTAATTTTAATGGGCATTTCAATATAATGTTTTACGTTTGTGAAGAGCGCGGAGAGAGCGGTCGATGTTCACCGGTCGAGAGCCGGAGGTGTACTGACTATTCGCTAGCTAGCGTTCTGGTATCAAAAAAAATGGTTGGGGTAAAAGTGTGGTGGGGCGGAGCATATGGCGGACGGCAGATGGCAGGCGGCAGATGGCAGGCGGCAGGTGGCAAGTGTGTGGCAGATGACAGCTGGTGCGGGGCAGATGGTTGCTACTACATTCGCCGCCACAGTAATGTAATCCGTCGTCGTAATTCTTGTATTTTATTTTGTCGGTTCATTTGATATGTTTTACACTTACATATGCAATAGCTGAAACATTCGCACTTACGACAAGCTTTCCCGTCAACTTGATCGTCTGGTATTTTAAAACATTTTAACTCGCAACAATAAGTCTTCAAATTGTTCCCGAACTGTAGATTGTTCATCGTTGGCAGCGACATGTTAGCTGCAGCGTGTGTTAGACAAGACTGATACTAATTTCACTGCTCCTTCTCTTTTATACCTCTTCATAAGTTAACCCTGAATGAAAGTTCAAGGTCATCCGTTTGATTTTTTTTTTTAAAGCAACACAGCAGTATATAAAATAATATACTGCTGTGTTTTTTATATTTTTTTATTTTTTCCTTTACTAAACTTTACTAAGCTTATGTAAAACATTGATGACTACAAATACAAACAGAGAAATACAAATAGAGACATTATGTACAAAGATGCATGATGTGCAGAGTGAGTTCCGTCGAGTTGTTGCCGCTTACGCCGTGTGATACCAAATACAACATCCCCGGTTGAATATGTCGCAAGTCTTCATTTTGTAGCAGTTGAACAAATCGTTTTGGAAGAAATACTTGAAACTTCGGCTCATCTCCTGGAGTGAAAGGTCCTTCGCTCAATGATACTAGAATTGCTTCTCCATGTGTGGTTTCCACTTTCTTGATGTTATGAATAATATAGTGTTTTTGTTCTTTAAGTTCTGAACATTTTTTAGTTAGCAGAAGGTCGGATTTTGAGTTAGTGTTGAATTGATCAACCAGTGTTAGTAGAAATTGTTGTGATGCCATCTTCGTCAGTGGTGGTGGTGTCTTCTGTGATGTTGCCTCTTCGGAGTCTCGAATAATACTAGTGCTGGAGCGGTGTTGTCTCCTCGTATTTATAGGCTCCGCTACCCGCACCACATTCCTGCGTTTGTTTCAAGTAAACAGCCAAACGATATGCGTTGTGCAATGCACAGTTTGTTTGACCGTGTTTAAGATCTTTTGCAACAACACAAATATTACCGAGATTAATGTTGAAGTCCTTGCTGATAGTTATATCGAAAACATCACCATGCGTGTACTTTTGTATCCAGTTCTTTTTTCTAATCCTCTTGTGTATATATGTGAATATTGTTTGCAAAAGTTAACCATAATACTGTGCAGATTACTGTAGCTTATAAGTCCTTCATACCACTGCATGCGATGAAAGTAGTTTGTTATCCATTTGTTTGTACTTTTTGCTTTGGCGTTAAGTTTGTTAAAAGAAAAAGGAGCTTCAAACGTGAATGGGTAGGCTACAAATGTAAGCAAGTCTAAAATTACTAATTCCTTGATAATAAACCTATCATCATTATTTCGAAATGCTTGAAATTCTATTACACAAGGCTTTACACTCACTTCTTCATCCCCTCCGCTCATCATGGCAGCTTACAATCAACTAAACTGTTTTCCACACCACGGTAGGTTAAATACCAGGCCGTACAGTTGCAGGCGCGTTGGTGTATATTTAACGTGGGCACCGTCCCCAATAGGCCTACCCCACGTGTGTTCTTCTTTACTAAGTCAAACTTTAGTCTTTTTTAACTTCTTCTTCTTGTGTTTCGTTTTCTTCTCCTTCTTATTGATTCTTCGTTTCTTCTTCCTGTGTTGTTTCTTCTGTAGCTTCTGTAGCGATTTCTACAAGTGGTTCAAAATCCTTTAACTTTCTCCACATGCAAACTTCATGAGGTATTCTATTAAAAATAGATGTATCCACAGGTCCGTACACGATGGTGCTATCAGGTTGTTTTTCCAAAGTATCGACCAAGTATTCTTTAATAATAGCGCTTGCAAATACCAACTGCCTCATGAACCTTGTAATAGGTTCTGTTGTGTAGTTTAAAACGTAGAATTCTTCACGTGATAGTATAATATTATTTTCATGTTGAGTCAAGTCTCTAATTCGCAATTGTAGTTCTCCGCGATGTTTAACAATATCGATTTCATTGTCACAATCCAAAAGTCGAATATGTGTTTTCATTTCACACAAACTGTTAGTTAAATAACATTCTATTAAATGTACATGTTTTAAAAATGACTCCCAAGCATTTTGCGAAAATAAAACCTTTTTGTTCCATGGAGTAGTAGTACTGTAGGGGAATAATCCAATGACTTCATCAATCCAACTGACACAACTTTTACTGATGCATGCTGAGATGGGGTAAAATATTCGCAAAAAAACTTCAGTTAAAATGTGAGAAGGAATATTTCCTTCAACTTTCTTCTTCCTCTTTGATACTACCTTTGATGGATCTGTATTACTTTCCTCCTCTTTATCTCTTTTACCAAACTTTAAAATGCAGTTATTTCCTTAATGATTTCTGCTTCGGTATTACCATGTTCCAATAACAATGCTACTTCTGCATCACCTTGTACAACAGATGGAGAACTCATTTTGTAGAAGATGTTACCCATGCGACGATAGGCGATCAACTGAAGTCCTGCATTGTTGCTCCGCTATTTATAGGTTAGCGACAGTGGCGGTGTCGGTGGTGGTACAACATATTACAATACTGTCTTTACGATACCGGTCAACGGTGTGTATGTAACAATTTAATCGTGCAAGATTAAACAATACGCAGATGTATTTGCAGGTACGTTTTATTGAAATTCCATTTCTATTTTTATATCAACACTAGACGATTTTAGAGATTCGGTTTGTTTGGAGCAATCAATCACAACAATCGGAGATTTCGATTCAAACTGTACGGGAGATATTAGAGGTGTGTTTGTTTCGCCGTAGTATGAATTTTGGAACCTAGCGTACATATCGTATAAAACACTGTACCTTTTTTATCAAAAGAGATATTAAAGTTGTCATAGGGAAAGAAATTGTGAATTCAGGAACACTTTACAGTTTGTTAATTTACAATGGTCAAATTCACCAGCATTTTCAGTTATTATACTTTTTTCTTCGTTTGTAATCCAAATATTACATATCTTGCTTTTTTCCAAATGAGTAGAAGTTTTTACAGTCCATGTATGCCGTTGTTTTGTAGGTTTCTTGATTCATGAAACTCCCAGCTTCTGAATGGCATTACAATGTCTCGATCTGATTTTAACTTTCTTAATAATGTAATCCTATGTTCATCATTTAGTCGCACATGTCGTACTCTCCAAACAATCTTGCCTAATGTTAATTTCCAGTCTAAATTGGCATCAGTTGTTCCACCAGCTGCTTTAATAATATCATTATCGTTTGATAATCTTAATAAAACTAGTTCTTGTTTTACATTTATTATTATTCTTCTGTAGTCTTCAGCAAATCCTAGGAGTAATCTTAAAGGTACGTAGAAATCAAAGTTTCCCGAAGAGTCAGGAGTGATTGTACTTTTGTCTGGTGTAACCCATCCTGCAACAGCTAACAGATTCTTCTCATTTGGTGTTAAAGACGCTAATCTTTTCAATGTACTGGAAATTCCAACATTTTTTTTGAATCTACTGTAACTCCTGAAATTTCATATCTAATCTCGTCAAACAAATATGCCATAGGCATATTTATGAACGGAACAGTGGTTCCAGCAGTACCATCAGCTTTTGTTACTTTTCCTTCAATATATAAATAATTTTCGCATGGAAGAGTATAAATGTCTTGTTGTTGTATAGGAATCCTAATTTCATCGTTATTGTTTAATTTGGACGAAGCGTAAGGGTTGTGCGTGTGATATTCCTTTTCCCATAAGGTCTCGTCGAATGTTGGACCCTGCGCTGTATCCAGTATATCCATTGTTAATGACCTTTAATCCAATTTCTTCTAGAAAACGAATGTTGTCACTTGTTAATCCTTCTACAGCTGATGAGCTACTGACCTCTTTGCTGGTTGGCTCTCTCTTTTTAAATGATAACCCCATTGTCTAAGCGGATGATTTATATGTATTCTTACAGTAATAGCTTCTCCTCTAAAGTCAATAAGGTTTCCGTCTTGATCCACTATGTTCAGCACGATGTCTGAAATGAAACTGGTGTTTAACGGTAGGTACACAAGATTTTGAGGCTTTTCTACTATCTTGAAACCCGTTGCAACTGAGTTGCAATATGAGTTTTATTAGGTTCTAATACTTTTGTTTCCTTAGAAAACCCCAGTAAACTACCAATTGAATATTCTTGATTAAAATCAATATAATACTTAGATGTAATTTCGGCTTTCATTGTATTGTTATTGCCTTTTACTTTTATATTTTCTTTTCCCATGTTTTTGTATAACTTCATTTATATTGTCAATTTCATAAGCTCCTGTTGGTAAACTGAATTCTTCCAAAGCTGAATATTTTCCTTTATCATCTTTTGTCTTGTAATAATGTATTTTGTTATTAATTCCTTCACTAACGTTTGGAATAGAGTTATATGTTGTTAAATACAATAATGCGGCTTCCCATGGTCTTCCTTTTTGCAAACGTTGCAATGGAAACAGAATACTGCGCAAAGTACATGAGTTACCGGTTAATGACACTGTATACAAAGACATCTTAAAGTTGACTAACACTTTTAGCTAAAAAGTCTAAACATAAATGACCACAAATGGATGTATCATCAGGTTATTTTCTTGTATGATTGTAAAAAACATTTTCTGCCGCACGAAAGTATTGTTTAAGTTCTTTCGGTGGTGGAAGATCTCCAAAACTGTCAAAATAATAAATGGTTTTACCAAGTTTCTTGTAACACACCCAATGAGTGCCTAATCCTTCACTATTAACCCAATTTACAATACCAGTCTCATTTTTCCACATTTTAACCGGTAATTCATCTTTCATAAATAATCCTCTAAAAAATGGGATTATCAAACATGAAGCATATGTAATCAGTTCTTCATTGGTTAATTCTTTGTTTTTAATTATTAATTGCTCTTTCTTATTTAGTACACACGACACGGTCTTAGGTATAATCCTCCTCCCTTTTTTATCATTGACCATATTGTTGGTTTCTTTTTACCTTTACCACTGTTAGATCAATGTTTTCTTCTGATATTACCTCCTTGTTTCTTAGCGGGTCTTTTCCCACGCCTTCTTCTCTTTCCTCCTCCAAACGTAGTTTTTTGCTTTCATTGCTGCTGATACTGCTAAAGACGCTGCTTTTTCACCAATACTCACGTCACTAGATTTTACTCTTTGCCAAGCTTTCTCAGCAAGTGCTCTATCTGCTATTGATCTATTTTTAGTATCACCAAATTTGGAATACGCTATATCGTGCTGTTTACAAGCCTGATCGAGCTTATTTATTCCAGGATCTCCTACATCAAGACGTTTCTCTAATTTGGTTCTAGGACCACAATATTGATATCCTCCAGGTAAATGTAAATCCACAGGTAATAAATCAATCGCCTTGTTAACTATAGCTCCAACCGGTTTACTCAATAGAGAAAATGCTGTTGATGCTATACCCCTTCCTCTCTGTAATCTCTCTTGATTATGACTGATGTTTTTAACCCTCGACATGACTATAGCAAAACTTACAATCAGTAGGTGCACTCTATAAATGTTTTACAATGAATGTAATATCGGTTTTGGTTTCTTGTATTATATACCGTTTAAAATCCATTTATTAAATAGAAGTGGATTGATTAATTAAATGTAGACATATTAAATAAAAGTAGTAAAAATATAAATAAGGTGTAATTGAAGATGTTCCTGATGTTTATTCGCTGGTGATGGTCTTCGGTAAAATGAATAAACTTTAAATAGTTGTCATATTCCCTTAGAAACTTGCCACTTAATCGTTGGTGATTGAATAACACATCGCAGTCTAGTTTATCTTTAAAATTGTCAATGTAATTCTCAGAAAGATTTTGATATTTACTTATTACTTCCCAACAGTTATTAAAATTTGATGTCATCTCTACGAGGAAGTCTTCTGAAAACTGTTGTCTTTGTAAAATATGGATCCACTTAACTCTGTGAAAATAAATTCTTAACATAGTCATTGGAAAAAGTTAGTATGGAAAGTTGTTCCCAATCCATATATCTATCAAACCGTTGAACAAAACCATCGGTTTTATTAATTGCTCAACACTCCTTGGGGAAATCTCGGCTCTTGAGATATTAAATTCCACGCAGTAATATTGGATTCCATCATCCTCTCTGTATCGTGTCTCGAATATGACTGATGCTTTATCCCTTATCATGGATATTTAAATTCTTTTTTCTCTGATGTAATCTCATCGTTTTCTGTTGGTTCATTAATCACATTCACTTTATCTCCCTTTCCTAATGTCTTGACTTTAGAAGAATCAGACGGTTTATCTCGTTGATTAGGTTTCTCTGGATTGTGTATCTTTTTCCAGTGTAAATAATTGTGGCTGTCAACATCTGAAGCTGCAGCTTTTCCTGAAGCCCGATGGATATAATTAAATAGGGCTTCACCAAACCTTTCCAAATGTTTTTAATATTCTGTAGTCCATTTCTTGTGTACGATATCAAACATTTTCTTATTTACAGCTTCTCAATCCTGCTCACAATCACCTACATTTGATAATTTTAATTTTTTTACATCATAGCTTGTGTCAGTTTCATTCCTTTTGTAAATAGTTAACAATTTTAGAGTAGCTAAATTTACTGCTTCACCATCATAAACGGGATGTTGTATATTGATTAACCTTTTACCGGAAAACCCCCAATGATCTTCGTGTACAGTTGGGGTTCTTTTATCCATGTACTGTACCGTAACCGCATCAGAAGACAAAAGCGGATCACCAACATTTTGAATTACTTTTCCTTCAAAATTATAGTTGCCATCAGGTTTTAACGGAAACCCAGCTCTTTTTTCACTATATCCAGATTTTAATCCAAACTCGGAATACCGTCCAAACTTGTCCACACTCATGATGTAACTGAATCGCTATCGTTGAGGTTCTCATTATATATATACGTCTACTGAACAATTATTCCTCGTTTTCGCAGTTCATCAACCAAAGCTACCCATTCGTTTTCTAAACCAGTGTGTCCGGCTTCCACAGCTTCATGTTATAACCTCATTCGATCAACTAACTAATTTATATCGTTGTAATATATTATATCATTTTACAAATTTTTCAATAATCTCCTTCCAGATGTGGTAGGATCAGTTGTTTTTCTCTTTTTATGCAAAACATTTAATTCAGCAAAAGATAAAGCTCTTCTTTTAATTTGAGCTTTATTTGATTTCGAGGGGAAAGACTAGATATAATACTTGTGTATTTTATTGACCTGTTTCTATGAATAGGTAGGTCTTTGGAATATTTTTTTCTATGTGCATTTGTATACTCTAGTATATTTTTAAACAATTGTAAATCCCTTTTAGTATATTTACCAGGATTATTTTTAAAGATGAGTTCAAACAAACCTTTTGTACCTTTATATTTCTTATCACCAATAACTATATCATCATTTTCCTTTATATCTAACTTGCTATCTCCAATCATTAATCATTTCTCCTCTATTCTAGCTCCAAACGTATGATAATTTCGATTAGCATGTGCGGCGTGTAACATTTGTAATGTATATGTTCTTCCAAGTGTTCCATTAAACATAATATCCGTGCCTAATTTGCTTAAGTTTGATGGGTTAATAGCCTCTTCTTCTGCTCTTGTATCTTCTACACTTTTACATTCTGTGCTTGTATCTTTTGCAACGTCCTGTTCCTTTAAATCTTCTATATCTCCGCTTTCTTCATTATCGTCGCTTTCTTCAGATGTTTGTAACTGGCCAAAACTTTCATCATTCTGAAATTCCTCTACATATTTGGAAATTGGTAGCATTTTGTCTCCTTCGAAGCGAATTGAAGGTTTTTCCATATTTTGTGCTAATCGCTTTAAAGGTTCAGTAACAGGTTTGAATTTTGTTGCTAAAAATTGCTCTCTTTCATTTATACCTGATTTTAAAGCTGGGTTTTTTTGTCTAATAGAATCACTAAGTGATTTTATTTCTTTTAATAGCTTTTCCTGGTTAACCATCTTCACACCTTAACGACCTGTAGAGTAATACCGCTAATCAGTGTATTAAAACAAATTTATCAAAACCTATTCTATAACGGCCATCTTTTATAGCTTGATCTTTCATAATAACCAGAAATCTTTACTTTACCACCCATGCTTTTCCGCAAAGCTTTTTAAACTTTTCAAATGGCATATCCGCATTTACATGATCGATATATATATATGTTTTAGGTTAGTTTCATCTTGTTGAAATACAATTAGAATATTTGCATTATCTCTGATAAGTTGTTTTGGGATTTTGCTATAAGTCTGTCCTATATATATGCTGTCGATGTTATTATGTCTTCCCATGGCAAAGTAGTTTCTAATAGTATCCTGATTTTCACAAGATACATCGTAAATATAAATACAGAATACGGTTTCGCTTCGTTTGGTTGCTTAATGCTATCACTAGCGTTAAATTTGTAAAAATTAACATCAGACACATCAGATAATATTTTATTCAGCAATTGATACTTTGGTTGTTGTAGAGACTTAGAAAAATATATAGGGTATTAAACCTTAATCCCTGCGGATTAATGATCAAATTAAAGACAACATTGGTTTTTTCCACAGTTAGAGGGACCACTTACTATACATCGAACAGTGTTTGGAAGTAAACTACCGTGTTTTCCATTGTTGATTTTAACGTTATCAACAGTTAAATCATCCATGTTATTAATATTGAATCAATCTTTATGGTGAATAATCTCCATCCTTTTCAAAGGTTAACGATGAAATGAGTTGCTTGCGTTAAACCAAGTCCTTTATAGGTATCCATGAATCCTCAGTTTTGTTAAACCCCAACCACCACACTTTAATGGCGTCCTTTTTTCTTTGTAACACTTTTTCAACAAGATATACATCACCTACTGTTGATTTTAACATTTCATGTCCATAAAATGAACCTTGCAACAAATTTCCTTTGTTATCTTGTAAAATATATGTCTCAGGTACAGTCGGTTGCACTTTATACACTGTAACAACTTCATTCGTCCAATTGGGAAGGTATTTCTTGGTAAACATTCCCTTATATTTACTAATCCGTACTTTATCACTTACATTAAATTTTCTTGTTTGCATCTTTTCTACTTTAGGCTTTGTATTTTTCTTTATGCGTTTTAATACATCTTTTGCATTTTTACTATTTACTTTGTTAGGTTTCATAACAATAGTTCTATGAAACCTGTTGTTATAATCATTTATTAATTTTGGTAAAACTTCATACCATACGTAAGAACCTCTTTTTGAAAATTGTTTATACAGTGCTCCTTAAGGTTCTACTGAATCTTTCTAAAATAGCTGCTTTTTTCTCTGAATTTGTAGAATAATGATTTATTTTATATTTCTTCATTAACTGTGCAAAGTTTGTATTTTAGTATTCTGTTCCATCATCAGTTTGTAAATGTTTAATTTTGTTTTTATCTCTTTTTATAGCTATTTCCATGGCTTGTGTTACGCTTTTACCAGTCTTGTCCTTTAGAGGCAAAGCGTCTGCAACTTTTGTAAACAATTAATAATCTTTTTAATTCATTTCGCAAAGTGTTGCTTACCAATCCTTTTGCGTTATTTAAAAATTCTTCAAGTTGTAATTTTGCATTGTCAATTTTAAAGTGGGTTACTACATTGCCCGGAAGTGCTCGGGCGTGTAGTTCTACATTTACTGATGGTCCAGGCGCATAATGAATGACACTTGGTCTTGAAACTTCATTTTGTTCTTCTTCAATTTGTTATTCTTCATTTTGTTCTTCTTCTTCATTTTGTTCTTCTTCATTTTGTTCTTCTTGATTTAGGTTGGTAAATTGATGTTGTGCTAATAGATGATCGATTGAATCTAATTCTTTTTCATTTTATTCTGCTTCTGTATTTGTATTGTTGTTATGTTTCAATTCTTTATGAATGGTTAAAAGCCATTCATCTCTAAATGAGGCTTTGCAAATATCGCACCGATACATGTTGTAGCTGTGTCTTCCTCAAAGGTTAACAGCAGACTGATTTTACCACTGATGGGAAACCTCCTTCTATACCCGATTCTGGTGGTGGTGGGGGTACGTATTAGGTTACTAAAGTTACATTAAGTTACATTAGTTACGTTAAGTTTACTATTGTTTACATTTTCTTTTTACTATTGTAGCTGGAGGCTACAAAGTTCTGTATTTGGGTCAAGGTCATTGAACATATTTGCCAAAACGGGGAATAAAGCAGTAAATGATTTCATTTTAAACCATAAACTGATCTATTCCCCGCTCTGTATTTAACAAGGACAATTTTCTCCAACAGGAGCATTTTATAGATTTTAAACTTGGATGTGAAGTCAGATTGTACACATTGCATCTCGATAAACTAAAAATTTCATAAAACAATAGGGATCTTCAGTTGTAGATTCATCTTTAAAATATTCGATGGTCAACATTGCCGAACGAAGATCTTGTGGAATTAATTTGATTTTTATTAGTCGCCTTTCGAGTTCAAACCGTTTTGTTATTGATGAAAGTTTTATCACATCATCGATATCGAGGAGGGGAAAGCTGTAACAAACGGAGTTTCCTGGTGGGTTCATCATGCCGATATGATAAATATACACTGTTGCATCGTCATTAAATAGACGTTCCCCCACGATTAAATGTATAAGTTACCCCCACTTTTTCAATCATGTAAATGGGTCAAGGTCATACAACGATATTACCAAAACGGGGAATAGATCAGTAAGCGATTCTCACTATAACCACAAACTGATCTATTCCCCGCTCTGTATTTAAAGTGAACTATTTGAAGACAACAAAAACTTATTCAGATTCTTCCGATGATGATGATGAGCTCATATCACTAAATAAGCGACGACAAACACTAAGGTTCCCTGTGACTGGATCTAGAACTACGTCATCGATATTAATACTGCTTGGAGGTGTTTCACTATCAATAAGGTCCATTTCCTCATACAGAGCAACTGATGATGAAATTCTGGTTCATTATCATCGTCGTCGTCGTCAGTCAACAGCTCCAACAGCTCCATCTCTCCAAGATATGGTTCACTGCTAGCAAACTCACTCAGTAGTTCAAGATCACTAAATAGTTCATCTTCCACTTGTGAATCGACTTCGTCTTCATCTTCGTTTATATTTACTGGAATATTTTGAATCATTTCTAGTATAGTCTTCTTAGAAGGGAAAATGTTATCTCTGGGCGACATGATTCCAAGTAGCAGACTGATTTTACCACTGATACAAAACCACCTTTTATACCCGATTCCGGTGGTGGTGGGGGATAAGTGGTGGAAGTGCAAGTGGTAGGGAAAAGTGATAGGGAAGAGGTATTATTGTAACACAAATGATTCTTTACTGTTGAATAATGTCTTTAGTATAATATTTCTCCTTTTTCCTTTTAAGTTTTATCTTTGACTTAGTGTAATATTTCTAAGTCCGTTATCTAGGTCAAGGTCGTTGTAACATTGTAAAACAAAGTGTGGACAACCTATTTACACTCTGCAGCATATGCTACAAAATGTAAATAGGTTGTCCACACTTTTTTTAATTTGAAAAAAACTATTTGATTTGGAATAAAATGTTGGTCTTTTTTTTACTTTAATGTTTTCCACATAGTGATACCTGAATCATTTCGAATTAAATAGTCCTTTTTGTTAAGTTCTTCGACGTGGAGGTCCATGGCTCTAGGTAACTCTACATAGTACAGTTTACCTTCACATTGAACCACCACCTTTGCAAAGCCCTTTGATTTAACAAAAAAGTATAGTTTGTTTTTACAAAGCCTATTAATTCGAATCTTGGTTGGTTTCACTGTTGGATGCGGTGTAGAAAAAGAAACGGTACCCTTGTGATTTAGTTTTAAATGTGATCTGCATACTTCTTCATTTAAAACACAAGACTTAGCACAACGTTCCCCTTTCCTTGCACCTTTTTTAAAACTGTAGCTGCATTGTGTTGCAGGAAGTATAGACTGCCTTCTCAAGGCTTTTAATTGTTTAAATTTCTCTGAAGGAGATTCATTGTTTATGCAGATCACTGAAGGACAAGGAAGGACACTTTCATAAGGTGTAGAAGGTCTGGTGGGAGAAGAAGGATGAACACTTGCAGATGGTGGGTACTGTTCTCCGATTGGCTGCGACTGTAGTGGGAGAATGCCTGCCAGCGCCTGCTGAAGAATGGAAGGAGCTGGTGAAGCCAAAGATGGAGCAGGTGGTGTTTGCTCTACCTTCCTCGACGGAGAAGGTGGGCGAGAAGTAGCCGGAGAAGATGAAGACGATGAAGACTATGAAGAAGATGAAGAAGATGAAGACGATGAAGAAACAGACGGGGAAGCAACGGGGTTTTCCTGAAGTGGTGACGGTGTAGAAATAATGTCCAGAGTTGGCATTGAACTTGGTGTCGGCTCCTCAGGGACGATGCATGACAGCATCAACGCCTGCTGAAGGATGGAAGGAGCTAACGGAGCGGAAGACGGAGCAGAATGCTCAACCTTCCTCGGAAAAGACTGTTTCCTACGGCTAGGCATCTCGGAAACTAAACTGCGCTCGGGAAGTATAAGCAGCAGAATGATTTTACCACTGGTAGAAACCCTCCTTTCATACCCAGTTAAAAGTGGAGGGGGGTTGTGATTGGGAAGGAATGTTGTTGTAAAAGTAAATGTACCAAACGAATGTTTTCTAAGTCCCGAAGTGGGTCAAGGTCATCTGAAGAAGTTGGTAAAACGGGGAACAAAGCAGTAAGTAATTCTCACTTGAACCACAAACTACTCTGTTTCCCGCTCTGTATTAAACAACAATAATTGTATTAACTGGAATTTTCTAAGTCCCAAGGTCATCTGAACATGTTGCCAAAACGGGAATAGAGCATAACATACTGCTCTATTCCCGGCTCTGTATTGGGGAAGGGGACAAAAGACAACAAACAAGAGACTGATTTTATATTTCACAAACGTTTCTCGGGCTAAGATGGGTAATGTAAACCGGTTTGCGCGCCGTATTGACATAAGGTCGGTTTGCGCGCCATACCTTTTTTAATGGGTTAGGAAAAGGATGAGAAACAAGATACATTACTTTGAAAATAAAGACTTTACCAGCAACTATGTAAACAAAATTAATCAGTTAACGTTACTTTTACAAGAACAGCCGAGGTCGGTTTTGCAAAGGTCAACAGTATCACTGAAACCCGGTGGGATATAGACCCAAACACCCGGCGTCAGGCTGCTGCGATCCCAAGTTTTGACCAAGGTTGTTGAGTTTACTTTTACAAGAACAGCCGAGGTTGGTTTTGCAAAGGTCAACAGTATCACTGAAACCCGGTGGGACATAGACCCAAACACCCGGCGTCAGGCTGCTGCGAACCCAAGTTTTGACCAAGGTTGTTGAGGGGACCTGTAGGGCCGGGAGTACATATTTCATTAGTAAATAAGATACTTCAAACCGATACCAAACACTAACATATATTAGACTAACTACATTACCTAGCAGCAAACTACAAGCGTTATCTAACATGCTTAACAAACTAACAAAACTTGCAAGGGCGCGGATCTCTTAATTGTGCGTCGGGCCCAACGCACTCATAACAGACCTATGCTGCAGCAGAGTGCAACCCGCTGGGACATAGATCCTAACAACGGGCGGCAAGCTACTGCGACGAGACTGCGGACTGCTCCCACTTATAAAGGCAAAGTGACGTCACCAAAGGGGAAGGGGAAAGGGGGGGTCCGGATGTTAATGGGGGGGTCCGGATGAAAACGGGGGGGAGGGGGGTTCCCGGATGTTAACCGGTTCTAAACCAGTCCCCGGCTTTCTACCCGTATATGGAAATGCCAAGGTTTCACTTGGCGACCTGCTTTGCTCCACCTGGTACCTTATTCCAGCTTTGCCTTGCGAACTGTATACACCTCTGCGCTATGTCTTCTCCCATCACACCCGAGAAACTGCAACGTTTGAAGGAGTCTTTGAAGAAGTCTTCAGAGAAAAGGAGCGGCTTCAAGAGACCTAGTTCTTTCAGATCTTGTATTCGAAGAAATTTTCGGAACCACCCACTTTACTTTGAACATCGTCCTTCAACATCTTCCGCATCTCTACCATCGACATCGCCTCGACCTTCATCGCCTCGACCTTCAACGTCGCCTCCAACTGTTGAGGAAGTAATGAAGAGGACGGCGACAGTGAAGATTGACGAGTTGGTAACACCGCAGGAGGTCATCACCGTGAAGTTTGCGAATTTATAATTAGACATGGAGTACGCATTTGTGGGGAAGAACGGTGATGATTACCTTCTCCAACACCTCTTTTGCGGCCGCTACATCGAGGTGCATATACCGAGATGCAATCCACTACCTCCTGAGACCGAGTGTGGATTGTTTTTGGTACGGCAGAAGGGCCAAGTAAAGTGGGTTACAAAGAAATAAATAAATACTAACCACCGCTCCTTATCCACCATCTCTTTCTCCTTCAAACGCAAACGGTCCTTTTCAGGACCACCCTAAGTATTTCAAGTTAGGGACTTGGCCTGTACATAGGCAGGAGATTTTGTTAGTCTCCGGTTTGTGTGCAGCCCACTTTGTGAAAATTTCTAAGTCCCAAGGACTTGACCTTGACCTTGAACATGACCCATGTTGGGGGGGGGGGGTACAAAGTTTGTGCAAAATATGTCATGTGGGTACTCAAATTACGCGGCTTGATCAGACAAACAAGTTGGTGGAAACAGAATTCAGATCCGCCTAAGAGTATAACAGTAGTAGCTAAAAACAACTATTTTGAAGGTCAAACCTAAATAACTTCTTTATTTACGGTTTACAATATATCAAGTGGGTACTAAAATTTCGCGGGCTGATCAGACGAACAAGTTGGTGCAAACATAATTCAGATCCGGCCAAGGGTATAGCAGTAAGCTAAAAACAACTATTTTGAAGGTCAAACCAAAATAACTTCTTTATTTACGGTTAAAAATATATCAAGTGGGTACTCAAATTACGCGGATTGATTGGGCGAACAAGTTGGTGCAAAAAAATTCAGATCCGGCCAAGGTTATAGCAGTAATAGCTAAAAAAACTATTTTGAAGGTCAAACCTAAGTTACTTCTTGATTTACGGCTTAAAATATATCAAGTGGGTACTCAAATTACGCGGATTGATCGGACGAACAGGTTGGTGCAAACAAAATTCAGATCGGACCAAGGTTTTAGCAACTGTAGCGAAAAACAAGTGATTGAAGGACAAGGTAACGTTGTGGTGGGGATAGGTGTACATCCTACTCGCTAGCGCTACATCATTATACTTCCAGCTCTTGTCGGATGAACATCTACCTATATAGTTGTGTTAACGTCTGAACATGTCACAGTTTTACAGGAATATGAGTAAGGTGTCCTTCAGTAGCCCGCTTGCCACCACCTTCTACTTCTCCGACGATGAAGATAGAATGTCTACGCTTTTAGCGGACAGTGAGCGGTTCCATCGTAGAATAGCCAAGGTTGGAACACTCTTAGCCAGTTGTCTGCTGCACAAGAAGCAACACATGGAAACATGCACTAGTTTAGATCATAGTGACTGTAATATTTATACACATACAGTGTTGAGACAAATTAATTGAGGTTTTCAGTTAAGGAGCTACGGTCTTGACAGTGTAAGAGTCAGACCCTAACTAATGCGTGTACGCTAGTTAGTGCGCGATGTGAAAACTTGGTGGGGGGAAGTGGTGAGGTGGGGGTAGTGATGTGGTGGGGGGAAGGGTCAAGTACCTAACCTACACTCAAACGCTGCATTACTATACAGACATTGGAACAAGCAACACAATGAGCAGCGTCAACGAAAATATTTGGGGAGATGCGGTTTGTGAGGAGGAGTTGATAGCAACTCTTGACGCTACCGAGGTTGAGCAAACTACATCCCAGCAGCCAACAAGCAACACCATAAGCAGCGGCAATAACATTATTTGGGGAGATGTGATTAGTGAGAAGGAGTTGGTAGCAACTCTTGAGGCTACCGAGGTTGAGCAAGGAGCGGCGATGCAAAATACATCCCAGCAGCCTAGGACATATGAACAAGTCCTGGAGGAATATAAGAACGCGTATGATTATGCTTGCAAGAGGTGGTGTGCGCAGCCGCAATGTCCAGAGCAGGAGGATGAAATGGAAGAGTATTTTTGGCTGGTTACTAAATTAGAGGAAAAACTTCGACGAGCAGTCCAACTTTTGCGCAGTGCACATAGATCCACAAATACTTTGATGGGTTTTAACTAATGGATATTTTATTCAAAGTCTTCCTCCCCGCGCCAGCTTCCATCTGCCGCACACTTGCCACCTGCCGCCTGCCACCTGCCGCCTGCCATCTGCCGTCCGCCATCTGCTCCGCCCCACCACACTTTTACCCCCACCATTTTGTTTGATACCAGAACGCTAGCTAGCGAATAGTCAGTACACCTCCGGCTCTCGACCGGTGAACATCGACCGCTCTCTCCGCGCTCTTCACAAACGTAAAACATTATATTGAAATTTCCATTAAAATTAGGTGTATTCATTATGACTCTATTCATCTGGCGACTTTCCAAGACCTCGAGGTTTTTAGTGAAGAGTTAAGACTTCTCATAGCGTCCGGTTACGATTTATCTTTGGAACTTTACGCAACAAAAAACAACATGGACTCTGCGCAGGAATCAAAGTATCTACCTTCTTTCATCAGGAAAAAAGACGACTAGTCGGGATCAACAACTTCGATTATAACCAACAACGGCGGATGCTTCGCATTGTAAATAAGGACAAACATTATTAATAAAATAAAGTAATATTTGTAATAGTACTACATCGCACTCGTATCATTCAATTGCTTCATTCGATTGTTTTCATTCGATATTTTATATCGATTAACTATTGAATCACAATCGAATTTTACGAGTGCGAGGTAGTACTTTTTTAAAATATCCTCCCCGTGACCTTGAACTTTAACCTTTCCCTCATTACGTCACAAAACCGCCTACGTCACTGGCTCAGCCTCAGATGACGTGTATAATGACTCAGCGCGTCCGGTCACGTGACCGCGTGACGTCACTTCCGGTCCAAAACTGGCAAACCCACACTACTCTTGTTTACCTTTAAAAGCTGCTTTAACTATTTTCTGTTACATTTGTGTTAGTGTTAGGTTAGACCAGCGAGGTAGAAACCATGGAGGGCTCGCCAAATGGACAGAAAACGGCCCGCGCATTGTAAGGCTAGACCCAAAGTGTACGACACTGCAAATCCGAGTAATCCCGAGCGGTGAGCGCGTTGTCGTTTACACGCTCCTGTACCTCTTAATAATAATACAACTACAATGAAACTTATATATTCCTTTTCCACATGAATGTCCGCATCTAACAGTATCAATATATTTTAGTTTAAAATTATGTGTAATTTTTAATAATTAAAATATTAGGAGCTTGTAAGAACATGACATAAATACCCCCGTCGCAGCAAACCTGCGTACTCAGCGAATTTCCTATGAATGAATATATTTCTTACTACCACATAAAGCCACTTACCAAGTTTCATAAAAATACTTAAATAAATAAGTGATATATAGCATTTTATTTATTCTCTATAAGAATAACATTAGGGCTGAGAACGCAGGTTTGCTGCAACGAGGAAGATAAAATGTGGGTTTTTTGCAATTATCAATATAACTCAACCAGGTGAAGCTATATACCAAGTTTTAATGATTTATGTTCATAATTAAGGGAGATATAAAGCTTTTCGTATTCTCCATAATAATAACATTAGGGATGAGAATGCAGGTTTGCTGCTAAGAGGATAATCAACAAAAATCAATTTTTTGTGGAAATATCAATATACCAGTACTAGGTAAAGCCACCTACCAAGTTTCATCAATATACGTTCATAAATAATCGAGATATCAAATTTTAAATATTCTCCATAAGGATAACATTGGACAACATACTGTGTTTCGCACTTTGAATATCACGGCAACGGTTGGACGTAGAATCACAATTTAACACCAAAATTATTGTTTTGTAGAGCTAAACTGATTGGTAAAAGCAAATGTGAAGTTTACATAGAAATGAACTGAGGAAAAGCCAAAAACCTTTTCCCATAAGATTAACATGGGAGATTTTATGAGCAGGTTTTTTTTTGGATTTTCTCCGCAACCACTTAACCTAGGTTAATAATTCAAAATACCATATTATTTGTTTTTTTAAGCTCTATAACATGGGCAAAACCAAAATTAAGTTTTTTAAAAATTTTAGGGTGAAAAATGCAAAAAACTGATTTTTGGAAAATTTAAAACCCCCATAAACCTCCCTTCCCGTGGTCCGGTCCGTGGTCTGGTTTTCGAACTTAAAGTCATGAATGTCACTTTACACATTTGAGCCAAATTTCATCGAAATCGGACGTTTTTTACTCAAGTTATCGCGGTAACGGACACACACACATATATATATATATATATATATATATATATATATATATATATATATATATATATACATATACATATATAAATTTGAACGAATAGTGTTTTTGACATCTGGGGACCTCAAAACAAAAAGTTATCATGGTCTCGGGCTTAAGTCTTACCATGAGACCTACGGTAATAGCTTTTTCCCTATAGGGGAAATTCGCTAAAAGGTCAGTAAGCGAGAAAGTGTTTTATTCCTGAGGTAAAAACAAACTTTCAGCGAGAAAATTGGAGTTAATTAGTTGATCTTCAACATTTATTCGAAAAAATTTTCGATAGAGCTTCTAGTTTCTTCAATAATCCGATATAAATCACAGCTATGTTTAGTTCCACGCGCGCCGCCGTCGTCGTCGAGGACCACGGCCCCACGCCGTACTACCACATCAGAATAATCGCTCCTCATTTTACTTAGATTTGTATAAAAAGTAAATATATAAATATACATTTGATTCCATATTATATTGAGGTTATTGTTAATTAAATGATTAAAAAAAACATTTATCGATATGTAATCAGACTCATGATTAAACATTAGTATTAAATATTATAAATGAATATGTAATTAAATTAAATTAAAAATAATAAGACTTATTTGTTGTACATATTAAAATGTTATGCAAGAATAAACATATTTGTTTTGTTATAATGTAGTCGTGAAGCGAAAATTCCTCACTAACTACTTTATTTGTCCATTTTCTAAGTTAAAATACAGGAGTAATTATCTCTATATGTATTGGATTTTATTTAAACATAAATTTTCCTTTTATTTAAATCCTTATCCCTTTAAAAGTTGTATTTCTTAAATCTTTTTCCTTCAAGTTTTAGTAGTTATTTATTACATCGTTGAATTAGATTTTATTTAAATGATACATGTTTTCAGGTTTATAATCCTTAATTTTATGGTCATATTTTATGATTTTAATCTTGAACATTGAAATAGAAGATAATCAACATCTGCTTACATAAACTTTAATTATACCTCCCTAACAACAAACCCCCTAATTCAAATAGACCTATAATTTGAGTTTGTGTGAATAAATAAGGAATAGATCGGGGAACTGAAATACATAGTCGTAAGTGAATATGTGTAGCCAAATATTTAATCAAAATTAAGAATGAACTTATGGTTTTACGTCGAAACTCAGAACTAAGCCTCTATATCAGCTAATACTATAATAAACAATCCTATGAAAATCATATTGGCGTTAAAAGTTGAGGAACATGTCAAGGAACTCGAATACGAAAGATACTTAGTTTTGAGTAACTTTTATACCAAAAATATAAATGCGATAGTATGGAATCAAATTTGTTGTGTCAAAATTCAAAACTAAGCCTCTCTAAAAGCCGTACAATTGTTATTATATAGTTATTTTCACGAAAAGAATTGACTAATGAATCTAGTAAATAAAATATGGTAGCCATTGAGTGGTAAATTAATTAATTTCGATGAAAATCCAGGTTGAGTACGTGAACATCGAGATTTGTATACTAATATGGAAACTTACACGTGTTTTTACGTCATAATTAGAGGTTAGATACATTTGAATTTAGTACCAAAAGATAAAAAATGTATTCAGTAGTACGATTCCGAAAACCACTTTACTATAAAAAAATCCCTTGCGCCGTAAACCTCATTTAACTGAGGACGCGTTTTCAATAACCCATAAGACGCTGTACTGAGCGCTGCGACGAGTCTTACACTTTTGAGATGTGACCTTGAGCCCGGCCGGACCGAATTTTGGTCTATCCCGACTATGGGCGCGAGCTCTCCAGGGTTTCTACCTCGCTGGGTTAGACTAACTATAACGATAGGTATATCGAATGCTGTGTGGACTATCGATTGCAAGAAGGAATACTTTAGTCAATCGTTTCGAGCTATATCAGGATTCAGACTCTCTGCGAACAGCGTTATCGCTTAGCTTATCTTCTCCCTGAGGAAAAATTAAATTGTAATATGTATTTATTCCCCGTATCTTGTCGGACTGAAACGCAACAAATATACTTAAACCGACAACAATGCAACAATGAATTACATTCTATAAAATAATTTATTACAACTCTCAAACCAATCGATTACTTACAATCAACGTACAAAAGTTGGCAGATTCACTACATTGATATTCATAAATGACAGCAACGGAACAGCTGATGACCTCGAACCAGCTGATTCTTTTCCGTCCTAGGACTGAAAAGAACTACTTTCGCCCCGCAGCATGTATTAAAAACAGCCATTTTCCAAGCAGTATGACGAAATAGTATATTTCGCACCAAGGGCCGAAAGTGTGATTTTGCTGTCCCGAGATCCTGTTTTATGACCGAGACGAAGTCGAGGTCATAAATCGTTTGAGGGCTATACAAAACCCTTTCGGCAGAGGTGTGAACGCTATTTTAACTACAATTATTAACGGGTTAAATGTGGCCGGTCATAAAACATGAGCTGCCTCATGCAATCTCGTACAAAAAACAGTTAACCAATAAACACAAATTGATAGTACAATGTTTTGAATTTTGTTGTTATTTTTTCCAGTTTTTCAACCAAAGAACACAAAATAGTATGTACTATTAACAAGGCAACGTCGTGTACGCTTGAAAACAAGTTGGCAACACTGGCTTAATAGATCAGCTAACTTTCGGCCCTAGGGCCGAAAATTTTCAGCCTTTGGGCGGAAAACTCTACTTTCGATATTCAAATGACGTTCCGAAAACAGGTGATTACAGCGTTGCGTGGTGAAAACATATTTTCCATATGATTTAGCGAATTTCCCCTATAGGGAAGAAGCTATTACCGTAGGTCTCATGGTAATACTTAAGCCCGAGACCATGATAACTTTTCATTTTGAGGTCCCCAGATGCCAAAAACACCATTCGTTCAAATTTATATATATATATATATATATTTGTGTGTGTGTGTGTGTGTGTGTGTGTGTGTGTGTGTCCGTAAGCACGATAACTCTCGTAAAAAAGGTCCAATCTTAATGAAATTCGGTACAAATGTGTAAAGCACCATTTATTTGAACGAGTTCGAAAACCAGACGAATCGCACCATCCAAAAGGGGGGTTTTGGGGGCTTTTGTACCCCAAAAATGGTTTTTTTGGGGGTTTCCACATGTAATTTTTATTTAAATCAAATTTTAATTTTACCATTTAATTCAGCATAAAAAACCAAACAATTTGGTATTTTTATCATTGCTCTACGTCAATTTGTTCCTGAGATATTGAAAGTGCTAAACACAGTACGTTGTCTAATGTTATTCTTATGGAGAAAAATAAAAATTGTATATCTCGCTTATTTATGAACATAAACTGACAAAATTTGGTATATGGCTTCATCTGGTTGGGGTTTATCGTTGTTTGCACAAAATACAAAATTTTCACGTATGGTTCCCAAAGCAGCAAACCTAGGTATTCGGTCCCCATGTTATTCTTATGGAGAATAATTAAAATGTTATATATCGCTTACTTATAAATGTATATGAATAAAACTTGGTATGTGACTTTAATTAGATGAGTTCTAATAATATTTGCATAAAAACCTATTATTTTGTGTTCCTTGTTGCAGCAAACCTGCGTACTCATCCCCAATGTTATTCTTATGGTGAATAATTAATATTTTAAATATCGCTTGTTTGTGAATATATTTATTATGAATCCTATTAAGTGTTAAAAGATTATGTGTTATTTATCCATTAATCCTATTATGTGTTATTTATCCATTAATCCTATTATGTGTTATGTTATATATTCATTGGAAATTCACTGAGTATGCAGGTTTGCTGCGACGGGGGTATTGTTTCTTAATCGTGTTTTCAATGACCATCTGTAGCTGCAGTTGCACTTTGAATGTAAATTGCGACAGTTTTAAAGGCAATTGCTTGCATTAAAACTTAGCAACTTGATTGCAGGAAAACAATTTGTATTGCAATTTATTTGTAAACAAACATCATCTAACAGTATGAGCAAATTGTAAACGAGTTCGCACGCAGCACGCTAACGTGAGAGATGTGAATTTCCACATACAAAACTTTTAAAACTCAAAACCAGTGTAAAAAAATACATTTATTCCAATTTTGTTGAAATCTGAAAACATTGATTTTTTGGCTGTTTTGATGCTCCTAGTTTCATTTACCTGCAATGCTAGGAATACAATATTGTGCATTATAAGGTTAGGAGAAGGTCCAGTCAGGCTTGAAAGTAGGTGCGAAGTTGCTGGGGATGATACAAATAACCGATACATGAATAACATGCTTTTCTAATGTAAAAACTCCATAAGACAACGTTCTGTGTCCAGCCGATATACATTTTCTTTCATAACTCGGTAAATATTTATGCTATGATGACGAAAGAGGGCTTAAAACTTTCGCTTCACTAATTTCCATCTTAATACATGCATTAATTTTATGTCCGGGGATTTTCTGACCCTTTTTGGACCCAAAAACTCAAAATTTAAAAGTATAATCCCCAAAAAAGGGGTTTAGAGTTATGCGATTGTTTTGCCCAACGAACTTGTCCAACTGAATATAGAAGGGAACGGTTCTACCAAATTTGAAGTAAATCGGACAAAACATGCGACCGCTAGAGTGCATACACACACACACACACACACATACACACACACACATATATATATATATATATATATATATATATATATATATAATTTTGAATGCCGTTTTAGATTAGATCTTGTGTTTGTAAAATAATAAACCTGAGCTTTTTAGACAGTTTTCTATGAAATAGGGAGGTATTAGCATGACCCGAAGAGACGCACGGTTGGACCACGATAGAAGTTCTAGAATGACCCCATGAAACATTTGGTGGGTCCTTTAAAACTTTATATATATATTTATATTCTATCAAATTTAAGTTCACAATTATCGCTATTATTATTATAAAATTAAATAAAAATATAACCAGAAAATCCTGTTTCTTGATGAATTTCTAAAAATTATGAAATATGAAGAATTTCAGTGTTATTTTCCTTGTACTACACTGTGAACGTGACCTAACAATCGAAACACGAGTGAGTAATTAAAACTGTTTCCCAAAAGAGGGTACTCTGCTTTTCATTTGTATTTCTTATATATATATATATATATATATATTTCAATATACGAGGGTCATCCAGAAAGTAAAGAACGTTTGCTTGCTGCGTCTAGCACAGCTCACCCATCACCGCCATTGCGTGTGCGGCAGTCCACTCACATCTCCACCAAAGTCTGAGCCGAGTCTCGTTGCTGTGCGGTCACACGTCTTATTTCTACAGCAATTCAAAATGGCGGCGGCAATCGAAAATCCCGCCAAATATGGGATAAGCAGTTTTATTCGGTTTATGAGTTAAAAAATGTCTAGACCAACAAATTTTTTAGACAAACACCAAATAGAATTGGTGGTGAAAGTGCAAACAAGTCTTCAAGTCGATTTTTCAGGGGGAAAAATGGTGCAATAGGTTTAATGAAATAAAATCCATTATGCACGACGAGGATCGGAGTGGCAGGTCATTGCTCACAAAAGACGATTTGAAAGAAAGACTTGAGGGAAGATTGGAGGAAAACAGCTGCTAAAATCTTAGCACATTACATCAATTTTAAGATTTGTTTTTTTTGCACTTTCATCATTAACTTTCTTTGGGGTTTTTCTAAAAATTTCTTTGGTATGGACATTTTTTTACTCAGAGACCGATTGACACTGCTTATCTTAGGTTTGGCGAGATTTTCGATTGCCGCCGCCATTTTGAATCGCTGTAGAAATAAGACGTGTGATCGCACAGCAACGAGACTCGGCTCAGACTTAGGTGGGGAGGTGAGTGGACTGCCGCACACGCAATGGCGGTGATGGGGGAGCTGTGCTAGACGCAGCAAGCAAACGTTCTTTACTTTCTGGATGACCCTCGTATATATATATATATCCATTTAACTATAATTTTCAGTAAAAAAGGCTACTAATACAATTATTACTTTAAACATTTTAAACACGGTACCCTGTTAGCGAATTTCCCCTATAGGGATTAGCGAATTTCCCCTGTAGGGAAGAATCTATTACCGTAGGCCCAAGACCATGATAATTTTTTGTTTTGAGGTCCCCAGATGCCAAAAACACTATTCGTTCAAATTTATATATGTATATATATATATATATATATATATATATATATGTCCGTGAGCACGATAACTCTCGTAAAAATGATTCGATTTTGATGAAATTTGGTATAAACGTGTAAAGCAACATTTATGACTTTAAGTTCGAAAACCAGCCAGATCGCTCCATCCTATGGGGATTTTGTACCCCGAAAATGGTTTTTTGAATTTTTTACATATCATTTTTGAAATAGTCAAATATTAGTTTTCACCATTGGATTCAGCTTAAAAAATACACAATTTGGTATTTTTATCATTCCTCTACGTCAATTGGTTACCGAGATATTGAAAGTGCTAAACACAGTACGTTGTCTAAAGTTATTCTTATGGAGTAAAAGAAAAATTTTATATCTCACTTATTTATGATCTTATATTGACGAAACTTGGTATAAGGCTTCATCTGGTTGTGGTTTATTGATATTTGCTCAAAGAAAAAACAACTTTTTGCCAAAGGCTCCCGTAGCAGCAAACCTGCGTACTCAGCCCCATGTTATTCTTATGGAGAATAATTAAATGCTATATCACCCCTAATTATAAACATAATTGAATAAAAACTGGCATACGACTTCACTAACTGAGTTATATTGATATTAGCATAAAAACCCACTTTTTGTGTTCCTTGTTGCAGCAAACCTGCGTACTCAGCCCCAATGTTATTCTTATGGAGAATAATTAAAATTGTATATACCGCTTATTTGTGAATATATTTTTATGAAACTTGGTAAGTGGCTTTATGTAGTATTAAGACATTTATAATACATAACATTGAAAATTCACTGAGTATGCAGGTTTGTTGCGACAGGGGCAGTTTTATTAATCGTCTCCATTATCATTATCTGTGAATGCATAATTCTTTCGGTTTTGGTAGAATCTAAATTTGCCCCCCCACACCGTCTACTTTATTGTAGATGTAAGTTCAGTTCATTCACTGTCACAACACAAGTGCTACTAAGGTTTATTGCTTACAATGGGGGGAGGGTTATAGCCACATTTTGTGGGGGAATAGCGCCATGAGGCTTGGGGGGGATGGGCACCCCTGTGTGACACCCTGTATAATAGTTTAAATTCAGTAAGTACGAAGGTTTGCTGTGACAGGGTAATAACATAAACTGACAAAAATGTACAGCTGGAAAATATAAATAGTAAGTCAATTGACGCTACACTCTACCGGAACAAATAATAACCTTCTCAGATCAAAGAAGTTATCTTTATTTGTAAAACTTGAATTCATTTTGTTTTTAATACATTTCAAAAACCTTTGTACAACTGAATGAATTAGTGTTAAACTGGCACTACTTTAATTATTTAACTATGAAACATATAAATATAAACATTTTTAAATAGTTTCTTGTCATTAGTAAATAATATTTTATTAGTATCTCGTACTTTACTAATATAAATTTTTCCCAACGCTTTACCTTATGGGAATCTTCCGATTTTTAAATGTTAATTATTAAAAGACGGTTAAATGAATGTGTTCCGTTTTTGTACTGGTAGCAAAGAATGTAATGTAAAACATTTTTGTAAGACGTTGATAGAAATCCGTTCAACCGTTTTCAAGTTATTGCGTTTCGAACACACACAACCACACAACCACTGACGGACAACGAATTATTGTCTCTGCTAATACATAGATGGTCTCACTTAGCTCGCTCATCAATTAGAAAGTTGTTAGGATTTCTAAGACCTTTAAAATTATATACTTTTTGATATACGTTACTATCTGACTTTTTGGAATGTAAACATTCTCAAAAAATGTATTTTTTGTTATTAGCGAATTTCCCCTATAGGGAAGAAGCTATTACCGTAGGTCTCATGGTAAGACTTAAACCCGAAACCTTAACTTTTTGTTTTGAGGTCCCCAGATGTCAAAAACACTATTCGTTCAAATTTATATATATATATATATATGTGTGTGTGTGTGTGTGTGTGTGTGTGTGTGTGTGTGTGTGTGTGTGTGTGTGTGTGTGTGTGTGTGTGTGTCCGTTAACACGATAATTTGAGTAAAATCGTCCGATTTCGATGAAATTTTCCTCAAATGTGTAAAGTGACTTTCAAATGTGTAAACATTCATGACTTTAGGTTCGAAAACCATAAAAATCGGACCATGGCAAGGGGTGATTACGGGGGTTTTAAATTTTCCAAAAATCAGTTTTTTGCACTTTTTACCTTACAATTTTTAAAACACTCAATTTTCGTTTTGAGCATTTTATAGAGCATAAAAAAACAAATGATAAAGTATTTTAAATTATTAACCTAGGTTAAGTGGTTGCGGTGAAGAAAATCCAATAAACCTGCTCATAAAATCTCCCATGTTAATCTTATGGGAAAAAGGTTTTTGGCTTTTCCTCAGTTCATTTTAATGTAAACTTCACATTTGCTTTTACCAATCAATTTAGCTCTACAATACAATCATATTGGTGTTTAAATTGTGATTCTCCGTCCAACCGTTGCAGAGATATTCAAAATGCTAAACACAGTACGTTGTCCAATGTTATCCTTATGGAGAATAAATACAATTTGATATCTCGATTATTTATGAATGTATATTGATGAAAATTGATATGTGGCATCACGTAGTACTGGTATATTGATATTTGCACAAACAATTGATGTTTTGTTGATTATCCCAGTAGCAGCAAACCTGCATACTCAGCCCTAATGTTATTCTTACGGAGAATAAGTAAAGTTTTATGTCTCCCTTAATTATGAAAATAAATTAATAAAACTTAATATGTAGCTTCACCTGGTTGAGTTATATTGATAATTGCATAAAAACACATATTTTGTGTACCTTGTTGTAGCAAACCTTTGTACTCAGCCCTAATGTTATTCTTATAAAGAATAAATAAAATGCTATAGATCACTTATTTATTTATGTATTTTTATGAAACTTTGTAAGTGGCTTTATGTGGTAGTGAGAAACATATGCATGCATTGGAAATTCGCTGAGTACGTAGGTTTGCTGCGACGGGGATATTTTTTAATATGTTTTAAAAAACTGGAATGTAGTGTATCAGGGGAAAGCTGAGTTCAATACGAGTAAGAAATTTGAATCAGAATCAAAATATGTCTTGTGGTTTAGCAGATACAGGTTATTCCGTAAATGTTAATATTTTTGTAAAAATTGCCGCCATTTTGGATCGGATAGAGATAAGTGAGTTCTGTTTTCACCAAAATGTTTGTCTGTCAAAGGGCTTTAAAATGATGCGTAACATGACGTGTGTTTACATTTGAAAATTCCGAGATTTGAACTAGTGGCCCTCAGTTTTTGGTACACTCTGTATTTTAAACGAGTTAAAATTATTTTTACGTTACTCCTTGGGGTTGACTTAGTGCGAAATCGTTTTACTTCATCCTTCTAGGTCAAGTGGTTCGTCAATCGGTTTGAGACACCCTGTATATACATATATGTTTTCACTCTAGCGGTCACAATTATTGTTCGAATTACTTGAAATTTAGTAGAGACATTCCTTTTTGTAGTCATTTGGACAAGTCCGTTGGATAAAATAATTGGAAAACCCCTTTTTCGAGTTTTTAATATACAAATTTTGAGACCTTGTGCCAGCAAGTTTAAAAAAACGCCCGATGTAAAATAATACATATTACAATATAGAGCATAATAAACCAAAAATTGAAAGCCCTTCCTCATCACTTTAATATAAATAGCACCGGCTTATTAAATAAAATGTAATTATTTTATTTTATTATATAAGTACGTTATCTTATGGGGATTTTGAATTGGAATCGGGGTTTTCACACTTGGCGTAGTTTCTTCATATCTAGTACCCCCCACACCATACTTTAACTCATGCCTGGACCTCCTTCTGACCTTATAGTGCACAGCATCGCTATCCCAACATAAGAATAGAACCAAGAGCATCATAACAACCAAAAATAGGCATGTTTTCCAACACATGGTAGAAGTATTTGTTGCAACACATAATTTTGATTTTTTGAAGTTGTTAATGTGGAAATTCACTCCCCTCACGTCATCGTGGAGCGTGCGAACTCGTTATTTTATTTACATAGTTACCTGCTATATAACAATTACTTGATGTGAAAAATAAGTGAGTACAAGGATACAATATATACTAACTGTACCTATTTTTACTGGCCCATTAGCATAAATTGAAACTCCTAAATCTGCTAGCCTACAGCTGGTGCCAGACGTGGGGAATGTAGAGAAAATTAGGGGAATTCGAGACGTTCCACGGGTACTTCGTGGAAGTAGAAAACTTGGTATTTGAATCAGGAGATCTAGATCACAGTTTTTGCAAAAATATTTCTCCTTGCAATATTCATAATTTTTATTTACATTTTTACCCTAATTTACCTGGCCTATAACGAAATAAAGGTTATTTTAAACATACAAAGGCAATACTATTAAATCCCCCACGTAAACAAAGTATTTTCTGTCTCGATAATAGCATACTATTTAGGGAATCATTTAATTATCTGTGTACCTCAAGCTATCGACTCGGCCTTTTAAAGACAATTATCGGACGTGACTAAGTGACAAAATAGTTGCCCGTGGACAATATAAATGATCCCATCCAATATCTGAAGCCCATAATCGTCACTCGAGGTCCACCCACATTGGCGCGGATTCCAGACGACAACTTTCTCCCTCCTTGACCGATCTTAATTAATTTTGAGCTGTTTGTTTTTGTCGTGTTTAAGTTTTTGTTCGCATTATGTGCAGCCGCGACGGCCAAAGTGGTCACGTTACGAAACGTTCAGAGACAAATAAGATTGCCCTAGTGGAAGTGATCAATAAAAATCAATAAAAATATTTTTAGTGATACGTAGTGATATCACTACGTCATTGGATCAATACGTATCACTAGACATCAATAAGAAATTATATTGGTTCTATTGTCTTTAAATGGTATTATGTAATTAAAACACAACAAATAATTTACTAACAGGTATATTTTAAAAAAAAACCCTGCCGCAGGATACCTGCATACTCAGCGAATTTCCAATAAATATATAACATAACACATTAAGCCACTTAACAGGATTCATAAGATATATATTCAAAAACAAGTGATATTTAAAATATTAATCACTCTCTATAAGAATAACAATGAGGATGAGTACGCAGGTTTGCTGCAACAAGGAACACAAAATAATGGATTTGTATGCAAATATCAATAGAACTCATCTAAGTGAAGTCACATACCAAGTTTCATCATATACATTCATAAATAAGCGATAAATAACATTTTAATTATTTTCCATAAGAATAACATGGGGACTGAGTACTTAGGTTTGCTGCTACGGGAACCATAGGCGAAATTTTTTTTTTTGTGCAAACAACAATAAACCATAACCAGATGAAGCTATATACCAAGTTTCATCATTTTATGTTCATAAATAAGCGTGATATAAAATTGTTCCTTTTCTCCTTAAGAATAACATTAGACAACGTACTGCGTTTAGCACTTTCAATATCTCAATAAACAATTGACGTAGAGCAATGGTCAAAGTACCAAATTGTTTTTTTTTAAGCTGAATACAATGGTGAAAATTAAAATTCCATTTAAATAAAAATAACATGTGAAAACCCCAAAAACTCATTTTTGGCGTACAAACCCCCCAAAAACCCCCCTTTGGATGGTGCGTTTCGTCTGGTTTTCGAACTCGTTCAAATAAATGGTACTTTACACATTTGTGCAAAATTTCATTAAGATCGGACCTTTTTTACGAGAGTTATCGTGCTTACGGACACACACACACACACACACACACACACACACACACACACACACACACACACACACACACACATATATATATATATATACACACACATATATATATATATATATATACATATATAAAAATTTGAACGAATGGTGTTTTTGACATCTGGGGAGCTCAAAACAAAAAGTTATCATGGTCTCGGGCTTAAGTCTTACCATGAGACCATCCATAATAGACCATAATCCATGACACCATAATAGACCATGGGAATAGACCATAATGAGACCATGGTAATAGCTTCTTTCCTATAGGGGAAATTCGCTAATAAAAAACACGATAAAACATAAACAATACGATAAAACAAGAAATTTATGGCCTAGACCCTAATACTTACCTACTTACTTGTTTAAACTAATTCAAAATCCAACAAAAATGCACCAACAAACAAAAAAATCAGGCCCTATATTAATTTACTTGTTCACATAAGTTACACAATAAACACTAATATTAGGGCCTATATACTATTTACTGATTTCCTTGATCTTCTTGTTCATTATGGCAATTTTCTAAGCGATGTCCTGGCTGACACTGCCACTTTCAAGGAATTTCCTTCAGGATTCTTTTGAAAATTTCTGTGAACAAATAAACGTGCAATAAGTTAGTATATGCTAATAAAAACGTGAAATAAATGTTTAAAATTAATCATTTTACATCACTACTACATTTATACTTCTGTAACATTTTATTATGACTTTTTTGCATGAATCAATCGTCAAGATGTACAAGTAAAACGTTTACTTGATAAAACGTTAAATAGATACCAGTAGGTATATAAAAAATCACATTTTGACATACCAGTAACGATATTTTATAAATTTTTGGTAATTTTGTTACGTTGTGAAAAAAACGTGACAATGATTTTCATGTAAATCACTCATAAACATGTTACAATTTTTCACATAAAATAAATAGGCTACTTGAAAATCTTTTTTTCATCTCTATTTTAGCGAATTTCTCCTATAGGGAAAAAGCTATTACCGGAGATCTCATGGTAAGACTCAAGCCCGAGACCATGATAACTTTTTGTTTTGAGGTCCCCAGATGACAAAAACACTATTCGTTCAAATTTATATATATATATATATATAATATATAATATACATTTAAGAAATTAACACCATTTTGTTGCAATATTTCGAGGTATTCTCTTTAGCAAGCACAAAAAATGAATAATATATAATATATATATATATATATATATATATATATATATATATATATATATATATATGTCCGTGAATGCGATAACTTGAGTAAAAAACTTCCGATTTCAATTAAATTTGGCTCAAATGGGTAAAGTGACATTCATGTATTTAAGTTTGAAAACCAGAAAAATTAGACTATGGGAACGGGGGTTTATGGGGGTTTTAAATTTTCCAAAATTCAGGTTTTACATTTTTCCCCCTACAATTTTGAAAACACTTAATTTTGGTTTCGACCATGATATAGAGCTTAAAAAACAACTAATGTAGTATTTTTAATTATTAACCTAGGTTAACTGGTTGCGGAGAAAATCCAAAAAAACCTGCTCATAAAATATCCCATGCTAATCTTATGGGAAAAAGGTTTTTGGCTTTTCCTCAATTAATTTTAATTTATACTTCACATTTGCTTTTACCAATCAACTCAGCTCTACAAAACAATCATTTTGGTGTTTAAATTGTGATTCTACGTCCAACCGTTACAGAGATATTCAAAGTGCTATACACAGTACGTTGTCCAATGTTATATATAAATACCCCCGTCACAGCAAACCTGCGTACTCGGCGAATTTCCAATGCATATATATGTGACTCACTACTACATAGAGCTATTTACCAAGTTTCACAAAAATACATACATAAATAAGTGATATATAGCATTTTATTAATTCTCCATAAGAATAACATTAGGGTTGAGGACGCAGGTTTGCTGCAACAAGGAAGATAAGTAATTTTTTTCAATTATCAATACAACTGAACCAGGTGAAGCTAGATACCAAGTTCTCTTAATGTAGATTCATAATTACGGGAGATATACAACTTTACTTATTCTCCATTCGAATTACATGGGGGCCGAGTATGCAGGTTTGCTGCTACGGGGACTATAAACAAAAAACTTGTTTTTATGGTAATATCAATATACCACAACTAGTTGAAGCCACATACCAAGTTTCATCAATATACATTCATAAATAATCGAGATATAAAATTTTATTTATTCTCCATAAGGATAACATTGGACAACGTACTGTGTTTAGCACTTTGAATATATCTTGCAACGGTTGGACGTAGAACAACGATTAAAACACCAAAATGTTTTTTTTTTGAGCTAAACACATTAATAAACAGAAATGTAAAGTTTTTAGTAAAACTATCTGAGAAAAATCTAAAAACCTTTTTCCCATAAGATTAACATGGGACACGTTTTTTTTTATTTTCTCCGCAACCACTTAACCTAGGTTAATGATTCAAAATACTAAATTATTTGTTTTTTAAGCTCTATAAAATGGCTACAACCAAAATTGAATGTTTTTAACATTTTGGGGTAACATTTGCAAAAAACCGATTTTTGGAAAATTGTAAAAACCCATAATACCCCCTTAATACTTTTAATACCCCATAAAACCCCCTTCCCATAGTGCGATCGATCTGTTTTTCGAATTTAAAGTCATAAATGCTACTCTCCACATTTGTGCCAAATTTCATCAAGATCGGGTGTTCCTTTCAAAAGTTATCGCGGTAACGGACACACACACACACACACATATATATATATATATATATATATATATATATATATATAAATTTGAACGAATAGTGTTTTTGGCATCTGGGGACCTCAAAACGAAAAGTTATCATGGTCTCGGGCTTAAGTCTTACCATGCCACCTACGGTAATAGCTTCTTCCCTAAAGGGGAAATTGGCTAAAAATGTAACAATGATATTTGCACAAAAATTTGATTTTTGTTTACTATCCCCGTAGCAGCAAACCTGCATACTCCGCCCTAATGTTATTCTTATGGAGAATAAGTAAAGTTTTATATCTCCCTTAATTATGAAAAAATAATAAAGCTTAGTATGTAGCTTCACCTGGTTGGGGTATATTGATAATTGCACAAAAACATTTTTCTTCTCTTTTTTTGCAGCAAACCTGCGAACTCAGCCCTAATGTTATTCTTATGGAGGATAAATTAAATGCTATAGATCACTTATTTATTTATGTATTTTTATGAAACTTGGTAAGTGGCTTTATGTGGTAGTGAGAAACATATGCGTGCATTGGAAATTCGCTGAGTACGCATGTTTGCTGCGACGGGGGTATTTCCCCCCAATTCTACCTTTGTGACATTTTATGCTAATTTTGTAAGTAGGCCTAGCTATAAGGGTCATCACAGATCTTGACTTATGGTTTAGCAAGTGTTGGGTATGGCGAGGGGAGGATACATGGGATTATTCATTTTTAATTTATTTTTCCTACATAATGTTAAACATTTATACAACCTTACAATCGTACATATGTTTCTGTGAGCGATATATTCAGCGCAACGTCAAAACAATCTTGTTTTCTGTGGGCAGGCCTGGTGGTGTGGGCTCTTGTTAGGCACCGGCCAGGCCGGGCCCCCCTCGATGAGCCCGGGCCCCGGGGCAGTTGTCCTCCACTGAGTACGGCCCTGCATCCATCAATTATTAACAGCTACTATAATAATAATAATAATTTTGGTAGGTCTCAAGGATAATTGAAAATCTTAGACCTTGGGTAATTGAGTGTGTAGCCTACTGTACCCAATCGTAGTATTTTAACCTTTATTCTTTAACATATAAGCCTAACAGAAAAAGTTTCAAAATAATTTTACCTGGATTTCTTCTTGTGTAAGATGTTGATTTATTGAGGGTCCGCGCCAGTCCTTGATGACTCCCACAATGTGTTTTACTTAGGCCTCAGCAAACTGATTCAGAACAGCTCCTAATCATAGACACGTGATAATTAAAATACAGTAATTGATTAGCAAACAAACTAACAATTTCCTGACCGAAAGCACATAGTTAAGTCATATGCCTACTTTATATGTATCGGCTCATCAGCCACTGAACAAAGTCGTTAGAGCCCCACCAGGTCGAGCAAGGAAGTTTTCCTTTGTATAAAGCTAGCAATTAAAATACAGCTTAAAGGCAGTATTTCCTAGCTGCCGAATAACACTGCCGATTTTGGTGGCAAATTTTTTAATCTCGCAGGATGGTCAGTGCACCGTTTTACGCCAAGAGCATTTTCCTAAACTGCGATATTCAAGTGCGGAATGGGTGCACACACAATGATTGAGTGATTAGCCTAGAGTCTTTTGACGGTCATTGTCACCACGCCTGTGTTAAGGAAGTTTAAAAGAAGAAACATGTGTGCTGTTTTGACGTCTTTATCGAAGTCTTGAACGAAGAAACAGATTTTCTTATTGAACTCAATTTCTAGAAGTTCAAAATGACAGTAGTCGTTTCCAGAGGTGACAGAAATTGTAATCTATGTATAATTACATACAAATTAAATTGTTTTTCTTTTAAAAGGTTTCCTTAACATTCCTCCTATTTCATTCCATAATGTCTCTTTTATGGTATTCTTTAATTCTGAAGTAGAAGTAATCCATTAATCCGCAACAACTCAAACCCTGCAATTGGTTCAATTAATTATTCGTCCTCGGACGTCGAAAATTTGAGTTGCTTGGACGACATAAAGACACGGGCACAGTCTAACCAACACTCAATGTACAATACAGAGAATAAACGTTACTCAAGAGTTAACCAACACTCAGTGCAAAGAAAAGAAGTCACTCATAACCGGTGTCTAAAATGCTGCGGAATTTGGCAGCTAGGAAAACGTATGTAGGCTACCTACTTTATGTGTAACAAGTCAATGCCGAACACGGCAGCATAAAATCACAGCGTTATTCGGCAGCGTAAAATCGCAGCGTTATTCAGCAACTAGGAAAACACCCCTTAACCAAACTGCTGTGAGATGGCTGACAAGCAGCATAATAGAAAAATGAGTTTTCATCACAAATTATATAAAATGTTCCATGAAATGTAATAAGCCTAAGGAAAAACATAAAGTTTCAATATCAGTAAGATACACACTGCTTAACTTAAGCAACATAAAAGTAGTTATTGAGGTTATGCCTTAGGAATATTCTTAGAATAGGTACCGATAATAGTTCATTACCTGCTAATAAAGTAATGATTCAATACAAAATATGTAAGTTGTGTACATCCAACCCATCCAAGGGTAATAACTCTTTTTTTAAATTATTAGAGAAATTAAACAAGGTTAACCAAGAGTAAAACTACTTAAAAAGGGAAGTATGTTACTTACCAAGGAACGGTATAGCTTTAATACAAAACTGTATAACTGTAGTAACTCTTGAATGGAGATTGTGATAATATATTCAAATAACAATTAACAACCAACCAAGCCGGCAAAATAACATATTAAGCTTTAGTTGCCAAACACGGTTTACTGATTTGACCGTTACAGCTTCCAGCAGCCCTCTGTCGTCTGTTGGGTTGGGGAGTTAGGAGCTGCGCAGGCGCCGCGCGCAGTCCTCCCTCCTTTTTAAATTTTTTGAAATACTAAAACTATAAATAAAACTAGGTAGAATAAGTTAAATTAATAACGAATCAATTAAACTAGTAATATAATTAGTAAATATTTTGCAATAGCAATTCTACAGGCCTAATCCTAAGCATAGTTAGGTCTATATAAATATGTATATATATTTTTACTTTAATTATTTAACATAATATTGTTAATTAAACAAGAGGTCATCTACCTGTAAAATGTATGAAAACAGTTAAAAAACTAGTTTAATTCATTGATTTTTTTATTATAAATATGTAGTAAACATTTCATAGAAAAACCAGCAAATTGCTGGGATTGACTTGTAATAATACAGCAATAACATTTCATAATTTAGAAATTATATATAAGGGCACGCTCCTCCTAACGGCAAGTTCGTAGGCGGCGCCAGCGCGCTCCACAGCCACGACCACATTTTAGGACCCACATTTTTATTTCATTTTCAATCTGATTTAGGTATTTTTTTGACTACTCAAAATAAAGTAAAGAGTGATTTTTGCGAGTAAAAATTCGAATAAGTATTACAGATTCCCAGAAAAAATGGTCAAACTTAACCAAAATAATTAAATCGTTTATTAAATATTATAATTTATTTTCAAAATATCTTCCACAGTAACACAGTCTCTTATCTTCCACACATTATATCTAGTCGGACATAAATATTTGCAATAAAATTTAATTTTAGAGTATATGTTTTTGAAACAAATTGTTGTGTTGAATTATTTTCTCAGGTTGACAGTTAAGGCAGCTCACGTGTTTACAAACATTCTTAAACAGCCATGATTGTTCTCTAATTGGTTATTCGTGTCACTTTGTTGTTTATGAATTTTCAATTAATATCATATAATCTATTGAAAATCACAATTTAATTAAAAACCGAACACTAGTTATTCATAATTGAAAATACTAGATGAATAACTACAATACGCACAACACAATACAAATTGCAACCATAAAAGGATGATATCCTTTATTATTAATACTTTTTTTTTAGAATTGGATTTTTTGGATTGGAATTAAGACGTAATCTGCAGCGCTATTTAAATTTGACTTGGTACTCCATAGTATTTAATATTATTTTTATGTTAATTTCTAGACAAAATCAATGTCCAAATCATCCATTACATAGCATTTACATAATAAATTCCTTAAGTCTAAATGTATTAGCCTTATGATATTCTGCAACAGGCAGACTCAAATATCATAAATTAATGAATAATAAATTCTCTAATAACGAAATTAAGGTTCTCCATTCTTTAATAAACCTGTTTTGTTTGTTTGTTTTTACTTTGAATAATGCCAAAAATAGACGGCGGAAAAATACAACGGAGTACAATCGGCAACCAACAATACATACAGTGAAATGATCAACTCCGTGTGTTTAGGAATAAATGGGTAGTACAATGAGAATAGCAGGTTCAGTTTTTAATTTTCATAATTAATTTACACATTCATTCTGGTTCAATTATATATAAAAAATCGAACACAACATTTAAATTTTTTAAATCTGGTTTAAATCTTACTACTCGCATCGAATTCAATATGTTTAAATAGATTCAATAATAGTATGAAATTATTCACCTACTACTTCACATTTTTTTGGAATTTAGCTAATACATCAAGGGTGAATTTTAGGACCTATTCTTTTTCATTTATATATTATTGGAGTCTAAAAACATTCCAAATTCTCCACTACAATACTGGACGCTGATTGTAAAGCAGAACAACATAGATGAGTAGGGGCAGAAGGAGAGTCCTGGGACAAGAGGAGCCACAAGGTGGAGGTGGAGGACCTCCCCCCGTCATTGACGTTGACCTGCTTTTTTCGCGGATTTTGTTTGCAAACTTTTTATGCCCGACTTTTTTGGGAACATTTTTTTCGAAATTTTTTATATTTTTATTTTATTTTTCATAGGTGGATTATTAACAACGGACCCTTCTCCAAATTAATTAGAGTAGGGCTGTTTTTTGTGCTAACACCTGGGCTGCAGTTGCGATTGCCCGTGGGAAACACCCCGCCGAGAGCTTCCCAACCCACGACCTTCGTTATGCTTTATTGACATTCTCAGAAAGAGGGTGACTTTTGTCCACACACCTGCGATGCCCTTGCACCCAACCGTGGGACATCCAGCACTCTAGGGAAAACTCCAGCCTTATTAAACAGATGTGTCTATCAAATCTGTGAGGAGAGAAGTGTAATGATTTAAATATCATCAACGAAGGGGGATATATCAATATATCCCACTTTATCCTCCAATATCAGCCTACCTTTATCAATTTCGCGTTTCACGAACTGCCCTCTTAGCCTACGCCTGATCAATGAGACAACGCTCAGGAGGTAATAAGGTAAGGCAACGCTCAAGAGGAGCAATAAGGTGAGGCAACGCTCAGGAGGAGCAATAAGGTGGTGGAGGTGGTGGATCAAACAACCCATGGTTAAATGATAAGGAGGTGGCTCAAATCTTGGGCTACGCTAACCCTAAAGAAGCAATCAGAGGTAATGTTACAGGCAAATATTGCAGAACTATGCCGGAATTCCGGGGGAGTGAAACTCACCCCCTAACCAAGGGGTTAACAAAACATTCACCCCTTTGAATTTTCAACTACAAACAGTTTTTCATCAATGAACCAGGATTATACTCATTAAAATTTCATCAACGAAGGGGGATGTATCGATACATCTCCCGTTATCTTCAAATATCAGTCACCTTCATCAATTTCGCATTTCACGCTCTGCCCCTTAGCCTACGCCTTATCAACGAGGCAACGCTCAGGAGGAGCAATAAGGTGAGGCAACGCTCAGGAGGAGCAATAAGGTGGAGGAGGCGGTGGACCCAATTCAAAACACTGCCTTGGGGCCATATCCCACCTCAGCCCGAAGCCGACCCTCGAGACGATAGAGTCTAGAACAACTGATGGTTCTCAGTTCTGAGTTTATACTGACCATGCTTTCTAATGGAGGGTAATACTTCACTTGTAATATACCTTTTGAATGATTTAGCTTCTGGTTTCAAGGAGCGCAAAATAAGAGATTATAATCCAGATTCATTGATGAATGCAGACTAATACTGGAATTTAAAGGGGGATGCGTTGACGCACCCCCTCTTGCTGATTATGCTCAAAGCATTATACTTATCTTCATCATCAAAATTAACCCGCTCTGCCTTTTTTGTATCTTGATAACCTAGTATTTGAGGCACTTCTTTACCCTTGAACCAAGCATTATCACTACTGTCAAACAGTACAGTAACAGACTGATCATTAAGCACATAGGAGGTTAAGTGAGTCATTTTATAAGTTATATCAAAAAGCGTAAGGACCTCTCACAGTACAGGAGGAGCGATAAAGTGGTGGACCCAACCAGAGAGAGATATATGACAGATGTAGTTGAGACCCAGACTGGTTCACATTCATTTCGTGTTTCACCCTCTGCCCTCTTAGCCTACGCCTTATCAATGAAGCAACGCTCAGGAGGAGCAATAAGGTGAGGTAACGCTCAGGAGGAGCAAGGTGGTGGAGGTGGTGGACCAATCAACCCATGGTTCAAAGCTAAGGAAGTGGTTCAAATCTTGGGCTACGCTAACCCTAAAGAAGCAATCAGAGGTCATGTTACAGTAGATAAAAATATTGCAAAAGTATTCCGGGATTCCGGGGGAGCAAAACTCTCCGCCATAACCACTCCCTTGTTGGACGTTTGAATTTTCAATTCCAAACAGTTTTACATCAATGAACCAGGATTATATTCATTAAAAGATCATCAACGAAGGGGGATGTATCGATACATACCCCGTTATCTTCTAATATCAGTCTACCTTCATCAATTTCGCATTTCACGCTCTGCCTCTTAGCCTACGCCTTATCAACGAGGCAACGCTCAGGAGAAGCAATAAGGTGAGGCAACGCTCAGGAGTAGCAATAAGGTGAGACAACGCTCAGGAGGAGCAATAAGGTGGAGGAGGCGGTGGACCCAAGTCAACACACTACCGTGGGGCCATATCCCACCTCAGCCCGAAGCCAACCCTCGAGACGACGAAGAGGAGGAGGAGCATTGAGTGGTTGTGACAACACCAAAGACCCTGACTTGACTTTTTCCATCGTGTATAATAGTCTAAAAATCTAGTCATTAGTTTGCATCTACGTTTATCCTCATCATACTTGCGAATGGATTTCACCTTTTCTTATATAGTCCATAAATGAATTGCATCAAGAAAATATTAATTAAAGCAGGTTCAGATATGAAAGTTACACTAGAATCATTATAAGATCGGTCTACCCCACTTTGGGGTGGTAAAGAGAGGTCCGATCTGGACCTCCCTTATGGCGGGGTGGGGAAGGGGAGTCCGACTAGCACTTCCGACATTGTTTTGCTGTGTTTTTTTCTAACATGGATTTGTAGTACTTTACCTGGGTTAGCGTAGCAAAAGGGGGGTGTATTGATACACCCCCTTCGATGATTATGTTCAAAGCATTAAACTCATCTAATTCAACAAAATGTACATTCATTGTCTGATTGTGACATCTTGTAATCTACTGTATTTTTTAGCTTCTGGTTTCAAGGAGCGCAAATTAAGAGATTACAATCCAGATTCATTGATGAATGTCGACTGATGTTTCAAACAAGCATTAAAAATGCAAAGGAAGAAGGATTTGAAATGTTCTACTTTAGATAACAACAATCGTCAATTGAATTGTAGCATACGCGTTTAGTAATCAGTCCGTGCTTGTGATATTTGTGTACACCAATAACAATTCCAAGTAATTGGGGTTTGAAGAAGTTTGTTCGTTGATACAAAATTTCAAGTAAACTATGTTTGAAGAAGTTTGTGTTTTCATTATCACACAAGCCACAATACTGGGTTATGTCTACCCACAAAAATGAAAACCAGCAACATCACGTTGCTGTGTTATTATGCTTTGTTAAGTTAGGTTTGTAGATGGTTATGCTCTGTTAAATTAGGTTTGTTGATGGTTATGCTCTGTGAAGTTAGATTTGTTGACGGTTATGCCCTGTTATGTTAGGTTTGTGCATATAAATAGGAAACATTATCAGTCATATCACGTCGTTAGGTTAGGTTATGCTCTGTTAAGTTAGGTTTGTTGACGGTTATGCCCTGTTAAGTTAGGTTTGTTGCTGAATATTTCAAAAAATCGTTACCCTTTATTTCGGTTCACCGTAATAGGTATTAAAATTGTAACATTTCCTTATATTTATATTTATTGTGCAATAGGATATTACAAACAGCATTAAACAACTTTAATTATTATCCCCAACACTCATACAACACAAGACAACGCTTTCAAAATATGGACTTTAATAGATTAGTCATGCATGACACATTACCCCTAACTGCAGGAAAACATTTGTTTAGTTTTTTACCTCATAAAATAAAAAATATAAAAGATTTGAACAAATTTAAACTGAAACAAAAAAAATACCTTGTTAGGAATGCATTTTACTCAACCCAAGAATATTTTATAGTATGAATTAACATTATACCTATCTTAGATTTAATTTGTTGTTGTATTATTTAACATTTGTATTTAGTTTTGTATTGAAGCTATACCGTTTGTTGGTAAGTAACATACTTCCCTTTTTAAGTAGTTTTACTCTTGGTTAACCTTGTTTAGTTTCTCTAATAATTTTAAAAAGAGTTATTACCCTTGGATGGGTTGGATGTACACAACTTACATATTTTGTATTGAATCACTACTTTATTAGCAGGTAATGAACTATTATCGGTACCTATTCTAAGAATATACCTAAGGCATAATCTCAATAACTACTTTTATGTTGCTTAAGTTAAGCAGTGTGTACCTTACTGATATTGAAACTTTATGTTTTCCCTTAGGCTCATTACATTTCATGGAACATTTTGTATAATTTGTGATGAAAACTCATTTTTCTATTATGCTGCTTGTCAGCCATCGCACAGCAGTTTGGTTAAGGGGTGTTTTCCTAGTTGCTGAATAACGCTGCGATTTTACGCTGCTGAATAACGCTGTGATTTTATGCTGCCGTGTTCGGCATTGACTTTTGTTTTGGCAAATTTCCTCTACAGGGAAGAAGCTATTACCGTAGTCGGCATGGTAAGACCTAGACCAAGGACCGTGATACCTTTTTTTGAGGTCCCCAAGTATTACACATATATATATTAATAAGTAATATAGGAATGAACCTTGAGTACCCATTTGTAATGTTTTTTATTTTACACGACATATTTTTCGACTTTCAAGTCATCTTTACAGTATATATAAATAAACAAAGAAATAACAATCAGATGGAATTGAAATAGTGTAACTATTATATGGTTTTTGGTATATTTTTCTTGGCTTATATTATAACCGTTGGTGAAGTTCTTTCTTTGCATGTATCTTTTGAGAAATCTTACCTTAGAAATCTAGTTAGTTCAAGTAGTCCTTAAAATTTGGATTTCGGATCATCATAAAAAAATGCCCCCGTCACAGCAAACCTTCATACTCAGCGAATTTCCAATGGACGTATAAATGTCTTAATACTACATAAAATCACTTACCAAGTTTCATAAAAATATATTCACAAATTAAATAAGCAATATATACAATTTTAATTATTCCCCATAAGAATAACATTGGGGCTGAGTGCGCAGGTTTGCTGCATCAAGGAACACAAAAAATGGAGTTTTATGCTAATATCAATATAACTCAACTAGGTGAAGTCATATACCAGTTTTTATTTATTTATGTTCATAGTTAAGGGAGACATAGCATTTAATTATTATCCATAAGAATAACATGGGGCTGAGTACGCAGGTTTGCTGCTACAAGAGCCTTTGGCAAAAATTGTTTTTTTTTCTTAGCAAATACCAATGCACCATAACTAGATGAAGCCGTATGCCAAGATTTATTGGTGTACGTTCATAAATAAGCAAGATATAAAATTTTTCTTTTCCTCCATAAGAATAACATTAGAAAACGTACTGTGTTTAGCACTTTCAATATCTCGGTAACCAATTGACGTAGAGGAATGATCAAAATACCAAATTGTGTGTTTTTTTAAGCTGAATACAATGGTAAAAACTAAAATTTGACTATTTACAAAATTATATATAAAAAATCCAAAAAACCCATTTTTGGGGTACAAAACCCCCCAAAAATACCCCTTCGGATAAAGCGATCTCGCTGGTTTTCGAACTTATAAAACCAGTTGTTGTATTTTCGAAGTCATAAATGTTGCTTTACACGTTTATAACAAATTTCATCAAAATCGAATCATTTTTACGAGAGTTATCGTGCTCACAGACATGTATATATATATATATATATATATATATATATATATATTATATCTACAGTTTCGAACGAATGGTGTTTTTGGGGTCTGGGGACCTCAAAACGAAAAGTTATCATGGTCCCGGGCTTAGGTCTTACCATGCGACTACCGTAATAGCTTCTTCCCTATAGGGGAAATTCGCTAACACAAAATATATAAAAATACAACAACAAAAAATACATACAAAATCACAAAAAATATACATATATATCAAGCAATCTGAGGCATATAATAAATTATTTTTTCTTTGATCGTCTGATTTCATTAATTTTGTAAAATAATGGGTTTTGCGCATTATTTTTCACTGCGTTGATTATATTTTATTTGTAATTTTGTAAGTTTATATAAATGTGGAGTTCTTCTTTGGTATTCATGTTTTGTCCTTTATTTTCGTATTCTAACATTTGTAGGTTCTCATTAATATTTTTATAGGTATGATCTGTATGCCAAATATATTCTCAAAATGACGATTTTTATGACGTCATGTTGTTATATCGTATGACCTGGATGTGTTCATTTTATCTAGATTTGAAACTCCTCCCTGTTTGGTTGATACAATAACTGCTACAATCACTACAAGTTGACTTACAGATCCGTGGTTTTCAAATTCATTATTTTGAAGATTTCTTTTGCTAGTGAATTTGTGTTTGATGGAATGAGTTATTTCTTGTTTTGTAACTTAATTTATATTTGGAAGGATCAAATGTTTTCCTGATTGCTTTGTTTACTGTGGAACAAAAGCTAAAGACATAAACTTAGTTTTAGATTTATCATTTTTGTTTTTATTTTTTATTTTTTATTTCAATCATATTTTCAATTAGGTCTGATTTATAACAATTTATTTTCGCTAAGTATCTCAATATGTTTTACTCTTCGTTATAATTTCCTTCTGCCATTGGAATGTTGTCTGGTGATAATTGAATAAAATGTCGATTTATTATGGATTCAAGGATGATTTGAATTTGCTGGTACCAGACGAACCGCAAAATCCGAATGGGGGTTTTGGGGTATTTTGTACCCCAACAATATTTTTTGGGGGGAGGATTTCACATGTAATTTTTATTTAAATCAAATTTTAGTTTTACCTATTGAATTCATCTTAAAAAAACAGTGTATTGATCATTGTTCTACGTCAATTGGTTACTGAAATATTGAAGGTGTTAATCACAGTACGTTGTATAATGTTATTCTTATGGAGAAAAAGAAAAATCTTGTATCTCGCTTATTTATCAACATACACGGACGAAACTTGGTATGTGTAATCCATACATAACCCTATAAGTATATACTCCCCGTGTTATTTTATTTTAGTTTGCTCCCCCGCCCCAAGTTCAGGAGAGAATATAGCGCTGACTGTTTCTGCTAATTCACCTTGGTCTCGTCATGCGCGCTACTGTTTACCTTTAAAACGTCAAAATAAGTATGTTTATTTGTAAACAAATTATTTTCTGTATATATATATTTTCAGCCAGCTGTTAGAATTTTAACAATTAAACAAATTTATCCGTAAATTAATTTCAGAGGAACTGAACTGTGTAAACTAATTTAATTCAATTTAAATCCGGTCTGAATAGAGTAAAATATTCGATTGTGGCTCTATCTTTGTTTGAGGGGCACAGTTATCACTATAAATCGTTTTTCCATAAGCGGGTCCCTACTTATATGGTTATGTATACATTGGTATGTGGCTTTATCTAGTTGTGGTTTATTGTATTTGCACAAAAAAAGTTTTCGCTGATGGTTCCCGTAGCAGCAAACCTTGGTAATCGGTCCCCATGTTATTTTTTTAGAGAATAATTAAAATGTTATACTGTATATCGCTTATTTATGAATTTATATAGATGAAACTTGGTGTTTGACTTCACCTAGATGACTTCTATTTGCTTAAAAGTCCATTATGTTGTGTTCCTTGTTGCAGCAAACCTGCGTATTCATCCCTCAATGTTTTTACTATGGAGAAAAATTAATATTATATCCATTGCTTATTTTCGAATTATATATTTGTTATGAATCCTGGTAAGTGGCTTAATGTGTTATTAAGACATAAATTAAGTCATTGTAAATTCGCTGAATTCGTAGGTTTGCTGTGAAGGGAGTATTATATTTTAAATCTGAATGCACTTCGATGGTTTTAGATTTAAGGAAAAACGTATGAGTTTATGTATACTGTTTGACGTAACCAATGCTTGGTTGTATAATGTTCTGGAAATTAAGGAATTTTTTACTTGAATGGACGTAACCTCCAAGTAATGTAATACCGGTGAATCTCCTCCGTAAGTATAAATTCGTCGCTATTATCTTTGCGAGCATACCGATGCTGTATATATAACAATAAATACACCGTTATGCTAATATGTAAGGGGTGCATGGTTGTAGCTGTACCCTGCCTGAACTGCCTGTACTGCATGAACTGCCTGAACTGCCTGAACTGCCTGAACTGTCTGAACTGCCTGTGCCATGAATGATTTTTCTTCACAAACTGCGTTCACTCATTGCGTAGTTTGGTTGCGTAGTTTCGTTACCAGTTTTGGTTCGAACTTCGGCCTTGGGGCTGATCAGAGCCATTAGGTGAACAATGCACCGCTGTCTTGGGAAATGTTGGGTAATGCGCTGTCTGGGAACTGGACCTTCCTCTGATGTGTTAGAGTCGCCGCTACATTGCGGAAGTTCCGGTCTGTTGAGGTAGCATAGTCCGTTTACTTAAGAAACAATATATCGACGATAAGTTACGTAAACTAAGTAAAACCATTGACTATAAATACTAAGGAAGACATCCCATCCATATGGCCCAGCTGTCCCACTTTTAGTGTATGCTAGAATTTAAAATTGAAGTAGTTTCATTGGGTCACCGACAGATTGTGCTGCTGTCAACTTTTTATTTTAGTTATTTACTTTAACTTTTAAAATATCTCCACCTCAGAAAGCAAGTGATAATCAACTGATGTTTGCTTCCTGACACACCAACTGATTTATTATCCCCTCATTGAGAGGATAAGTATTAGTTGACAGCAGTATACTCTGTTGGTGATTGTTGTAAACTACGACCTCTTTCAATCCTGGCATACACAAAACTAGGGACACATTTTACAATGGCAATGAGAAGTCTACTTCAGTATTTATAGTCAATGGTAAAACGTTCATTCGTCACCAACTAGGCCTAATCACCACATCTCTGTAAATCTGTATATCTGTACCTCTCATGGCTAACATTCTACAGAGCCTTACGGAATAAAAATTCCTTCCGTTTCCAAGCCACTTACATTTTACAAGTTTTCCAGAAAAAGACCGCAATAACGCGTTGCTCGTTGTAGTCTAAGCATATTTTTGTATGAATATTTAACATAATAGATCGAAAAAACCTATAGCCGTGCATGATGGAAAGATTACCTCAGACACTTTTCTGCAAATGGGCGGTGAAATTCAAATCACACAATTGTCTATTATAGTGAGCTGACCGCTTTCCACACCCTACTAGTATTTTAACTTAAAATTAAGAAAACAAATAAACACGCTTACTCAAGATATACAATTTTTTTTTAATTTATCATTGTATTTTTAATTACAATTTTCGTGGGTTAAAGACAAGCTGGGGTAAACAATCGTTGGTACCACCAGTTTCAACACGCTAGCTCCAGTAAGATGATCAAAAAAATAATCAGACTTACCATATGCATCAGTCACCACCTTCCTTTTTTATACTTACAATTCTGCAATAAACACATACCGTAATAAAAAATGAAATAAAATGATTTGCGAGACCCCACAAATATATAAACATACTGCCTTCTATCCTAGACTCTAATATGAGTAAGGTTTGCTTGCTTGAATGCTTGCATTCTTATGCTTGCTTGCAACTCTGAGCTGAAAAACTGCACTAACTATTTCCTTAAAATGTTGGAAATAACTAATTTCTGGTATAGAAATAAGTTCTAGAGAGGACTCATCTCCATAAAAACTAATTATGTAGAAAAACGAATATGAAAAGTTAAACAAATTAGCATTGATCGTATGGAGTTTAAAATATAAAAATACCCCTGTCGCAGCAAACCTGGGTACTCAGTGAATTTACAATGCATAATATATGTATTAATACCACATAAAGCCTCATACCAAGTTTCATAAAAATGTATTCACAAATAAGCGATATATACAATTTTAATTATTCTCCATAAGAATACCATTGGGGATGAGTACGTAGGTTTGATAAAACAAGGACAACAAATTAGTGTTTATGCAAATATAAATATAATTCAACAAAGTGAAGCCACATACCAAGACCCATCAAAATTAATTAATAAATAAGTGATATATAAATTTTAATTGGATAATTGAACGAAGTGAAAGTATCTTTATTCACAACTTCACTGCTTAGACTGGTAAGAGAATCAACTCAACTGGCGTGTCTGTGACCACAATAACTCGAGAATGCCTCGACAGTTAAACTTAAAATTTTCCAGAAAAACTTAACAGGTCAAAATCTCGGTCAAGTTCGTTATTCAGATAATTTCGTTCAGTATTAATCAAATTATCTTAAAACCAAATTTATTTTTTTTCTCCATAAGAATAACATTGGAAGCCATTTTAGTGGTACTTGAATCGTTAAAATTTAGCCGACGTCTATGTTTCAACAACAGAGTAACAATAGTTAGTTTACTAGAGTATACTGGATAACAACAGTTTTTTTACCAACAAAAAACACACAAGAGAGATAAATCGAAGTATTATTTATTATTTTATAAATTATTAAGTGTACGTTTAAAAAAAATCCATACAGTTAATATTCCCTTAGTACGCCTACTCTGTGTAAATATCGTCAGTCGGACAGAGGCAACGATTGTAACCGTGGCAGACGACAGACGACGCGTGTGGCAGATCGAAAAACTCAAAATACCTTTGTGATGACTGTAGATAATAAGATATTAACTTAACTTATAAAATAGTTTGTTTTATTACATTTTCCTAGACAATTGGTAATATTGTGTATTGGTAATATTGTGTTTGTAAAAAGTATACAAAGCCTCAATTTGTCTAGAAAGCGTTGATGAAGTTAGTCACAGTAAGCGAACAACTTTAAAATTTATTTTTGTAGGACAATTATTTGCTAGGTTATATTTTCACTAAATTAATAATAAAAATTGTCTACATTACCTAAAATACATTACCAGTAATGTAGTAGGTAACCACAATAAAAGCTATAGATTATTCTAACCAAACAGCTTTTTTCGGGAGGTTATCTTGGAATGATTTGACATAGCCTAGGATTGGATTACAGTAAGAATAAGCCGACATTAAACTGGCAATACAATGTTGTAAAATACTTTAAACACATTACCAGGAATGTTGTAGTGAACCAAAATAAAAGCTTTAAACTATTCTAACCAAACTAAGCCTTTTATACAGGTTATCTGAAATGATTTGACAAATCCTAGGTTTGGATTATACTGAGCTGTTTTCATCATAAACTTGGACCTATGGTTATAAAATGTAGGTCTATACACTTAGGCTACTCGCCATTTTAGAAGTTTCATGTACGGTCTTGGACCAACCCATGTTTATAGAATTTAATTTCATGATAGCCTAGGCTATTGAAATATCATTTTGTAAAATACGACTGTTGAAAAATACTTTAAACACATTACCAGGAATGTTGTAGCAAACCAAAACAAAAGCTTTAAACTATTCTAACCAAACTAAGCCTTTTGTACAGGTTATCTGAAATGATTTGACATCTCCTAGGTTTATATTATAGTGAGCTGTTTTCATCATAAACTTGGACCTATGACTATAAAATGTAGGCATATACACTTAGGCTACTTGTCATTTTAGAAGTTTCATGTGCGGACTAGGGGCCAACCCATGTTTATAGCTTTTAATTTCATGATAGCCTAGGCTATTGAAACAATATATTGAAATCTCATTTTTCATCTAAATAACTGGGCCTGACGATTTATTGTTAATCCTTAAGGATATTTTGACTTGGCCTATAGAAATTGTTAACATTAGTTCATATAGGAAACTCGCTGTTCTCTTAAAAGTTAAATTAACCACACTGCTAAAGTCACTCCTTAGCCCAAAATGCTCTGTTTGTTCTAAGATAACGCACCCATGCCAATCCTAACAACAAACCATGCCTGAAATCTTCAATTTATTTTAAAAATAAATAAATTTACGTATTTATACAACATTTACTTTGATAAAAACAAGTGATAAATGTATGTATGTTTTTTTACGGATAAAATGTTAGGTCGGCGGCGGGATCCGAACCTGCGACCTTGCGCTCCAAGAGCCAGTGCGATACCCTCTCAGCTACCGCGATAATTGATTCTTAAGGGGGAAGTGACTAAAACTATAGCTATATAGACATAAAATCCGGATTCTGGCGGCAGTTAAATGATAACGGAATGTATTCTGATGATGTTACTCAAATCAGATATTGAATCTTTTATGAGACTCGATTTAAGTTTGATCATGTGTTTAAATTATCCTTATACGCGAGGAATGAGCGTACACCTAGTTATTATCCATAAGAATAACATAGGGACAGAGTACGCAGGTTTGCTGCTACGGGAATAATCGGTAATTTCTTTCAAATAACAATAGACCACAACCAGATGAAGCTGTATACCAAGTTTCGTTAGTATATGTTCTTAAATAAGCGATATATAAAATCGTATATATTATTTCTCCAGCCTTTTTTTTGTCAGTCCGCGAGATCTTCCTTTTACTTTCTCCCCCTATACATAGTATATGGAGAAAGTATTGTTTTCGTCAAAATTTTCGAATTTGAGTTGTTAGTGGAAATATTCGTTTTGGTGCTCCCTGAACCCAAAAAAGTGGTTTTTACGTGATTTATGTGTGTGTGTGTGTGTGTGTGTGTGTGTGTGTGTGTGTGTGTGTGTGTGTGTGTGTGTGTGTGTGTGTGTGTGTGTGTGTGTGTGGTGTGTGTGTGTGTGTGTGTGTGTGTGTGTGTGTGTGTGTGTGTGTGTGTGTGTGTTTGTGTATGTGTGTGTGTGTGTGTGTGTGTGTGTGTGTGTGTGTGTGTGTGTGTGTGTGTGTGTGTGTGTGTGTGTGTGTGTGTATGTGTCTGTGTGGATGTGTACAGAGCTAGAGCCCTAACCAATGGGCCGATTTTTATGAAATTTGGTATGTAGGCACTAATCCACGATATATCCAGGCGTTTTTTCATTTTTTTTAATTTTTTATTTTTAAGGGTATTTAACCCCCAAAAACCGCCAAAAATCATGAAAAATCAAAATTTATCGAAAATGGCTCCAACGATTTTGATTAAACTTTGGCCGTTTGTAGAACTTTAGTTTTCCAATAAAATGACACCAACCGCGTGTCTGTAAACATTCGGGTTCAGAAATTACAGGACTTAACATCAAAAATTCAGTTTTTTTTTAATTTTTCATAAAAAACATAAAAAATATTACTATTCACCATTAAAAATAGCTCACAAAACTAAATAATTTAGCATTTTGAATTACTATTCTACGATTGCTGGTTAAGGAGAAAATTGGAATTTTCATTTTGCGGTAAACGCAGTACGTTGTCCAATGAAATTGTTATACACAAATTACTATTTCTCTCTTATTTACGGATAAATTTCATTAAAACTTGATATGCTTGTCAAGTTAGCATTGACCAACAGAGGAAATTCAAAATATGTTGCCCCTTAATAACCCTGGGGGGGATAGGGGGCATTTCCCCTCTTAAAACCACGAGTGTAAAAATGGATTCTGTAGTGCCTCTAAAGCAGGGATGTGGGTGGATGTTTTTAAAGACAACTTGTTTACAAGATTTTCTGTACATTCGACCGTGCTTTGTATTCTATATGTAGTAAAGAAAAATTAATTTATTCATTAAAGTTGGGCTATAAGGGAGAAAGTATGTGTCAATTTCCTGATACCGTTTATTTACTTTCTCCCTCTATACATAGTATATGGAGAAAGTATTGTTTTCGTCAAAATTTTCAAATTTGAGTTGTTAGTGGAAATATTCGTTTTGGTGCTCCCTGAACTCAAAAAAGTAGTTTTTACGTGATGTCTGTGTGTGTGTGTGTGTGTGTGTGTGTGTGTGTGTGTGTGTGTGTGTGTGTGTGTGTGTGTGTGTGTGTGTGTGTGTGTGTGTGTGCGAGTGTGTGTGTGTGTGTGTGTGTGTGTGTGTGTGTGTGTCTGTATGGATGTGTACAGAGCTAGAGCCCTAACCAATGGACCGATTTTTATAAAATTTTGTATGTAGATACTAATCCTCGATATCTCCTGGCGTTTTTTTCATTTTTTGAATTTTTGATTTTTAAGGGTAATTATCCCCCAAAAATCGCCAAAAAACATGTAAAATCCAAATTTCTCAAAAACGGTTCTGACAATTTTGATTAAACTTTAGTGGTTTGTAGAGCTTTAGGTTTCCAACAAAATGACACCACCCGAGTTTCTGTAAAAATTCGGGTTCAGAAATTACAGGACTTAAAACATCCAAAATTCAGTTTTTTGATTTTTCATAAAAAATCATAAATGTTAAAATAATATTACTATTCACCATTAAAAATAGCTCAAAAAATAAATAAATTAGTATTTTGAATTATAATTCTACGATTGCTAGTTGCGGAGAAAACTGAAATTTGTATTTAGCGGTAAACGCAGTAAGTTGTCCAATGTTATTGTTATGGGGAATACACAAATTACCATTTATCTCTTATTTACTGATCAATTTCATTAAAACTTAATATGCAGGTCAAGTTAGCATTGACCAACAGAGGATGTTCGAAATATGTTGCCTTTTAACCCTGGGGGGGACAAGGGGGCATTTCCTCTCTCAAAATCTCTGTGTGTAGCAACGGACTCTATAGTGCTTCCTAAAAAGGGATTTGGGTGGATATTTCTGAAAACAACTATCTTAGACAATTTTCTGTTCATTTATCTGTAGTTCATATTCTATATTTAGTAAATAAAAAATCATTTTTTTCATTAAGGTTTGGCTAAAAGGGAGAAAGTATGTGTCAGTTTCCTGATACCGTTTATTCCTTAATCAAATTCCATGATTTACCCCTCATTTTAAAGCTTATCGTGCCGGCTATTGATGGAAAATAAACCAACGGTCTAAAAATGTACCGCTTCTCGGAAATTTGAATAATATGAAAGATAAACGAGTTCGCACGCAGCACGCTTACGTGAGGGAAGTGAATCTCCACGTACAAAACTTTTAAAACTCAAAACCAGTGTAAAAACATAAATTTATTCAAATTTTATTGAAATCTGAAAACATTGATTTTTTGGCTGTTCTGATGCTCCTGGTTTCATTAACCTGCAATGCTAGGAATACAATTTTGCGCATTATAAGGTTGGGAGAAGGTCCAGTCAGGGATTAAAGTAGACGCCAGGTTGCTGGGGATGATACAAATACACCAACAAATTAAAAACTTGTCTGACCCTTTTTGAGCCTAAAACCTTGACATTTGAAAGAACAATCCTCCGAAACAGTGTTTATTGAGTTTTCCAAATGTTTAGCCCAACGAAATTGTCCAACTGATTATAAAAAGGAACGTCTCTACCAAATTTGAAGCAAATCGGGCAAAAAATGCGACCGCTAGAGTGCACACACACACACACACACACACACACACACACACACACACACACACACACACACACACACACACACACACACACACACACACACACACACACACACACACACACACACACACACACACACACACACACACACACACACACACACACACACACACACACACACACACACACACACACACACACACACACACACACACACACACACACACACACACACACACACACACACACACACACACACACATCACACACACAAACATATATATATATATAATTTTGAACGAACCCCCAAAACGTGTTCAGAGGGTCACGTTAGGAACTTCTATGGTGGTCCCGGGCTTAAGTTTCACCGTGCTAATACATGCTAATAGTTCACTTTCCATAGGAAATTAACTAATAAAGGGAATAGTTTGTTTTGACAGGAGCAAAAATGTAAACAAAAGAATATCTGATCAGCTGACAAGATTGGTTCGCAGTGCGGAATTCCGCACGGGTCGACTAGTTTTTCTTATTTTCCTTAATAATAACATTGGACAAGGTACTCTTCAACGTACAACTTTTCAATATCTCTGTAACCAATTGACGTAGAGAAATGATCAAAACACCAAATTGTGTGTGTTTTTAAAGCTGACTTCAATGGTGAAAACTTTTTAAAATATTATATGTAAAAACTTTAAAAACCCATTTTTGGGGTACAAAACCCTCTCAAAATACCACTTCGGATGGGTCGATCTGTCTGATTTTCGAACTTAAAGTTATAAATGCTGTTCTACACGTTTGTACCAAATTTCATCAAAATCGGATCTTTTTTACGAGAGTTATCGCACTCACTGACATATATATATATCAATATCAATTTCTGCTATCTTCTGTAGAGCTTCTTCAATTGAGATATTAAACAATATATATATATATATATATATATATATATATATATATATATATATATATATATACAGTTTCGAACGAATGGTGTTTTTGGGTTCTGGGGACCGCTAAACGAAAAGTTATCATGGTCCCGGGCCTAGGTCTTAGCATGCCGACTACTGTAATAGCTTCTTCCATATAGGGTAAATTCGCTATAAGAACCATAACTGCTGCTTATAATTAATCTATGAACTCTCAAAGTAATAATTGTAGTTTAAGTATTAACATGTGGTTTCCTGAGGGAAGTAATTAAAATCATTGAATCATTAAATGTCATGCTTGAGGCATGACATTTAGAATTTATATAAAAAATGAAACAAAGGGACATGGAGCTATATTATCAACTAGAGTGACCTTAAACATGCAGAAAATAGGCAAATGAGAAAGAAATCTGCTCGTCAGTGCGGACATTACATTAAAAATTACTCTGAATCTTCTAACTAAATTAACTGCTCTTCCCCGAGCAAAGCTTGAGCCCTCAGTATGAACTTTTAATTTACTCTTACCATACTATGAAAAGGTATGGAAGAGAAAGGTATTTCATATCATACTACCATATGATATGAAAAGGCCTTGTTTGTTCATTTTGTCTTATATATGTTTTCATTGTGACGAAATCCCTTCAGAAGGTTACCAACAGTACTTTATATTCCGTAGACATTTTCCACTGTTTGAAACTGTACCTTTAGAGTTCCCACCGATCAACTGTCGTTGATTTTGCCTTTCCCTGTTCAAGGTCGATGCCTTATTGGGAGCTCGCACTATAAAATCTAGTTTATGTACCAGAAAGCATACTACCAACTATACTATGGGACACGCGCATTGCTACAACTCTAATTATTAATATTTTAAAGCTCCCTGGGACATATTACTTGTATAATAAACCTTGGAATATTTTTAATAGATCAGAGTAAAACCGTCGGCATACTTGTTAAATGTCAACGACAACGTTATAGTGAGGTGTATTGTGGTAATTGATACGTATTGTGTATTCTGCTGTTATTTAAGGACATAAGAGTACATATTTTAAGGAATAAAAAGGGAATTTCACGTCCAATAAATCGCTTTAAAGTTTGATATAAATATTTTAAATTGCTTTATACATTTCTTAAAAAGGTTGTATACATTTCTATCAAAATATTATTCCCTTTCCTTATCATTTTTCAAAGATTTTAAAACACAATTTAGTTTCAGATCAACTTGAAGTACCATAAAATTATAATAGTTTTTATAATATTCACTAAAATAGGTTTTAACAATAAATCTAATCGAAATATATTTATTTCATAATTTACGGACTTTAAATTGTAATTTGAGATGTACTGCTGTTATTATATTTTGTACTTAAACTAATAATACTACTTAACCATAGCTAACCTAAAAGCACATCAGAAAGTTCTAAAAAAAAATGCGTCGCAGAAAACTTGCAAATTCAGCAAATTTCCAATACAAACATACATATACCTCACCAACATATAAACCACGTTCCCTAGCTTCATCAAAATATATTGATAAATTAGCGAGATATACAATTTACTGAACAGATTACGCAGATTTGCTGCAAGAGGGACGAATGCAAATAGAGCATTCATGCAAATATTAATAGACCCCAACTATACATACCGAGGCATAAATAAGGGAGATATGCAATTTAATTTACTGCCCACAAAAATTACATTGAATAATATTATACAACTGTGCATGTCTAATATATATACAGCCGCATGTGTAACACACCCAGACAGGAATTCTAGACCACTTCGAGACGAACTAGAAACGTGATATTTGGCATGCAGGTAGCTTGTACCTTGAAACCCCCCGTAAAATTGCTTACCAAAATATACAATTTTTAATTTTAAAACCACTAATTTTGATCTTGAAAATTGGATATTTTAACATTGTGCTTATGGAGTTTCAAATAAAAACAAAACAAATCGTAACAGCTGTAAACAAATATCCAGTAAACTGTCAGAGCAAATTTCACATGGTAGAGTATAAACAAATTATAGAACTATTGAAAAATGAAAACATCTAGAGTGGATTTAACCATAATTAATCTAAAAAGTATACTATATAAAAAATACTTGAAAGGTCATTGACCAATAATAACAACTGGAGCGACCCCAAGCGGGGGTCTGGGGGCGGAGCCCCCAGCGAGCAAAGCGAGTTTACATATACTGTATGCATATGTTTACAAAGGATTGTGTGTACAGGTTTGATTGCTGGGGTATTTTATGCAGATATTAACAAAATCAACATTAAATATAGATAAACAAACAATAGATATCTTCAATTTGCTCTTACTCTCTGCGCAATAGTATGAATTTAAAATTTCCAAGACACTCAACAACGTTTTTCACGAAACATCTTCTGTATAATGGTATCCACCTTTTTAACGCTTTGCCGTATAACATTTGAAAGCTCTGAGTCAAACCCTGCAATGTTTAAAAGACAACTCAAAGCAATGCTTCTTTCGGGTTGCTACTACAGGGTCCGTGATTTTATTGCTGACGAGCAGACGATGTGAAGCATGATTATAAGATCAGATTGTCCACTCTAGAATTTGTATTTAGTTTCGTATTATAAGTTTATTACTATTTGTCCTTATTGTATTTTTAGAGTTAGCCAATGAATTATTGTAATGTCAACTTCTGGCAAAATAAATAACTTATGACTTTGACTTATTAACAGATCGCAACCTGATGACGCCACATACCAAGTGTTTTCAATAAATAAGCGAGGAATAAAATTGTACTTATCCTCCTTAACAATATTTTTAGATGACGTAATGTGTTTAGCACTTTAATATCTTAGAAACCGACTGACAAAGAACAGTGAACAGAATGTCAATTTTATTTTCTTAAGCTGAATCCAATGGTGCAAATTAAAGTTTAATATTAGATTAAAACAAAGATATATCACGATTTAGTGCGTTTTGCTACATCCGTACATATGGTAGTCCGATTTTTTTTTCAAAACGATAAAATACTATGATTTTGGGCTTCAGTCTTACCATGGTAATGGGCTTACTTACAATGATAAAAAATGTTTTTGTTTAGAGGAAATTAGCTAAAGTAAAAAATAAGAGATTTTAGAAATTGTATTTATCTGCAGTATATTGATATGAAAATCACCCAAGGTTTATCTGCAACTAAATTGTTTATTTGAAACACTGGATTACAGTAACAGAGATTGAGTGAGCGATTTGACAGACAGCCTACGATTCCGACCTAATCTGTACGTTATTATAACGGAATTAATCAAAAGCAACTCGCGTGGAGGGGTAATGTGTTCCACATGTGACTGCAATTATTTCGAGCCTAATATGAGGGGTGAGTGGACAGCAATCCGTATAATCTTGTGTTACATTAGAAAGGAGCCTTTCCAATCACAAGTGAACATATGGTCGAGCATTCGCTGTCATTGGGCCACCGGGCGTGTACATGGGATTGAAAACGGACTTCTATTGTACCATATGCAGTGCAAACTATGAAGAGTAGCTAAGTGACAAGGGAAATTGCATAGAATTGTACAATGTGATCTAATTGCATGTATAATTAACACTACTGAAATTGGTATTTTTAGACGTTTGGAATGTCAAACGCCTTTGACACAGTGACACAGTAATTACTTATGGGACAAATTAAATTTTATTGTTTTAATATCAAGGTTGAACTGAATAACTCAATACACTGAATATAATAACGAAAATCAGAAGCTGTATCAGTTGAAATGGGTGTGCCACAAAGTACTTGCTAAATTCATATTTCTTTTATATTTTTCAATGACTTACCGAACAGCAAAGCTGGTGGAAACAACGATTTTGTTATATACTGATCAGTTAGGGGTAAATGTAATAGGGGACAAATAGGGAATATATTGGTTAAACCCTTAAGATCATATTCATAACAATATTTTTTATCTAATGGGAATTTGGATTTTTAGCATATTACCAGCTGGTTGGGAGAATTATTTAAGTGAACGAAGTTGTAAAGAGGTGATAAAGAGCATGATTGACTACCCTTGCCTGATTGATGACTGTTTAAAATAATTAATGAACGGACAAGCAATTGAATTACTTTATGTAAATTATTGTATACAAAATATTTTACTTCGTACCATAGAATTATTAAAGCCAAAACCAGAAATAAGTTGATTAAAATTGTAATAGCTAAAGCCTCTAAAATCAACTAGTATACTATTATTCCATGTAATTTTTGAACCTCATGTTTATATTTTAATTTAAATAAACAATATATTGTTGGGTGTTATTACCGGGTAAAACTTGACACATTTAGTTTGGTAGTTTAAATAGCTGAATAATTGAATAAGTGTTGTATTAAAACTGTATTAAATTAATGGAATAGTTCTGTTCTAACGAATCATCAAGCTATAGTGTTGTCTTTAGCAATAACAATTAATGGTTTCCCATTGCTGTGATGTAAACATCGTTGAGCAATTTCACCGTTAAAACGTTTTATTATAAGCAATATTGCTTAATTAACTGTATAAGTTAATTAAAGGACGGGATTATTGACAAGTTTCCCCATATAAGTAATATGACCAATTTACTCGGAATAAACGTTGTTTTCCTGTCATATTTGTAATTTAGATTCAGTGAATAATCAATTAAAAACCTAAGCAAAAAAGGTAGATACACATGTAATAAATTTTAATTTTAGAACAGGAACATATCAACTCCATTATTATTGCTTATTATATTTTCCAACCCAATAATGCATTTAAGCGTAATCACTCTCTTTCATTATTGTTTGCATCACTAGAGTACATAGTGTATTGTTCAGTAAACTCACTTTAAATAAATAGACATTCCTAATTAACTGTGTCCAATTAATATTTTATGTCATATGTTACAATTAACGTACATGCCAATATTATTGTCTGTGTCCATTCATTGTTCTTATAAAGTTATACAAAGTGTTCACCTCAAGATCCATTTTCATTTATTTTCTATTAATATGTTCTTTTATTTAGCTCTGTACTTGGTCCTCCATCTATGATATCACCCCACCCATACATATTTTGGCCATTCGGTAGCCGGATCATGCACTTTAGCCCTTTGAATTTACAGGTAATATAAGAATTTACAGTTAGTGCAGAGCTTTTCAAGGACACTTTTCAACATGTTAGTGATAACTATTCTCAAGTTAATATGAAGTGAAAATAATCAACAATCTACAACGTTAATCTAGGGTTTTATTTCATTTCACTAATGTTGACGAACAATTTCAATGAACTTTTATCTTTTATATTTGTTTTTCAGTTCAATAGCACCACCTCGATCTGTTGAGTACCGGGCAACCCCCACAAAAAATGGATTACAGTAACAGAGATTGAGTGAGCGATTTGACAGACAGCCTACGATTCCGACCTAATCTGTACGTTATTATAACGGAATTAATCAAAAGCAACTCGCGTGGAGGGGTAATGTGTTAAATTGCATAGAATTGTACAAACGAAACCAAAAGCCAAAAAATAAAGAGATTCCAACAACCTACTCTTAGTCGGTCTTAGTCGGTGTGACTGGGGTCACAGACTTAATCAAAAGAAGTTTGTTGAGGATAAAACTAGCTGTGGATACTGTACGTTCACAACAAGAACCACTTGCTAGCCATCAGCAGAAATCCCTTATTGTTTATCTTATGGAACTTAATGAAGAATAAGGATGATTTTTACCCTTATTTTCAGCGTGCAATACTACTCGCTGATAAGGAAGCCGTTAACATTGACCAACTAGCCACAGATCAGGACGAAATTGGTGATTTATTTGCTAATATTGCAGGTAATATTGAATCACTGATAAATGTGAGTGACTCTTCTCAAGCTGGCGAAAACCGTAGCAACACTTGTTCCTTACTCACTACCCCTTCCCAGGTTCAACTTCCTAAATTAGACTTACCTTTCCTGAACAAATAATGTGTCTACCATGAAGATGCTACATTGTCTATGTACAATCGTACCAGTGACCATGCATCTGTTGTCCATCATATTAAATATGTCATCTCATCTCAGTTAGGATCTTCTAAGAAGGACATGCCCATTCAATTATCTCCCACGTTGGACCCTATCAAACTCCCATCTAATGCATGTTTTTCTTGTAACAAGCCAACTCATAAAATCTGTGCTTGTCCAGTTTTTAATCTAAGACTTCTCAAGAACGATTCAATATCGTAAAATCCAATCGACATTGTGTTTCATGCCGAAGACTTCATGATCAAAACAGTGTACTTCGCAATCTACATGACGAACATGCTCCAAACGCCATCATGCCTTATTAAATTTTGTTCAACATACCCCTCACCCTTGTCTAATTCATTCAACTTCCAATGCAATTCCAAGCCCGTTTAAACCAGGTTCCTCAGATAATATATCTCCTTCCAATGAGATGTCTGTTACATTGACTTCGCAACAACATACACTTAACCTAACCTCAAAGGTCACCGTATTGCTTGGTACATGTTTGATTCAACTACGCTCACTCAATGGCAATACTCACGTTTTCCGCGCATTACTAGATTTTGAAAGTATGTGCACCCTTATTTCTGAACGCGCAGTCAACCTCCTTCAAGCTGCACGACATAAATCCGACATCTAGTTAACGAGAATCATCCAAAATGTAACTCATAACAAAGGTCAAATCTATGCCACAATTGGAAATCTATGGCGACAACTTATTGCTCCTGATCATCCCATGTTAGTTTTGGATAAACCAACAGTAAATCTACCTCGCATTTCACTCTCTCCTGATTTGTTAAAACATACCAGATCTCCGGAAGAGTTCATCCTCAAGGTCCCCGGAAGAATCGATGTTGTAATTGGTGCAGCATTATTTCTACAACTTTTCATCCGAGACCAGTTTTCACTTGGTTCTAATATGCCCTCCTTAACTGGTACTTACTTTGGTTTTGTTATCATGGGTACCGCTTCATGTGCCTTGAGTTCTATTGAACCATATGATTTATCTTCCACTATGAATGTGTGCCTTCATGCCTCTAACAATGCAGACTCACATGACTGCATTCAACGATTTAGACTGCAAGAAAAATCGTTTCAACCTTCCACTAAAGCAATGGAAGCAAATTTATGGGATGACAATTTTTCTACTATTCATATTCCGTCACATAAACTGAAGACTTATGTAGCAAATCGAGTATCACAAACACAAGAACTGGTGCCCATTGAAGATTGAAAACACAACATCCCGTCAGAAAATAATCCAGCCGAATGAGAGTCACACCTTCTAATACCTCAGCTTGTCTCCAGTTCTATGTGGTGGTCAGGTCAAGGATGGCATCAACTATTTACAAGACCACTAGTATGAAAATTGGTTGAAGTACCGCTTCAAGGCGGCCGGAATGTTCAGTGAACTCGCTTTATATAGATAGACATTTCTAATTACCTGTGTCCAATCAATATCTTATGTCATATGTTACAATTAACATGCATGTCAATATTATTGTTTGTGTTTATTCATTGTTCTTATAAAATTATACAAATTTGTGTTCACCTCAAGATCCCTTTTCATTTATCTATATACTAGCTGCCATCGTACCCGGTTTCATCCGGGAATACAACAGTCATGTGTGCTGCATTCCGTGGTTAGCCCGTGGAACTTCAATTAATCAAGATCAGCTGTTTGTATTTTCATCAGCTCTAACAAAAATTAATGTTCATAAGAAATACATGTGAACTTTGAACTCCCGTGGGGCAATCCCTATAGGATTTTCAAAACGAAAATAGACCGCAAGTTGACCAACATTCAATTTGAAAACAATCAATTTTACCAACATCAGGACATGTGTTTATTTGGTATATAAGGAAAATTCCTGTAAATTTTCATGCCAATCGGTTCAGTAGTTTGTGAGTGATTGAGGAACAAAAATCAGACAGACAGACAGACACACACCATCCCATTTTTAAATATTAGTAAGGATTAATACTTAGGGTCTTTTCTTCACAGTCATAACTCGATAACGGCTGGGCGGATTTTAACGTTTGAGGTGTAAAATTTAAGGTATTTTAAGTAAATTTGCCAATGGGGCACGGAATTTTAAGAAAGGCTATCACTTAAATACGTAATAGGCTGGATTTTCGGAACAGTGGCGCTATCCGAGGGCGGAAGTCTCAACTACTTGCTGATTGAAAGTACGTTGTTATCATACGTTTTAAAAGCAAATGTTTTGTTGTTTTTGTTTACAACTGAAGAAACCTTTCGTTGGGTACAAACTTGCTCGGATTCGAGCAACAGGACAACTAGTATCTACTAATTGAGCGAAGAGCGAAGCTCTCTTTCCCTCACTTTGTCACTTATTTGTAACGGTCTCACAGTGTAATGGCTTTACCGATTGATATGAAATTTGGCTAGTAGCTAGGTGATACCGAGGAGAAGGTTTTTCCTTAGAGAGATTTGCAAAAGTCCTCCTAGGTTACGCCCCCCTGGGTCTTAAAGTTCGCATGTAATTGTAATGGAAGAAATATTTTATTGGGTTTATGTCACATGTTTTTAACTGACTTAATTTAAATTAAATAAACAGCTGTTAAAACTGTCGCTGTTTTGTTTACATTATTTTAAGTTTGTTTACTAAATGTAGCGTTCTTCCCCGTAGACCTTCTTTGTTCGCGCTCGTTGTAACTGTTGCTTCGCTCATTTACGCGTCTAAAGTGTAACGGCAGGCCATCCTCGTATATATTTCCAGACAAGTTGCAAGTTTCACTGGATTACAACTAATTTATTGCAATTTCGATGGACATGTAAGATTCCCTTTCCTGTTTAGTTTTATATATGTATATTAGGTTTGCCGAACTTAAGCAGTTTAAACATTCAGTTTGAAATTTTACATCCAAATTGACTGCTCTAGTTATATGTACTTGTTCAGTCCAACATAACGAGTTTTGTTTACTGATAAATTTTTTTCTGAAATGTAATAATTTCACTTCAGGATCAAACTGGTACGGTACACCTAAACTTAACGGTCATTATCTTATACTTACCTTTTGGATTTTGCTGAAGACCAATTTCCATTAACGTTATTCCAAATCAATTCTTAGTTCTTTGACTTTTAAGATAAATTATGATAAACTGGAAATGTTATGTTTCTCTGAAGCCCAGGATATTTTGAACTTTTTATATGATTTAGTGATATTTTTAAAATTGATAAATTGCCCATACATCATCTTTATATACATTTTACAAATCATTCATGAATATATGATTGAAGACTAATTTACGGTTGACTAATTGTATAAAAACAATACCATACTCATTCGATACAGTTTCTTGACAAAATTGATACAAAAACGACAGTTAAAACCACGTGGTTACAACCATTTACAAGATTAATTCGGTCCTGTTTCTGAAATAAATCACAGACAGTTCTGCGTTTCCAATTAAATCCATTTGCCGGTTCACAAATCAAACTCAAACCCGGTCCACATGTCTGTTCAAGGTCGATGGGGGTGTCGTAACCGGTGACGAGGACTTGATGACGTCACTGGTCTGTGGCGGTCTCGGTCACCGTGCCACGGCTACCAACCTCCGCCGGTGCCAGGGTTGCCGTAGCCACCCTCAATACGACGACATTCTTCAGTGACAACTGTTACTTAGCAGTTAATTAAATACATGTTGTTTATTTCAATAAACCTCATGTAAGGTTAGTTTTTAGAATGATTTGTTATAAATCAAGAGATCTTTTTTAAAGCGTAAAAACTCGTTATCAATTCTTAACCAAGTCTGGCATGCAAATCTTTAAATTGCAGGATCAGTTCCTTTTTGAAAAAGGAAAGTTTTGTTTTAGACATCTCTTCTTCCCGAAGATTAGGCAGGTTCCAGATTACAATGTGATACAATGTGATATATCAAATAAGGCTTAAAATAGATGTTGTCTCTATCTATCGGATTTTTAGACACAATTTACATTTTAAGTTTAAAAATAAATAAATAACGCAACACAAATTTCCAACCGAGTATTTGAACCATTATTCAACTTGATATCACCAGATATATTTTTCTCTCTAGAATACACTAAAATTTCACTTGTAATTTGTTAGTTATATAACGACTGGTTTCAGGTCACTCGCGTACTAAGAGTGTCGAAACTCCTGCTTAAGTCAATGGGACCAAAACTTTCATTCCTGAGGCACAGGGACAGCACAGGTTTAAAAGTCATTAGAGTGAAACAGAAATCAAACCGAGGTCATTTGGGTAACCATCAGCCCTTGGGTTGAGCTATGGGTGGCGTCCGTATCGTGTGTTGCAGTGATATCGGTGTTGTTTCAACCACAGTCTCGACACTACGATTCCTCAAAAGGTGAATAATGGCATGCTCGTGAAAGGACCCATATCTACCCGCTATAAAACCGTGCAAGATTAAAGTAGTTTCTCGCAAGACACGTTAGGCGGCGAGAACTACCGGAGCGGAACCTCAAGTATAGGGCGTCGGAGTCGCCGCTGCAGGGCGCCGCGCCGCTGAATGTATTACGCCCGGGACAGCCCGATAAGCGGTTTACGATCTGGCTGATAGCACTTACTGACGTAACCCGATCTCGATTTTACCCATAAACGGTCTGAAACCGTAAAAACTTCATTGCTGTGGTTTTTAACTGTTTTAGCGCCCGAACGCAAATTGATGCAGAGGGTAGTACACTGAAGTTGCGGCATGGAATGACTTACATCAAGTATTCAAATTGAGTAATTAATGTCTCAAAGAGTCATAAACTATAAGTAGTGTGAATGAGCTGTGTTTTATGGTAAGCGCCTTTTCAGGCAGTATTTGGATCGGTATGTAGCCTGTATGCAAGATCGGTATTCAGCTCCTATTTGTAATTAATTATTATAATTTTTTAACTTTAGATGCAAAAACCATTCGCTGGAATCATATGAAAAATATGTACTGAGTTAAGACGTGAATTTGTATTACTCAATAAACTTATGATTTAAGGTAATTGATATTCACGGTAGTTTCTTCACAATAGAGCCAGTTAAATACTAAAATCCTGTTTAATATTACTCTTGTTTCAGTCTACTAATCGATATAGTTGGAAGCAATTTCAAGTTTCTGCCTATTATGATTTAAAGCGTTGCGTGATTTTCCGTAAATGGCTTCCATGACACTCATGTAAGTTTAATATACGGGCTCAATCATACCTTTCGCAAGAAGAATCGGGACCTCGGCAAATTTATGTAGATGTGGGAAAGATTAGCTGGATATTTATATGGGCAAGTGCGTGAGCAGCGGCGCGTGGAGAGTCGTGGCTGGCTGCCGGGAAGTTATTGTCTGATCTTGCACAACAATAACACCAGGTGGTATCTTAGGGCCACATAAAGCTCGGACAGTGTGATTGTGGCCGATTCTCAGCTTCACTTCCGCTGAGAATTTCTCCTAAGCCGACGCGATTCCCGGGGATTAACGTGGTGTCTGGGTTGGTGAATGAGAGTGAACGGAAGACATTCGTGAAAGAAAGTCTAAATAACAAAAAAAGAATATTGTTATAATCAACCTCATTCCAAATCTTAAATTACAATATGAAATAACAACTCTCAAAGCTTAGACTTACCCTGTATATGTTTTAGTTGTAAATAATTAGTAATGTATGAATGAATTACCTTGCGTATCGTACATAGTATTTGTTTCCTCAAAATGCAACTAGCAAAACGTTAATATCGCAACCATTGGAACACTTGGACTTCCATTTGATCATAAAAAATGTATAATTCCTTGGGTTTTTTAAAATGTAATGACCTTACACAATATTATTAGGGTATTAATGTTTAGAGAATAAAAATGAAACGAAATTCTAGATTCATTCTAGCTGAACTCAGATAACTTTTTGATGTTAGCTACACAATTTTTGTAACAAATGTTCGACATTTTAATTAATAACAGCATTATGATATTGTTAATAACTGTGATTTCTCAGCCTTAAAAGCTCAGCACACCAATGAAAGTCGCGTTACCACAGGTAAAGCAGTAGTTTTCGTAATCTGCACGCTGCAGACACATTGCAGCCGTTAGATAATGAGTAGTCGGCTACAACCGTGCTTCCGCTGCTAACTTGATCATACTCATTAAACCACTCATGAAGGCCAAACAGTGTAAATGTCAAAATCCGTCCCTTCATACCCTTCGGCACCGTTCCGGTACCTTGCACTAGAGTGAGAAACATTGCACCGCACCAAGTTAAACGTCTGCATATTTAAAAATGTACTCAGACTAAACTTTTAGTAATTAATTACCTAGAGCCAAGAATATGAGAAGGAACACCTTTGAATAACCATAGCCGCTAACTCTTTGACTTTCAATTCGAAATGTCGCGATAGCCAACAAAGTTGTTTTCAGCCTTGTAACCTGAGACTTTTTGATCTATTCGCTGTCGACCAGTTTAACAAATGGCATAACAACCCCGACACGTGAACTAAGAAACATCAGGCCTTGGTCGAGATGTTGTGTTGAAACTGGAATGGTGACTGGTGGAATTTTGAAATTAGCTGTCAAGAGTTTTTGTCAAGTGATTTGCTGACACTTAAGGTAAAACCCAATACACTCAATGGGTCCACCAGTATCTCCTAACATAACATTGTTAATTCTTTAAATTACTATATATCTGTTTTTGCCATTTTCTAAAAAGAGAGGTTCGATACAAAGATAACCTCAACCGCCCCTCTCTTTAGGTGAACTTATTTGTGTTGTAGAAAGTACTTAAATTAAGTTGAAAAAACTAGGTCAAAATGAAGATACTCATTGTCCAGATTCATTGTGGTAAAGATTTAAACAATCGTAAAATTATAACACGGTGTCTAATGCACTAGTTCATTTATGAATCACGTGTAATAAATTATAATCAAAGGCGTAGACATGAGTGATGGTGGTCAGTGCCGTCTCTTGGTCAATATCGACTCGTCTGCTCTCTACCGGATAACCGCTAAACCACCTGACCCAGAGTTATACATCTATCTATCTATCTAATCTAAATAACTATACAGCCCGATGTGTAACTCTTCCACTTCCAGACGAGCTAAAAACGTGAAATTTAGCATGCACATATTTTGTACCTAGAAACCCCGAGGAAAATTGCCAAAAGTTACAGTTTTAAATTTTAAAACCACTAATTTTTATGTTGAAAATTGGAAATTTTAACATTGGGCTTATGGAGTTTCAAATAAAAACAAAATAAATCATAACACCTGTGAACATCCAGTAAACTATCAATGTAACTTTCATATGTTAAAGTATAAACAATTGATAGGTCCAATGAAAAAAGATGCCATCTAGATTGGCTATTTCCCAAATGAATCAAAATAATATACTATGTAAAAAATACTTGAGAGGGATATTGAGTTATAATAACAAACTGGAGCGAACCAAAAATAGGGTCTGGGGGCGTAGCCCTCAGCGAGTGAAGCGAGTCTATCTATAATATATACAGCCGCATGTGTAACTGTCACTCAGTCACTGACTGACTGGGGTGTACGAATTCTAGACCACTTCTATATGAGCTAGAAACCTGAAATTTTGTATGCAGGTAGCTTATAGCTTGTAAACCCCAGGAAAATCGTCAAAACTGACATTTTTTTTAGTTCAGCCCCCCTAAAAACAATATTTAAAACCCCCCGAAAAAGGCTTATTTTTAAATTACAGTTTTTGAGCTCTAGCGGCCGATCGGATGCATGGTCCTATCAAAAAACGGACACTTTTTTAATTTAAACTTTTTTCCAAGATTTGTTCGTGGTTTTTAATGGTTTGTCACTCTAATGTAGAACTTAGAGGCCTAATATTTATCACACAGTATTCCTACATTACAATTAGTACCAAGCAACACTTACATGCCCAGATTAAATATCATAAACACCAAAAAAATCAAAATCTTTGAGCTTTTGTAGATTTTTTCGTGTTTTTCGGGTATATTTTTTATGTTGAGCTCTGTCGATGGTAAAATCCCTTATAAATCATGTCATATTTGTTGCAGAAGGCTTGTAGTTACCCAAAGTCATAGCATTTTAGGTTGTTAACGATGGTCGTATTCCTTATAAGGTTCGCCTTATAAAAGACGCCTTATAAAGGCTATATTATACATCAGTTAAGGGTATTAATTTTGTTCAAGCACATAGGTAATACATGGAAGTTTAACATTTAACATACTACGTCTCCATGCCAAGTAGTATTCAGCAATAGGCATATGACCAGATTTTATAGGTTAAAAACCTTAAAAATAATCAAAGCCTTGGAATAGTTGTAGAATTTACGTCTTAAATATAATTTGAACCAATTTACATTAAACTATGGCCAATCACCGACCTGGTGGCGAGGCCCCCACAGGGGTCTGTGGGCGGAGCCCCCAGCGAGCGAAGCGAATCTAATATATATACAGCCGCATGTGTAATTGACTGACTCACTCACTCACTGACGTACGAATTCTAGACCACTTCTAGATTAGCTATAAACGGGAAATTTGGCATGTATGTAGCTTGTACCTTGTAACCCCCAGGGAAATCCCTAAAAGTTCCACTTTTGAGGCCCTTTTTGGGTGGGGAAAATTCAACTTTTTCAAACTGTCCACTTTGACCGCGTTTTGTACGGAAACGGTTAAAGATTTAATTCCCAACTAACGATTTTTCGTCAGATTTAAGATTCGATGATCCGTTTAGCCACGATTTATTAGAGAAGGAGTAATTTTGAGTATTTTAGCCTGTTAAGTAGCTAATATTTAAGCTTTATCTTGTCATTATTTTAAGATGATTAAAATTCAAAAGTGTCATTATAAATCGATGTTTTACTCTGTGTAAATATATCGATCCGGAAGAGAGAGAGAGAGAGAGGGTCGATTGGGGGCGGGGCTTGGTTCAGAAAAGTAAGTTCCTCTACGCTTTTAGCTCTCAAAACGAAAATATTCCGTTTTTGTGGTGTTCCCCTCTCCGCTTAGTGTGACAACGACGTCATAGGCCGCTTTCTCTTCACTCTTCGTCTACTCTTTGTGTATGATGGCGACCATTAACTCTGGTTAATTTTTGTTCCCTTTGTACGCCGCTTTAGGCATTTTTAACTCTCTTTTTCCGGCCAATTTGGGCTGTAGCTTACTTAACCCCTTATGTAGTTTCATATTCTCAGTGATTTTTAACCTTTAATTTGAAAGGAAGCTATTCATAATGTGAAGTAACTCATTGTTCACTGTTCAGTGCCGCCATCTTGTGAACCATAGTTACCGGGTTCCACGTTCGCGGGTTAGGTGAGCGCTCATAAATGAACATAAACATTTGGATTGCGTGCATTTAAGTGCGACATGAAGAAACTTCAAGTCAGTGACAGCAGTGTTATCTCCTCTACTCGTCATCTAGCCACATCTATTATGCCGTCACTTGTGTGCTCGTGCTGAACCACCACTACCCATTTTTGGACAACCAGGGCACAGACAATTATTACTTCCAATGCATTAAAAATAGACTCCATAAATTTATGCTGTGGCTCTACAGTGACCCTCTCATGGGTACTAACTCCCCCGTATCGTCTTAAGACATACGTAGCTGATCGTGTCACTCAAATTCAATAGCTTATTCCCGCCCATTGTTGGCCTCATGTGTCTAGTGCGGATAATACTGCAGACTGTGCGTCGCGTGGAATCTTGCATTCCCTGCACGTGAATCATCCCCTGTGATGGCACGGACCCGCCTCGTTACAAGTTCCTCATTCAGACTGGCCAAAATCGGACTTCACACCAATTGATGTGCTCTCTCTAAATGAAGTGAAACCTACTCCTCTCACCGTATTAGTCACTACTCCCGAACTTCAGTGGGATCTTCTCTCTCGGTTCTCTTCTTGGAAGAAGCTTCTCCATGTGATGACCTATGTTCTCCGGTTCGTTAGCAACAGCCGCCGGTATGAACATCTTACAGGTTCACTCTCCGTTCCAGAAGTACAGGCCACTCAACTACGAATTTTCAAGTTGGTGCAACAAGAAGCCTTTTCAGAAGAAATCGTCGCTCTACAAAACGACAAGATCTGCTCGTCAAGACTTCAACGTCTAGCGCCTTTTCTTGGTCAGGATTGTCTACTGCGTGTGGGTGGTCGCTTAAAACACTCAGATCTGTCTCAAGATGTTCGTCATCCCTGTATCTTGCCCCAGAAACATCACGTTGTTGATCTGTTTACAGATCATATTCAAATTCAACATTTGCACGTTAACATTGTCTCTCTTATCTCAACAAGTTTGTATACTTGCCGCTCGTAGCATTGTACGTTCCCGCATTTTTTAGTGCATGATCTGTTTTAGGCAAAAACCTAAGAAATCCTCCCCATTAATGGGCGACCTCCCGAAGGCTAGGGTAACCCCTGCTCAACCTTTCTTGTTAACAGGCATTGATTACGGCGGTCCCTTCACAATCAAAGTTCATAATCTTCGTTCTGTCCGCCACATCAAAACTTACATTTGTATATTTGTTTGCCTATCTACAAAGGCAGTTCACATTAAAGTAGCGACAGACCTGTCTACTGATTCTTTCCTCGCTGCTCTTACTCGCTTTGTGCTCTTTACACAGACGTCTTTGTTTTGATATTTACAGCGATTGTGGTAGCAATGTTGTCGGTGCTAAAAATGCTCTACAATCACTCATTCAATCATCTGCTAAAAGCCAAATTGAACAATTTACTCTTGATCGTAATATTAAATTTAATTTCAATCACCCCGCAGCACCTCATCAAGGCGGCTTGTGGGAGAGTGCCATCAAGAGTGCCAAATATCACATGAAACGTGTGTTAGGAACTCATGTGCCTACTCTAACTCACTTCATTACACTTACTTGTCAGGTCAAAGCCATGCTCAACTCTCGACCCCTCACTGCTCTATCAAGTGATCCTAACAATGTTCATGCTCTTACAGCTGGACATTTTTTGATAGGCGCACCTTTGGCAGTCCTTCCAGAACCCTGTCTTGCTGATACTCCTGACAACAGATTATCACACTGGCAGCTTAATCAAGCAATTATGCAACGCATCTGGAAAAGATGGAGCAAAGAATACCTCCACACTCTTCAACAACGCCTAAAGTGGAACAAACCCACAAGAAATCTGGAAGTAGGTAAATTTGTCCTGGTCCAGTTACAAGATAGTTTGGCCTCTCGCCAGAGTGACGAAAGTGACACTGGGACAAGATAGAGTAGTTCGTGTTGTTGAACTTAAAATCCAGCACGGTATTATCACAAGACCGGCAGTTAAGGTTTTTTGTTACCATTCCTGTCAGAATAGACGATAATGACAGGTTTAGCTTGTAAATAGATGTTAGCTGTAAGGTCTTTGCCATTTCTCTTGTTAAATCAATAATTGATTCAAAGCCGCCGGTATGTTAAGTAGCTATTAGTTAAGCTTTATCATTACATTATTTTAAGGTGATTAAAATTCAAAAGTGTCATTATAAATCAATGTTTTACTCTGTGCAAATATATCGATCTGGAAGAGAGAGAGAGAGGGTCAATTGGGGGTAGGGCTTGGATCAGAAAAGTAGGTTCCTATAAGCTTTTAGCTCTCAAAACGAAAATATTTCGTTTTCGTGGTGTTCCTCTCTTCGATTAGTGTGATAACGACGCCACAGGCCGCTTTTAGCAAATTTTCCCTGTAGGGAAGAAGCTATTACCGTAGTCGGCATGTTAAGACCTAGGCCCGGGTCCATGATAACTTTTCGTTTTGAGGTCCCCAGACCCCAAAAACACCATTCGTTCGAAACTATATATATATATTGTTTAATATCTCAATTGAAGAAGCTCTACAGAAGATAGCAGAAATTGATATTGATATATTGATATTGGTGTTGAAGTAGGAACCAGAATAAATATATTAGCCTTTGCAGATGATGTTGTTTTAATCACAGAAAAACTAGAGGATCTCAAGAATGGAACTGAAATATTCACGAGAGAAGCAGAAAAAGTAGGTTTAAAAATAAATTATTCTAAAACTAAGTACATGCACTTTGCAAGAAATCAGGATATTAATGAAGAACCCATAGAAATTGAAGGACTCACATTTGATCAAGTTAACAGTTTTAAATACCTAGGAGTAATAATATCAAATCAAATTACTGATGATCTAGAGATCCAAAGCCGAATAAATTCTGCAAATAAATGCTTCCACGCATGCAATAGATTACTTTCATCCAAATCCCTGTCCCACAACACAAAAATAAGGTTATACAAAACAATAATTTGTCCAGTACTCCTATACGGATCAGAAACATGGAAAATAAATAAGAAGGATGAAAAGAAACTAATAGTATTTGAAAATAAAATCCTAAGGAAAATGTATGGGCCTATATGTGATCAAGAGGAATGGAGAAGAAGACACAATAGAGAGATAAGACAACTTTACAACAGCACAGATATAATTGGGGAAATTAAGTGTCGAAGAATCAGATGGGCGGGTCACGTTTTGAGAAGAGGCGAAGAATGCAGACTAAGAAGAGTATTAGAGGGCAATGCTGTTGGGAGGCGACCTCGAGGAAGACCAAAACAGAGATGGTGGAAACAAGTGAAAGCGGACATGGAGAGAATCGGAGCAGTAGAGGAAGATGCAGAGGACCGGATAACGTGGCGAAGATTTGTTGGTGCGGCTAAATATCACCTCCGATATAAATGGCCCTGGGAATAAGAGTAAGTAAGTATATATATATATATATATATGTGTGTGTGTGTGTGTGTGTGTGTGTGTCCGTGAGCACGATAACTCTCGTAAAAATGATACGATTTTGATGAAATTTGGTATGAACGTGTAAAGCAACATTTATAACTTTAGGTTCGAAAACCAGCCAGATCGCTCCATCCAAAAGGGTATTTTGGAGGGGTTTTATACCCCAAAAATGGGTTTTTTGAATTTTTACATATAATTTTTGAAATAGTCTAATATTAGGGTTTACCATTGGATTCAGCTTAAAAAAACACACAATTTGGTATTTTGATCATTCCTCTACGTCAATTGGTTGCCGAGATATTCAAAGTGCTAAACATAGTACGTTGTCTAATGTTATTCTTAAGGAGGAAAAGACAAATTTTATATCTTGCTTATTTATGAACGTATACTGACGAAACTTGGTATACGGCTTCATCTGAATATGGTCTATTGATATTTGCTCAAAAAACATTTTTTGCCAAAGGCTCCCGTAGCAGCAAACCTGTGTACTCACCCCCCATGTTATTCTTATGGAGAATAATTAAATGCTATGTATCTCTTAATTATGAACATAAATAAATGAAAACTGGTATGCGACTTCACCTAGTTAAGTTCTATTGATATTAGTGTAAAAACCCATTTATTGTGTTCCTTGTTGCAGCAAACCTGCGTACTCAGCCCCAATGTTATTCTTATGGAGAATAATTAAAATTGCATTTATCGCTTAGTTGTGAATATATTTTTATGAAACTTGGTAAGTGGCTTTGTGTAGTATTAAGATATTTATATCTCCATTGGAAATTCGCTGAGTATGCAGGTTTGCTGTGAGGGGCTATTTCTTCACGCTTCGTCTACACTTTGTGTATGACGGCGGCCATTAACTCTGGTTAATTTTCGTTCCCTTTGTACGCCGCTTTAGGCATTTTTAACTCTCTTTTTCCGGCCAATTTGGGCTGTAGCTTACTTAACCCCTTATGTAGTTTCATATTCTCAGTGATTTTTAACCTTTAATTTGAAAGGAAGCTATTCATAATGTGAAGTAACTCATTGTTCACTGTTCAGTGCCGCCATCTTGTGAACCTTAGTTACCGGCTTCCACGTTCGCAGGTTAGGTGAGCGCTCATAAATGAACATAAACATTTGGATTGCGTGCATTTAAGTGCGACATGAAGAAACTTCAAGTCAGTGACAGCAGTGTTATCTCCTCTACTCGTCATCTAGCCACATCTATTATGCCGTCACTTGTGTGCTCGTGCTGAACCACCACTACCCATTTTTGGACAACCAGGACACTACATCCCTAGTCAGAATGGACATGGATTAGTGAGTTTCCATTACCTTTAACACTTTTTTCCATTGGTCTAACTCTTTTTTATATGAATTATGTCTCTTTAAATTGGTACCGTTAAAAGTATCTGGTCCTTCAATTAGCTTAGGCCTATAATTGGTCTAGCAGACAATTATTACTACTGAACCATTTTTCTCATATTTTCCCCCCATATCCAACATAGCCCATTTAAATGTGTACAAAGTTTTGGAAAGCTGTTTTATGAATGCACATACTATCTTTGGCTAATATACCACATGTTTATATCAGCTGATTTAAAAAAACCTCCCGTGTAGGTGATAATTTGCTCTCCTTGAGGTTTATATAAATCAGCTATCAATTCAGCTTTTACAAAACATGGTGGGCACATTATCGCCTACACGGAGGTTCAATATCGTTAATATCGTTTGCTACGATACCGGAAAATGTCATCAACCGATTGTTTGTTCTACCAAATGAATTTAGCCTAGAACCCAATGGATATGTTGTCAGATTCACGATCATGTGGTCTCGGGTTCGAGTCCTACATTTGACATTTACTTTTTGAGGTCTGAAATTTCTGTTTAATTTGACTTTATTTTGTTAATCAACTGTATTTTAAAAACTCATAATAGCGATGGATTTGAATTTATTTTTTTATTTATTTGGACTTTACCTATCGCTTCTAGTGTTTAAAACTACACTACGTTTCGGGAGGTAAGGAAACTCCTCCCGTTATCAAGTGAACCCTACTTACATCTAAATATCAAGTTCTTACACCTAACTAACCTAAATTTTTTATTTTCTTATCTTTTTCTTTTGCATTTTTTTACATTTGGTCAAATACGTGACATGATTATTTGCTTTAGTAAGTTTAATCTTAAGTTTTTCTAATTTTCTGATTTTTCGTCTGGTTCCGGGTCCATACCGTGAATCAACTGTATTTTTGAAACTCATAATAGCGATGGATTTGAATTTATTTTTTTATTTATTTGGACTTTACCTATCGCTTCCAGTGTTTAAAACTACACTACGTTTCGGGAGGTAACTAGTGTGTGGCTTTGGTCTTCTGATATTTGCACATAACCCAATTTTTCCCGATGGTTCCCGTCAACGAGGTATATTCTACCTCGTTGGTTCCCGGAGGAGTAAGCCAGTGAACTCAGTCACCATGTACTCTTATGGAGATGAAGTCAATCTATATAGTTTCCTTAATTATGAACATAAATTAATAAAATCTGGAATGTGACTTCCCCTAGTTGAGTTCTATTTATACTTGCATAATGCTAATGTTTTGTGTTCCTTGTTAGTAGGGTATAATGGACATTCCTGGGGCAGGAGGGACAGGAGGGCCACCCCCCCCCCCCCCCCCGAGCCCCCCCCCCCCCCCCCCCTCGCGAATTTTTTTTTTTGCGAATTTTTTTTTTTTGCGAATTTTTTTTTTTTTTGCGAATTTTTTTTTTTTTTTTTTTGCGAATATTAACCTAACCTAACCTAACCTAACCTAACCTAACCTAACCTAACGTAACCTAACGTAACCTAACCTAACGTAACCTAACCTAACCTAACCTAACTTAACCTAACCTAACCTAACCTAACCTAACCTAACTTAACCTAACCTAACCTAACTTAACCTAACCTAACCTAACCTAACCTAACCTAACGTAACCTAACCTAACCTAACCTAACCCATCCTAACCTAACCTAACCTCGGATCAGATTTCTGATTGCAGATTCTTGTTCGTCTAGTCGAGCCGAGAAATTTGAGTACCCACAACGTACATTTGGACGATGTAGGGGGGGGGGGGGGGGGGGCTATCTCGGTTACCATAAGTCGGATTTGAATTCTGATTGCAGATTCTTGTTCGTCTAGTCGAGCCGAGAAATTTGCATACCCACAAAGTACATTTGGACGATGTTGGGGGGGGGGGGGGGGGGGGGGGCTATCTCGGTTACCATAATTCGGATTTGAATTCTGATTGCAGATTCTTGTTCGTCTAGTCGAGCCGAGAAATTTGCATACCCACAAAGTACATTTGGACGATGTAGGGGGGGGGGGGGGGGGGCGGGCTATATCGGTTACCATAAGTCGAATTTGAATTCTGATTGCAGATTCTTGTTCATCTAGTCGAGCCGAGTCATTTGAGTACCCACATCGTACACTTTGGATGATGTTTACAAAAAAGGGGCCCGCACCACACTTTTGACCTTTTTTTTTTTTTGCATTTTTGGAATCTCCTCGTCAAGCCGAGTATTCTCAGTACCCACATGACATACTTTGGATAATTAATACAAGAGTTGATCAGGGTAACGCTACAACCAACAGAGCTAGCCCATCAGCGCTTGCGGTCAATTGAACTAACAGTGAATGCAAATTTTAAGGAGAATATAATTGCAATGCTTTGAACATATACTGCATATACCTTCAAGTACTCTGCACCGAGGCAGCTGTTCGCACAACCGACTGACGCGTCCAGTCTACTGTCTGGGAATGCGGATGCTGTAATTTGATACCTCGACTGGAGGGTGCAGGTGTTCACACAAAAAACCGACAAGTCGAGACCTGTCTGAGAATGCGGATGCTGTAATTTGATCCTCGACGGGAAGACGGCTGACCCTTCTAGGAATCCATAATAGTCCGCCCGTATCGAGTTCCATTAGAGCAGGGTGGTCTTTACCCCAGACAGCGGTTGAGAGTTTTTGCCCCGACCTTCCCCGAAATCCATTAGTGGGGAGAGTCACCCACATCACCAACCCTCCTTCAGTTCAGTTCGAGAGTTCAGTGCGTGAAGACGTGTTAGTCCGATCCTGTTCCGTTCTACGCGATTTGTGTTAGTTGCTGATTATCATCATTTGCGATTTGCGATTTACGTAAAGCACCTTTGAACTATTTAAAACGTACGTGTTGTGCTGTATTGTTTGTGATTATTAAAACTTATAATCCATATTAAAGATGAACGCCACACACGTTTGTAACATTTGTGGTTGTATTTATGTGCGTAGAAACAATTTGGTGCAACACCACATCAGATTCCACGGCTTGAGACCACAACTACTACCACCAACACCAACGCAGCAAGGTACGTTTTTGCGTTGCATTATTGTTTTAATCAGACCTAAATGTTAGTAATATAGGAATACGTTATGTAATATAACCGCAGAGTGATACAATTATTCTTATTTAACGGCTTTAACTATTTAGCGCGAATAGAGAACTCTGTTTTTTAAATTTAAAATTACATGACTATATCAATATAATTTAATTTTAATAACTTATGTTA